>OY730171.1:2518299-2931294 GCA_963422465.1 Lichina pygmaea
CAACGATCTGCCTTGGATGCCAAGTTCGACCTTTCAAGCAGAAAGTGATGACGGAGGTCACGGTGAAGAAGATCAAGGTGGCCTGGTGCTGCGACCAGGGAAGGCTCTTCTTGATCTGGCTATTGCTCTCGGGCTTGGACCATCAGCACGCCTGTGAGAGCCGTCGCAACAACTACTTCCGACAGAACTGTGCTCGTCCGACGAACCGTCAAGGAGGAGTTGGTTACGGAGATCACTGCAGTCACAAAGCATCGCACCGGCTCTGTTCCAGGGCTGGAGCCGGCATCGGCCTAGGCCCGCGGAGCAAGGCCGACGAAGCCGCCGCCAGGAACGACCTGCTCATGCACCGAGTGTTCCTGTCCCTCGCCGTGCTCTTGCCTACGCTGGAAGGCGATTCGGACTTTGATCTGAACCCGCCGTCGGACGTCATCGCCATGCTCCTCGACAGCGTCGTCCTTGACAAGGCCGCCGAGCTGCTCCGGAACGACTCGCTCGCAGACGCCACGGCTCGCCTGGCCCTCTACGAGAGCGTGCTCAACTTCGTCCGGCGCGTCGGGAGCCACCCTCTCACGGCAAACGCCGCGGTGCATCTCGAGCGCAGCCGGAAGCCCGAGGGCGTCGACCTGCTCAAGCTCTCCTTCGGTACTGCTCCCGTGAGCAAGGGCAAGGGCAAGGGCAAGGGCAAGGGCAAGGACGAGGACGACAAGATGCAGTCGATCGCCTCGTGTCTGGGTAACCTCAACACCGTGAGCAACATGATGTTGAAGCGAGCCAAGAGCAACGAGGAGGACTTCCGCGGAACGGACTCGGAGCAGATGCTACTGCTCTGCCGCCGTATCTCCAGCCTCGCCGGGTTCTTGCTCGCGAACGGCCGTCCTGCTCAGAAGAGCGTCGGCGTCGGCGGTGGCGACGGCACAAACGAGGTCGCCACCTGGAAGCAATGGCAGGAGGAGAACTGCCTTCTCGAGCTGGAAGACGACCAGATGCTCGCAGTCCACAGCTACGCGAACCAGGCGACCTTGCCGCAGACACCGGCCGCCGGTCGGATGAAGCGACTCATGGTGGACATGACCCACCTCAAGACGGGCCTTCCCGAGGGCATCTTCGTCCGACACGGTTCGTCGCGGCTCGACATCATGAAGGTATTGATCGTCGGCCCTGGCGGGTCACCGTACGAAGGCGGGCTCTTCGAGTTTGATCTCCTGTGTCCGGCAGACTATCCGAACTCACCTCCGATGATGCACTTTCGTACGACTGGGGGAGGCCGAGCACGGATCAACCCCAACCTCTATCAAGACGGCAAGGGTAGGTTCGAACGCGCCCTTCCCCCTCCGCCCTCTGACCCGCGCTTCATGGGCGTACAAGGCTTACCCTGGTCGTTCTTTGTTTCTTTCGCAGTGTGTCTATCGCTCCTCGGGACGTGGGAAGGCGAGTCGTGGCAACCGGGCAAGTCGACCGTCTTACAGGTGCTCCTCTCGATACAAGCCATGATCTTCTGCGACGAGCCATGGTGCAACGAGCCCGGTCGTGAAGGCCAGACCGGGTCCGAGGCTTCCAAATCCTACAACACGACGGTCCAGGTGATGACGATGCGCCATGCAATCCTCGAATGGTTCCAGTATGGCCACCACACGATCTGGAAAGACGTCGTAGCAGAGTACTTCAAGAACTGCTCGCCCACGATCCGGAACAAGGTCACCGAATGGCTCAAGCAAAGCCTGACATCGGTACCGGTCGCACCCTACGCCACGACTACCGGCCGAATCACGCCTAAGGAGGAGACCGACATGATGTTGTGGCTTGACCACTACTGCCGTATGGTCCTAGCCCCGGTCGCTACTACCGCATGAATCCACCTTCGATCTCCTCTCGAGGTCCTGCGGTCCTCGGTGCGTCCCCTCCGCCTTCTGTTTCCTCGCTCTTTTCGTGGTCAGCTCGGCGGTTGACCGAGCGGAGTGTTGCGTCCGGTTACACCATCGCTGATTTCTCGTACGCAGATGGCGAGCCTCAAAGCCTTCTGAAAGACCGTTGGTCGGGCTTCGGCTGAGGGCTCTATCACCCGATTCTGCAACGGTTTTACCGAGTGGTAAAGTGGTCCAGACCGAATTAAGGGCGATCTCTAACCCAGTCTCGCTCCGGTGAAGACCGACCCTTTACGCCCCTCTCGGCAGTCCTTGGACATAGTTCCATGTCTAGCATCTTGCTCTTCGAATCTAGAGATGCATCTCTTCATTACGAGGTCGACCAACGGCTCGAGATTTCCGATGGCGAAGTTTCCATGGTCTTTGGTCACCTCTCATATCGTATACATATCTCCGGCGTGAGCACCGAGCAAAGTGCCTCTTTGGACTTGATTTTGTGGGGCTTGGACATCTTTTCTCCAACTCGTAATTGATTCTTGACAACTCGACGTATATAGGCCATTCCGGCTTCGGCAGACCGTCGAAGTCGGTCATATTTGCCGGGAGATATCACATCCAGACGCTCCCACGTCCAAGTTTCGTGTCACGTGGACCTGGTAGATCGATTGTTGTCACGTGATCACGCTCGGTATCTCCCAAGTGGCGTTATGAGCGACCGCTCTTGATGCCAACATCGTACTGCCAACCCTTAAACCTGAAGATCAATCGCTCGACATGAACGGTCTCAAGAACTTGGCCACCAGTGGATGGCATCCGAACAAGTCAGGACAAAAAGAAAGCTGGCGTGGCGACTTCAAAGGCATCAATCAGATAGTGCGTTTGTCCCCTTTGTCATTTGGAACTTCAGCCAAGCTCTACTCGAGTCGAGGCTTCACTGTGCTTCGTACTTACGTGCCTGCTCGTGCTTAGGCCGGCTGGGTTGGCAAGACGAAGAGCTCGTCCGCTTCATCGCCCCCAGCACAAGAGCACAGATCTACCCCGCTGTCGAAACTGCAGGATCCGGATAAGTTCGGACCACCACCCAAGAATGTACGATACTACGGCGGTCAATCGTCGTCGGTCTCCCGCGGTCCCAATGCGACGCAGCCCGTCCAGTTTGGAGTGGCTAGGCGCGAGCCATCTCCTGAACCGCAGAAGGAGGACCTAGGGGCAGTCGACGAGCCACCGATGGAGCAAGAGCCCCTTCCAGCGCCGTCTCGAACCCTTACAACCGAGTCGGTCCACGAGGCGGCTCCCAGATTGCCTCCTCGCAGATTCAATACCGATGGCACCGGGCAGGGTGCAGCTCCGCCCGCGGGCAGCGGAAAGCCGGCACTCCCTCCGAGGCTGCCGCCCCGACCTTCCACCACCACCAATGTCCAGAAGGTCAACCCACCCGACAGCGGTTCCGCGCCGGCGAGAGACGGTGCCGACATCACTCGACTTAATCGAGACGCGTTGGATAGCTTAGGCAAGGCCGGCGTGTCGGTTCCCGGATTCGATATCGGAGCGAGATCAGGTCCACCGGCGGGGGCCTCTGCGTCGCGAGGCGAGCAAACACGTGGCGTCGTGGGTCGAGGGGCAGAATCAAATCAGATCCAGCAGCTCAGCTCGCGGTTCTCGACGCCGCAACCGGCGTCGTCCGCTCCTGCAGCCGACGACGGGGCTCCCAGCACCGGTACGACCTTCGCTCAAAAACAGGCGGCGATACGCACGATATCGAACCTTCAAAAGAACCCGGCCTCTGTGTCTCTGGCAGACGCAAAAACTGCCGCGAGCACGGCGAACAACTTCAGGCAGCGACATGGCGCTCAAGTAGCCCAGGGCCTGACTGCGGCAAACGAGATCAACAACAGGTACGCGGTGAGCGCGAGGCTCGGTTCGCAGATGCCACCACCCTATCAGGAGACATGCAACAAGGCGGCGGACTCACCCCGGCCAGCCGGTCAGTCGGGCAAAAAGCCTCCACCGCCTCCACCACCCCCGAAAAGGCGCGAGCTGGTCGATGCCGTGAATGCAGGCGTCATGCCACCCCCGCTCTCGTTGGCGAACAAGCCCAGGTGAACCTGGGGCGGCGAAGCCGCGTAAGTTTTTTTCTTCTTGGTGGACATTTCCAGGCTGCGCAGATGACCACCGCTGCCCTCTGGGAGAATCTGGTGGGGATCTGATCCGTGGTGCTTTTCCTCAACGTGACTCGAGACTTGGATTTGCATTTGCGGTCACCGTGGTTCGTCAAGCTGCCACGGAGGTTCCTCCGTCAGCCGGCCGAGAGCCTTGGAGACGAGTCCTTCCGCTCGTCATTCGAGCAGAAACAAAAGGGATTCCGGATCTCGAACACCATCACGACCGTCATCCTTCGGACCCAGACGAGGTGCGTCGCCCCGTTCCGCGTGGTCTGGGACTCGGCGGACCCACGGCGCAGCGTCCGCGCCGAGCAGAAGCACCTACCTCCACCCCCGCCGCCTTCAGCCGCGCAGCTCACGGCAGCTCGAATCCGCTACGGGCGACGCATCGTTCGCTGGTGCCTTGAACCGCGATGAACTCGGATGGGCAACGGCGAGTGCTGGACGCTGGCCGCGAACGAGCTGGAGGCAGTGGCCGAGCGATGCAGGTTACGTGCGGAGCCGCCGGTCCTGCCGAGTCGCGAGACGGTGCACGGAAGTTACATCTTCGTCCACTCGATGCCAAGCACCGCCAAGACGGCGGCCAGCCCGCACGCGGCCGGCGTGGTCGAAGAAGACATCTTGGATCTCAGGAACGTCCACTTCCTCAGGGTCTTCACGTCGGGCTCGTCCAAGATCGCCTCTGAGCGGATCATGGAGACGGCCAAGCCTACGGCCCTGTTCACGGGGGCGCGCGACAACGTCATGCATGCCCTCTAGCGGAACGTCGACCCTGGCGGCCAGAGGGTACAGACGGGCAGCTGCCGCTTCGACGAGCTCGTCAGAGACGGCACGAGGATCTTTCGGCCGATGCCCGAGACATGGCTTGCATTTGATACAGGGCGGTAGTAGTAGTGGTCCCTCGCTCGTGTCGCCTATCCCTCGTCTCGCTGTGCTTAGGGGGAGACCTCAAATCCTGGCTGGAAGCTGTCCGACTTGATTCATCTGCGCTCTCATGCTCGTCCATACCGTTCGTAAGGAGTACAGAGTACGGAGTACGCCGGTCAAGATATCAGGCCTCAGTAACCGCTTTTGTGCGACGATCTACCACTACAGTGCTCCGTACGTCTAGTCAATTCAATCTTTGGTTCTTCAAATATCTCTTTGACTATGGTTCTTGTAGACTCTTTGGTGGATCCCTTTGCTTCTTTTGCTTTGGGTAGTACGGGTATTATTGGTGCTATTGCCACACCCTCCTTTGATAGGCACGGACCCCCACCCCCCTCCCCCCCCCCCTCTCCCCCCTCCCCCGAGCTTTGTAAGTTTTACAAGTAGGGAACAATGGCATGGTGGATTTGTTACTGTAGCACGATACTCCCGGGTTAGGACTGTTAGGGTCACGCCCCCTGATCTACGCAGCGAACCCCCCCGTACGGAAGTACGTACCGTATTACTCCCTCACGCCCCTTCTGCCCCTCAGTCCTGCTGTACGAGGTTCGCCAGCAGAAGTCTGCAAGCATACCGGAGCGGCTGCACGGGCTGGTACACGAACTCTCTTGTAACTTTTGTAGTAGTCCACCACGGCGCCGCACATTTACAAAACTTTTTCTTTGATGTGATGTTTCGACAGCTCCAGTACTGTACGAGTACGGAAGTAGGCTTGGTTGCAGACTTCTGCCGGCAAGAGAGGGTACGGAGTACTGTCCGCACCAAGTACGGAAGTACGAGGGTATCTTTTGCGGGTCTGACCTCGCAGCAGGGGGTGGTTTTTTTCTGTAAAGATAAGGAGTCAATTGGTATTTACAGAATGAGATGATATATATCAATTTCGTTGGAATTGGTTCTTTGGTGGGATCGGAAAATATTCTTGGCAATCAGCTTTGGCTTTCCACCGCCAGTCCAGCCCAAAAGCTCTCCGTCGCCAGTCTCCTTGGTACCTTCGTACTGTAAGCATATCCTGGGCACGTGGTCACGGGACGGTCATCTCTGGACCCCCCCCCCCCCCCCCCCCCCCTGCCCCTTCAATCATTTGGATGTGACGGTTCAAGTGAACACTGAATTCTTGCTGATCTGCCAGTTAATTGCAACGGACTCCTCGATGCCCTCTCACAGGAATTGAACGCCTGCACCTAGTGATCGATCGCCTGCAGAAGTACAGTAACTTACAGTGTCGTCGGCGGTGGTGAATTGGTCGAATTGCACACCCCCTAGGCTTCGAGCCCCTCTATCAAAAGCAATGGGACAAGCCGGCCCCGCGGAACAGGGCGCCAATTTACTTCGGTGCACTACGTTTTCCGACTGACATTTCGAGATCACGCCGACGTCGACGCTGCCGTCGATACTGACAGCATACGAGTACTCCTGTGACTCGGTACGGTACTTACGTCTTGGCCTGGTGAATATCAGCTGTCGCCTTGTCCGGACGAGGACACCACCGTGTGACGGGTAATTACAGGGTTCAGCGTACGGTAAAGGACCGACGTTACTGGCAGTCCGCACGCTCCGTATAAGCAAAGGAGGCTCTGCGTTTACTAGTACGTAACGTACTACCAGATGGAGAAGGCGGTCTGGCGCGCGGCACGGCAGTATCGTGATCGACATCAACGTCCCCATGCTCCAGGCCAGCGGACCCGCGTCACTAGGTCAACCCCGCCCCATCACCGCTGCCGCTACCCTCGTCGAGCTCCACCGGCGCCGTATATCTACCACAGCTCGGCGCACATGTCTCCCTCGCCTTCCGAGCCTGACCGAGCATCGGCCACCCTCACTTTGACCCCAGCTTTTCTTTGTCTCCCGCTTGTCGTACGCTCCGCCGCTCCTTCGGTGCTCTAGGAGTTTCGGGCCTGTGCCCGATCGAGGGAGCGCTCGACCGACGGTCGGACCGGTCGGTCCAGTCGGTCCACGATGGCTTCCTCCGTCACGAGCGCGGCGACGACGGCGACCTCGCTCGCCTCGTCCGACGGCTCGTCGCCCACGTACCGGGCCACGCCTCAGGGAGGGATTCTCGAAGGGCAGGATCCGTCGGTGTACGACGCCAAGAACCCCATCACCTTGTTCATCGTGCAGGTATGTTTCCCCCCCGCCGTCGTCCCTGAACCTTCGGCCGACCTGGGCAGAGCTCGAGAGCGTGGGCTAAATTCGTGTCGTCGGCGTCCCCCAGGCGGCCGTCATCATCATCTTCTGCCATCTGCTACATTTCCCGCTGTCGCGCATCCGACAGCCCAGAGTGATCGCCGAGGTCATGGGCGGCATTCTGCTCGGACCGTCCGTCATGGGACGCATCCCCGGCTTCACCACCTCCATCTTTCCGGACGAGTCGATGCCGAACCTGAACCTCGTCGCCAACGTCGGCCTCGTGCTCTTCCTGTTCCTCGTCGGGCTCGAGGCCGATCTGCGACTGGTCGTGTCGAACTGGCGTATCGCCTTCAGCGTCGGCGCGGCCGGCATGATCGTGCCCTTCGGGCTCGGCTGCGGCATCGCCTACGGTCTCTTCCACCAGTTCAACTCCGAACCGGGCATCGTCCCCATCGGCTTTGGCGTCTACATGCTGTTCGTCGGCGTCGCCATGGCCATCACCGTGGGTCTTCTCCCTCGAGCCGGCTGCTCTTTCCTTGCCCCTCCCGCTGACCTTTCCCTCCCCCTCTACCCCCGCCGCAGGCCTTCCCCGTGCTCTGTCGCATCTTGACCGAGCTCAAGCTCCTGCGCACCTCGGTCGGCACGATCGTGCTCTCCGCCGGCGTCGGCAACGACGTGGTCGGCTGGATCCTTCTCGCCCTCTGCGTCGCCCTCGTCAACGCCGGCTCCGGCCTGACGGCCCTGTGGGTGTTCCTGACCTGCACCGGCTTCGTCCTCTTGGTCGTCTTCGTCGTCCGCCCCGCCTTCCTGTGGGTCCTGCGCCGCACCGGCAGCCTCCACAACGGCCCGACCCCCGGCGTCATGACCCTGACCTTGCTCATGGTCTTCATCTCGGCCTGGTTCACCAACATCATCGGCGTGCATCCGATCTTCGGCGGCTTCCTGGTCGGCCTCATCTGTCCGCACGACGGCGGCTTCGCCATCAAGCTCACCGAGAAGATCGAGGACCTCGTCACCGTCTTCTTCCTGCCGCTCTACTTTGCCCTTTCGGGCCTGAACACGAACCTCGGTCTCCTCGACAACGGCATCACCTGGGGGTACGTCATCGGTGTGCTCGCCGTCGCCTTCTTCGGCAAGATCGTCGGCGGCACCATCGCCGCCAGGCTCTGCAAGCTCGTCTGGCGCGAGAGCCTCACGATCGGCGTCCTCATGAGCTGCAAGGGTCTCGTCGAGCTGATTGTCCTGGTGAGCCCGAGTCCGCGAGCGCCGCCCGCATCCGGGGAGCCCCTCCTCCTTCTCCTTCTCCGTCTCCTTCTTGCCCTCGCTAATGCGCTCCGGCGTCAGAACATCGGTCTCCAGGCGCAGATCTTGAGCACGCGCACCTTCACCATCTTCGTCGTCATGGCGGTGGTGACGACCTTCGCGACCACGCCCATGACGTCCTACCTGTACCCGCCCTGGTACCAGAAGAAGCTCGAGGCCTGGAAGCGCGGCGAGATTGACTGGGACGGCAACCGGCTGATCGAGACCGAAGACGGCAGCGACCGGGACGCCGTCAGCATCGAGAAGCTCCAGAACGCCCACGTCCGACGGCTGCTCGTCTACCTCCGGCTCGATAGCCTGTCCGGCCTGGTGACGTTCGTCGGTCTGCTCGGCGGCAAGAACGCCGCCGGCGCGGTCCACAAGACGCATCCGCTCAGGCCGAGTGCCGCCGCCGCCGCCAACAAAGCCGAACCGGCTGTGGCCGAGCAGGACGGGGAGGCCGCCGACGACGCGCCGGCCATCGTCGTCCGCAAGCGGCCCGTCGAGGTCCACGGCCTGCGCATGGTCGAGCTCACGGAGCGGACGTCTTCGATCATGAAGGTTTCCGAGCTCGACGACGTTCGGGATCCCGTCGTCGACGTCTTCCACACCTTCGCGAACCTAAACAACGTCGCCGTGTCCGGCGGCGTCGTCGTCGTCCCGCACGACTCGTACGCCGAGACCCTGACGAGGAGGGCCTCGGAAATGTCGTCCGACCTCCTGCTGGTGCCGTGGGGCGGGAACGGAGAGATCTCCGAGGCCAGCGACGCCTTGATGCCCCAAGGTCCGGACGACCGCTTCGCCCACGGTTCGTACCACCAATTTCTCTCCGCCGTCCTGGGCGACTCGACGTGCAACCTGGCCGTGCTCGTCAACAACGGCTTCGGCGGCGGCCAAGGAAAGCAGGCCGCGAGGCCGTCCATGAAGCGAAGCTTCAGCGCCCTGAGCCTGCCGAGCGCGAGGGAGGTGCCGACCGCGCCGGTCGCCGAACGCAGCCACCACATCTTCTTCCCCTTCTTCGGCGGGCCGGACGACCGTGCCGCCCTGAGGTTCGTCTTGCAGCTGGCCGAGAACGTCAACGTCACGGTCACGATCCTCATGCTCGACCGACATCCCACCAGCGCACCCACCACCGTCACCGCTCCCGCCGCCGCCGCCGCCGCCGCCGCCGCCTTGACCACCGAACCCAAGACGCAGCCGTCGTCAGAGGGCACGTCGGTCGCGGAGACCCAACCGGCCGCTGCCGACACGGCCCTCGACGAAGACCGGGCCTTCTTCTGCTCGATCCGAGACTCGCTGCCCCGAGCGCTCGAGGCGCGCGTCGTCTTCCACACCATATTCACGCGGCAGCCTCTGCGGGACGCCTTTGCCCGGGCCCAGACCGAGGTCGGTCAGGCGTCTCGGAACGCCGGCGACCTCGTCGTCGTCGGCCGGCGCAGCGGGGCCGAGCCCTCGACCCGCGACGAGCTGACGGCGCTGCTCGCCTCCCTCGGCAGACCGTCGGCAAGCGGCTCCGAGGCGACGCACGCTCTCGGCGACGCGGCCGAGGCCATGATCGTGGGCAAAGTCAAGGCGAGCGTGCTGGTGATCCGGGCCGCCACCGCTTGAGGTAGCCTCCCGCGGGAGTACGGCGATCTCTCTGCGGCCTACAGTATCTGCGCAGCGGTTGGAGGGTATGTCACTCGGCGACGACGGCGTCACCTGAGAGCTTCTTGGGTCCACGTCTCTTGCTACATCATGGTCTGGGGCGGTCGTGTCGACTACGGCTTGGGGCATAGCGGCATGTCATTCTGCTTTCTGCGTTCTTTCTTTTGTTTCACTCTTTCTACCTTCGTTTCTTCCCTACTCTCTTCTGCTCTCCTCCCTTGACTATGCTCCCTTCCCTCTCCTGCTTTGACAACTTTTACCTCTATTGCTTGGGGGAGGAGACATTACATCCTTAGCCTACTTGCAGCATTCAAGCATACGACACGAGTTATGAAATCAACAGGACCATCCTCACATCTACCGAGTACGAATCGGAACCCTCTGGAAGAAAAGACAACAAGCACCAATTCTCCTGCGTGCACGACGGATGAACCCTTCCAACGACTCTCGAGATGCCATCTCGATACTTGGATCCCCCTCCTTCCCTGCATACCGCACCAACCAACATCTCGACCGAAGAGAGCAGCAGTTCTGCCAAAGATGACGCTCTCGAGTCCCCCGCGCCTCTTGTAATCAGTCGTAGGATTTTTGAGCCCAAGAAGTGGGGGCTTAGGTCGAGAGTCGGAGGGCCAAGATACGCGCTTTCAAGATGGGTGGAGATGGTGGGGATTGCTCCCAGTGGTGTGGTATGGCGTGGTATGGTGTAGTATGAGGAGGTATGAGGAGGTATGAGCAGGTTTGGGGAGCTAGACTCGGTGGTTGATGGGACCGGCGAGGAGACGTATTCGACAATGACGGACGATCTAACGTCTGCACCATTGTACATCGACACTGTGAGCACTCTAGTGTACCAGATACCCCTGCGTGCCCCGGCCACGGGGGCCAATGGGAGCAAGTTTCGGACGTACGGAAGGGCGGGGAGGAGGGTGGTACTTGCCCCACCCCCTCCCCCCTGGCGCCGGTAGATGCGATACTGCCTACCCGTGCCACGGGGGGCTACACCCCCTCCTCCCACACCTTCGGTACGTCCGGAACACCTCTCTATCCAGAGAGGTGTCTAACACCGGAATGAAAGTATCAGCGGTATGAAAGGTTTTTGATCACTACTTGACTGCAACATCTATAACTTCACAACAGAGCGACTAAATTGAAATGTAAGCAGCTCAATTGATTCTCCTACTTCTCTACTATAATCCCTGAAGATATAGACTTCTCTAGATTTTTGTGGTGCTGTTGAGAAGCTATGGTAGTTGTCACTCACAGAACAGATTCTCGACAACATCAATTTGAAACAGCTGCAACTCCACAACTAGATAGACAAGTGATAATTTTTATGTGCCTATCTGATTCCCCTACTCTTCTACTATCATCCCTGATGCTTCAGGCACTTCCAGATTCTACTGGTATTGTTGAGTAACTACTGTAGCTACCATAGCCACGTTAGCTTACTATAGAAACTTGAGTCGTCCGCTTCGCTTCTCTCAGACATGCGATCTTTTGGTCACTCTTCCTTGTTTTGTAGATATATTACTTTCATGGCTTGTAAAAAGGCCTGCAACCTCAGAAACGATAGTGTAGAAGTACAGTAGAGGAATCAAATGAGCCAGTTACATTTTCATGTAAGTCATTGTGTTGTGGAATTATAGGCATTGCAGTTGATTCTATCAAGAAAACCTTTCATACCGCTGATACTTTCATTCCGGTGTAAGACACCTTTCTGGATAGAGGTGTTCCGGACGTACCGGAGGTGCGGGAGGAGGGGGTGTAGCCCCCCGTGGCACGGGTACTGCCTAATTATCGTACTTTCCTGATTGTGCGCGACCAAGAAGTGTCTGTACTCGTACTCGTACGTGCGAGTTAGGGCTACCGTACCGTAGGGCTAGTAGTCACATGATCTGGTACGGTAGCCACACACGCCACATTATCGGTACCGTACCGTAATTTACCCGTACCGTAATTTTACCTCTCCCCGTGCCCCTCACCCCGCCGTCTCTTTCCCCCTTCCACCAGCCGGATTCTCCACAATCCATCTTCAACGCAGCAAATTCCAAAACATCAGCAACTTTCAAGCACCTGCAAGACGTCTTCTCCTTCTACTCCTCTCGAAGATGACGGGCTCTACGACGTTTCTGACAAGGCCGTGTCTAGACATTTGGGTTTTCCACCGGCTCAGCTCTCGAGCCCAGCCTTCCTCGCTCCTGCGGGAGAGAGTCGACAGGCTGTGGCCCTGCCACCACCACCACCACCACCACCACTGTCGCGCTCCGCTCCCGGTCTGTACTGTACTTCCGGATGCCTGCCCAAATTCCGCCAGCCCCGGCTTGTCGATTCTCGCACGAGCGAGGAAGGCTGCGTCGGAGAGCTGAACCAGTGGAAGGACGAATTATCAGACATGACGATCTTGGACACAGCCTTGTCGGGAATGTTGTGGAGCTGTTTACCTTCGAGGAAAGCAGAAGGACAATACGCCTTGCAGGTGCTTGGAATTGCTGTTGTTTTGGAATTTGCTGCATTGAAGATGAGAATTCAACCTGCCAGACAAAAGGGTCCCTAAGCTGTGCATGCTGGGCGCTGTCTAGGTCAGCCGAAAACCTCGCTCCATCCTACCTCGCCCCATCTGTGTAGCCTACTCCACTACCACTTCTTCGCGCTTCTCCCATGTTCCTTGTCACATCTTTGAGGGCTGATCACCAGTAGCACTAGTACTAGTATCAGCACTCGTCCAGTTAGCAACCTGCAGTCAACACCACCACACCACCACAACTACCAAAATTGTGTCGATGTACAAAAGACAAGTGGTTCTAGTCCTACACGTCTGAGATAAGGAGATGTCAGCAAAGATAAGTGTCTAGTAAGTGAAGTTCCTCCAAGAATAGAGAAGGTCGAATCTATCTAATTATAGTACTCGGAGAGCAGTATGCCACGTACAAGGCATGTTGGGGCAAGAGCTTCAAGCTCTGATCCAGACCTCGAAGACGAAGAGTGACCCAAGTACACATGTAGCACAACTACAATGGCATCGGCCTATTGAGAAAGGGAGAAGTCTGCTCTATTGAAACCCTCAAGGGCTCGGGGCTATACCGTATTCTATCACGTGACAGTCGATATCAGTTAGTGAGCGATTTTTCAAGTTTTCAACCCTCTACTTCAAATCGCCATGGAGAAGACATATGATGACTGAATAAGTGATGCTCCTGTGGAGCTTAATCTAGAAGACCGAGTCAACTATTCTGCCACTGCTTTGAGGTATAATGTCAGCCGCCATGCACTTTCTCGACAGCACCAAGGAAAAAGCACCTCTCACAAGGTGGTCAATGCGACAGTCTGGCAAGCGCTTTCCGAGACTCAAGAAGCAAAGCTAGTGGAGTGAATTAGTGCCCATAGTGTTCAGGGATAGCCAATGACCCCCCAGGTTGTCCGGGACCTAGCAGAGCGTATTGCTGGAAGGCCGCTAGAAGAGTGCTGGACTCAACATCTCGTACAACGCCCATTCCGATGAGCTTGAGAGTATCTTCCTCAAGCCAATAGACAAGCAACGCAAATAGGCTGAGCCTGTGGTCCATATCAAAGCTTTCTATCAGCTGGTAACATCATCTATAGTCTAATTTGTGAATAATATGCTAACTTTTATCTAGCTGTCGGATACTGTTGAGAAATACCAGATCACAGCAGAAAACATCTACAATGTTGATGAGAAAGACTTCATGGTTGGTCAAGGACATGCCTCCCGACGAATTATCAACAAGAAAGCCCACAAAGCTGGCAAAATTCTCGGTGCCAATCAAGATGGGAGCCGGGAGTTCGTGACTTTTCTGGCGTGTATCTGAGTGACTGGATCATGTATCCCACCAACACTGACCTACTGTAAGTAGAGTGAAATCACTTTACATATCTTTCGAAGTTTGATGTCATCAGTTTTGCCTATGTGTAAATACAAGGCTGATCTATGCACATGATAGAAGCTCTTACATGTGCGCGCTGGGGCTTTAGTTCAAGTGGGGTGTCATGTGGCGTGGCAACTACACTCTCCCTCCCCTACAAACTCTCCCGCCAACCAAATCCCACCAACCATCACGCAGAATCAAAACCTCGTACAGTGGATGATAGCTGACACTCCGACAAAACTCCGACCGAAAAAATTTGCTGACTATAGCGAGCCTTCAGAGAATCGATGATCTATCGCGCCTATCCACCAATACCTCGACCAAGAGTAGATCTTGACTTGTGCAAGACTCAGATTACTGAGCTGTATCAGAAGAGTCAATTTTCTAACAATCTAGCTACGCACATGTGTTGCCCAGAATCATAGTGTAACAGTCACCTCTTGTACAGGTAAACAACAACTTCTAGAGTGGACTTTCCTACTTCTTTGTTATCTTCTCCTAATTCTTGAGATTCTCTGATAGCGAGTATCAAGCTGCATGATCCTTTCACTTACAACTTCCACAGGTGTTTGAGAACTAGTCTTGAGCTGTACAACACTCGGCAAAAATCCTCTGTGCTTTGGCGTACTGTTGACAGGGAAGGATGTTGAGACTACCCTGTGACTGGATAAGCAGGCCTTTGACAATCCAGAGGTCTTAGTGGAAGTCAGGCAGTGAAGCTCTTGGGGTGGAGAAGAGGATTGTGGCCAGGCAGAGCCATGAGGTTTGGGTGTTCACTATAAGCCAGGAATCGACAGAGCTACAAGCAACTTGTTGACTGTTTTCTTTACAATAGATATGTTCGTTTCTACTTACCTGCTCACCTGCACACTGTACTTGTCCCTTGATAATGGCAAGACCGTTGGTCATCTCTCATCGCTGCTGAAGCTAGTCCATCACGGCAATGTGGTGCAAAATTCTTTTGGTCGTGGTTTTGTCGGAGTGTCAGCTATCGTCAGCTGTACCTTGAAAATTCAACAAACTCCAAGAAAACAACCTTCTTCCAGCACCGCTTCCTCTTCAGAGTCATCTTCTTCCTGCTTCTCTTCTGACTCCGAGTCGTCTTCTACCACATCACTGTCTTTTGTGTTGTCTTTTGTGTAGTCTTCCGTGTTGACATCCTCGGATTCTTCTGACTTGTCTTCTTCCAAGCAGATTGTTGTCCTGAAGTCTCCTGAGCTGGCCTCTGAAGTCACCACCAAGCCCGTCAGGCGCGACACTATTCCGTAAAAGCCTGTCTTCCTGTCAGAGGGCAAGTAAGAACAGCACAGTATCCTAGATTCTAATAATGCAGTGCATGCGGGCCCTCTGTACACTCCTGTATTCGCGTCAGCATTGTTGTCCCCATCTTTATTGCCATCCTGTTCACCATCCCAGTCTTGAGTCCCCACTCCACGGTGGAGTGATGAGCTGCCAGAGGATTGTCAAGCTCATGTGTAGTCTGTCTGAGCCTTCTCTAGGCATTCCATCATATTTTCAAGAGATATGCATTGTCAAAGGATCTGTCGAAGGCTGATACAATTCAAATCAAAAGGTCTGTGATTCCAAGCTCATGACTGTTGAGCGGCCAGGCGACTGGTCAGCGTACGGCGTCAGCGTCGTACGGAAGAGGCTCCCAGCGCGTAAGACTCTCTTGATTCTCTGTGTCGTGATCTAGCAGTCGAATATACAGGAATATTCTCCTCTCTCACGTGACCTCGGCTCTGGCAGCGAGCGAGGACTGGTCTCTCCCACCCCCCCAGGTCAACATGTATATATGTCACGACTCTTCGGCGTCTGGAGCCATCGATCACCAGCCAACAACCACCAATAGTGGCAGGGAGACTGTATCTAGACCACTCCTACCTACCCTGACACCTGTTGGAAGTGCGTAGGAGGTATCCCATATAGACTGTCTATATAGGTAAGGAGAATTTTCGTCAAAATATGATCGCCAATCCCGCAACTCATTCTCGACATCCAGCGCTTTCTGGCCGTACGTGGAGCGATATCCAGACTTTTGGTACAAGACTGACACCGGCCTGCCGCTGGGACGACCGGTACGGTAACGTATGATGACGAAATGCCAGCGACGATGGTATCTAGAAATAGGAACAAGCCTGGATCAAGTCGTTCCTCCAAACTGCTATCGACAGGCCGACCGCCCTCCTTTGGACAAGCTCCTTCTCGCCTTGGCTCGAAGACATCTCGCCGGCTGATCAGCATCCACCACCGGCTAAGCAAGGAGAAGGCGAAAGCGCTGCAGGATGGCGACGCGGCTGCGGCCGAGGTGATAGGTAGCCAGATCGAAGCAGAAGGAGGTCTACAGGCATATCAACAGGCCAGCAGAAGCGGCCAATCACTCGAGCGAGGCGGTGACTCGTCGAGGATCCTGTGCGAATGGCTGTCGCCACTCAAGGATAAGCCGCTCGGAGGCCCTCAAGCGGCTGCCAGACCGCGGATGCTCGAGATCGGCGCTCTCAGCACTGAGAATGCGTGTTCGCGCTCGGGGCTCTTTGACATGACCCGCATCGACCTACACGCCACGGACGTCGGCGTGCGGCGACAGGACTTTATGGCGATGCCGCTGCCGATGTCGGAGGCGGAGCGGTTTCACGTGATATCGCTGTCGCTAGTCCTGAACTACGTGCCGGACGCGGTCGGCCGAGGTGAGATGCTGCTGCGGACGACCAAGTTCCTGCTGCAGAGCACAGAAGGGCCGGCGCGTCTCTTGCCCTCGCTCTTCCTCGTGCTGCCCGCGCCGTGCGTCACCAACTCGCGCTACCTCACCGAAGCGCGACTCGTCGACATCATGCAGAGCCTGGGCTACGCCCTCACCGCGAAGAAGCAGTCTTCGAAGCTGCTCTACTACCTCTGGCGCTTCTGCGCCGCCGACGTCCGCGACGCGCGTGCCTTCGCCAAGGTGGAGCTGTATCCGGGCAAGAGGAGGAACAACTTTGCCATCGTCAGAGCTCGATGAGGCCCCGTCGAGCCGGTCGCTGCTCTGATACTTTTATCTACACAAGGAAGAATCTCACAACGGCTGGAAGTGTCTAGCCCTCGTGCCTACTTTCCACCCCGTCGTTCGGGGTGTTGACGGCCAAGGTCTGCTTGTTTGCTCTTCTTTCTAATTGCAGCGTGCCCCTCGTACGGTACGTTACGTACCGGTACCGTAGGTCGTACGAGGAAGATGGATGCTCGGCATTGGGAAGTCGCCCTCTGGCCTCTGCCGGAGTTGCCTCCACTAGAAGAGATCAATATAGCATGACTTCACGATACGCTTATGTAAGCTAGCACCTGTTACTGAACGGAGGTACGAAGTACTTCCGCAGACCTACCCACTTACCACAAACAGACTAGCTCCACGTATACCGGTAGCTCGACCCCACGTGGGCCCCACGGATGCGGACATCATGAGCATTTTTCAAGTACTCAAAACTGCGTGCTTGCGATCGGGCGTGAATCTTGCCCGCTTTGCTACATGAGGCTTTTCTTTAGATTTAGGGTGGAACCCTTGATGTCTGTGCTACGATGTCAGGAGCTGTCGGCAACCATGCGCTTAGTCAGTGGCATGACTAGGCACCGCGAGAGCCTACCGCTCACTTCTCAAAGTTGATCTCACTGCAGCAGCCCATGACAATGGCGATTTCGACGGAGAGGGACGGCGCCGTCGACGCGGACGCCGTAGCACACGATGACCTCCCGGAGGGCATCACATCGCTGCTGGATACTGATCTCTACAAGCTGACCATGCAATGTGCGGTGCTGAAATACTTCCCCGACGTCGGTATGTTCTCGTCTGTAAGACCGCATCTTCCGAGCTTCAGTCCTTCGTCGAGGAATGGTCGCTGATTTCTACTGCTGCAGATGTCACGTACAGCTTCACAAACCGCACCAAGCACATGAAGCTGACGAGACGGGCTTTTCGCTGGCTCGATGCCCAAGTCGCCAGTGTGTTGCCATCCTGTCAGCGCACAGGAAGAGGGATTGCTTAGAGCGTGTTTTTTGCAGGGCTTGGAAGCATCTCCGTCACGCCCCAGGAGATTCAGTTCTTGGAGAGCGTTTGCCCGTTCTTGACCCAGCCTTACCTCACCTTCCTAAGGGCGTTCAGATTGCAGCCAGCGAAACATGTCCGTGTCGTGTTTCAGGCGGCGAACACACCGGATCATGAGGATGACGATGACGATAGCCGTGGGGATATCAATTTTGACATTCGAGGACGCTGGGTCGACACCATCCTTTACGAGATTGTTCTTCTCGCCTTGACCAGCGAGGCGTATTTTCGATTCTGTGATCGCGACTGGACGCACGAGGGTCAGGAAGGTTCGTCTCCATTGCATTCCGGTCGGTCGTCGTTATCAGCCGTCGAGGCTGACTTTCACCTTGTCGATGGTTTCGTAGACAAGGCGGAGCGCAAAGGCGTGGCGCTACTGCAACATGGCTGTCGTTTTTCGGAGTTTGGGACCCGGAGAAGACGCGACTACCATACCCAAGACTTGGTGCTTCGTGGCCTCGTACGAGCTGCCAAAAAAGGCGCCGAGGGCGGCCAGACGGGCAGGCTCTTGGGAACGAGCAACGTTCACTTCGCCATGAAGTACGGACTCAAGCCTGTTGGTACCGTAGCCCACGAATGGACCATGGGCATCGCCGCGATTACAGACAACTACGAGGACGCGAACGAGACGGCTCTGAGATACTGGATCTGCACCTTTGGTACTGGGGTGAGTCGGGAGAGACTGGAAGGATTTTGAGGGCCAATAAGCGTTCATTGACTGACCATTCGGCACTTGTCTGGAGCACAGGTTCTCAGCATAGCCCTGACCGATACTTTCGGCACCCCGGCCTTCCTTAGAGCGTTCCAGAAAGAGGTTCCAGAATACACTTCTGCGGAGCCCGGAATGGGAGCGACATTGGCGTCGACTGCAGCGTTGGAGAAGCTTTCTAGCACGACGGCGAGACTGAGCGAGACGCAAGCTCCTTGTCAGGCTCCGGTTGAAGCTGTAAGCCCACACCAAAAAGATGGCCACGAGCAATCCAATGGGGTGGTGCGAGACGGTGAAAGCAAACAAAAGAGGAGAACTTATGCCGAAACCTTCACCGGAGTGCGACAGGACTCGGGTAGTCCGGCCGAGTTCATCGAGATGATGCGCCGCTTTTACTCGTCGCAGGGAATTCCGACGACGGAAAAGGTCATCATCTTCTCCGACTCCCTCAACATCGACCTGTGTCTCGAGTACAAGGACGAAGCGGGGAAGCACGGCTTCAAGCCGAGCTTTGGCATCGGCACCTTCTTGACAAACGACTTTGACCGGCAGTCCTCGTCGTCACCGAGAGGCGAGTCGGGAAACGGGGAGAAGCCGGTCAAGTCCAAGCCGATGAACATCGTCATCAAACTCTCGTCGGCGCAGGGTCGACCGGCCGTCAAGATCAGCGACAACATTGGCAAGAACACGGGCGACGAGGCCACTGTGAGGGAAGTCAAGCGCCGACTGGGCTACGTCGAGCACGACTGGGTCGTCGAGGCTGACGGCGAGGACGGTGGCGACCGAAAAAGGCGGAGGCATCTGGGCGACGAGAGCACCCGGTTGGGATAGTCGTGGGAACCGCGGTCGTTTCGCTCACTCCGAGCAGGCATCCAGCGCCGGTCAGCGGCACAGGAATCACTCGCGATCATGGCTTCAAGCTCCGTTCGCTGCGATACACGCCTCGCCATGGGAGGGCACTCTTCAGGCGTCTCGATGGCGCGCTTTCTGAGCTGCTCTTTTCTTTCGAGGCCACGTCTGGTCCATATCATCTAGACGCGCCGACAACATCCCTTGGGTAGTTTGGAGCTATCATAGACGCACGCTCAGGCTACGATACCGGTAGAATACACTACTTGCAGACTACACCACTTGCAGACCACACGACCGGCAAACCAATTACTAACGGTATTGCTACTACTACTCCGTGCAGTACTGGCAAGCTACCACAGCACCTGCAGCCTCTACCACTTGCTGAATCACTACACTCCTTGCAGACTACTACGCTATTTGACAGACTCGGCTCCTGCCAAAGTACTGCAGCCGTTGCAGGCTCTACTTGTAGCAAGCTACCACACCTGTCGACAGACTCCATCACTTGCTGATTTTGCACTACACTAAACTATGCTACGCTACACTACACTGCACTACACTAAACTACGCTACACTGGACTGCAGTGCCGTGCACTACCCTGCACTACATTACACTACACTACACTGGAATGCAGTACACCGCACTACACTACATTACACTACACTACAGGATATACACACAGTCTACACATTGTGTCCCAGCAAACCACAACCAACTACACAACTCACCGACTCAAAAGAGAATAGTTCTCACTAACAGAAGTTTCATCATCTATCCAAGATCATCATGCAAGATGTGCACAGTACTTGTACATCTGTACTTTTAGAGAGAGAGAGAGAGAGAGAGAGAGAGAGAGAGAGAGAGAGAGTAATGTAATGTAAGAAAGATCATCCGCAATCAGGTGCCTGCTCCAAAAAGTGCAGTAGCTAAATTACTTTGTATGTACAATGAAGACTGTCTGTCGGGGGGTAGTGGAAGAGGGAAGGACTTGTTGACAGTGGGAGTGGGCTTGAGTTGATTGTTTGGCTAGACACAAGACTTGGAGTAGAATAGTCAACTTGATGGGTTGAAGAATATATGTATGTATGTAGAGAGAAATAAGAGAGGGGGGGGGGGGGGGG
This sequence comes from Lichina pygmaea, assembly GCA_963422465.1. Classification (NCBI taxonomy): domain Eukaryota; kingdom Fungi; phylum Ascomycota; class Lichinomycetes; order Lichinales; family Lichinaceae; genus Lichina; species Lichina pygmaea. The sequence goes on from OY730171.1 coordinate 2,538,966, forward strand.
GGGGAGGGAGAAATCATGGGAACTGTGCGACGGTTTGTGGTTCTTCTGCTGCTGACTAGTGTATATACTTGGATGGAGAAATGAAGATGTGCTGGACACAAGAGGATATGGTTGCATGGATGTATGGATGCATGGACACAGGCAAATGGATGTATGGACATGTGGAGATGGGGACACATGGATGAATGGATGAATGGATGAATGGACCAATGGATGAATGGATACACGGACACATGGACACATGGACAAATGAATACACAAACACATGGACACCTGGACGAATGGACGAATGGATACACGGATACATGGACATATCGACACTTGGACATACACACGGCCAAACCGATGGCTCGCCAAAGGCCGACAGCCGGCCAACCGACCGCTGCCGCATCGAGTCACCAGGGCAAGAAGACCCAGACGGTGCCGACCACGGCCAGCACGGACGAGACCGCGATGAGGGCGTAGTCGAGGACGCGCTCGCGGAGGGAGATGTCGCGGCCGAAGATGCGGAGGTGGAAGAGCAGCGGCAGGATGACGCAGATGGTGAAGCACATGGCCGAGCCGAGCAGGGCCATGACCCGGTCGAAGAAGGGGAAGAGGATGGCCATGGCGACGAAGCTCACCATCGTCAGCACCCTGATCGCCACCCTCAGCAGCCCGCGCGACATGCCGGAGAAGCCGATGAGCGACGGGTTGTCCGACACGGCCCGGGCATCGAGCCCGGTGAGGACTTCGATCGTGCTGATGATCGGCTGAGCGCTGTGTGCGGCGGAGAGCGAAAAAAAAAAAAAAGAGGAGCAGGTCAGTCAGGTGGGGTATCCAATCAGTCGCGAAACGGGTAATGGGGATACAGAGTCCGAGCCATGCAGGGATCACGATGGATGTTCGGGAAAGAAGGAAAAATCCACCCACTTCAAGGGGATCTTGGTCAGCGGGATGATGGCGACGAAGACGATGATGCAGACCGAGAGCGCGCGCGGATACGCGCTCGACGCCAGGATGTTGGACGTCATCTCGTCGCCCACGTCGTTGCCAAACATGAGAACGCCGGCGACGGCCATGGCGAGGTCGAGCAGAAGCTACACCAGCCATTCGTCAGTCGGGACGTCCTTCCGGGCGGGAGCGTTGAGCAGGACTTCAGGTCCGTCCGGCCGGCCTACCGTGAAGATGTACGTGACGCGCAACCCCTTGCGAAACTTCGTCGGATGCCGCATGTCTCGGTAGATGTTCGGAAAGACGCTGTGTCCGCCCCACGACGCTACGCCGGATCGTCAGAGCGGAACGGTCGAGGGAAGATGTGGCGGGGCGCTTACACATGAGGAGGCCAAAGGCGATGGGCAGCATCGACCAGCGCTGTGGCAGCAGATAGGTCTGAGCCGGTTCCCGCAGAGATCCCGGTCGATGTGGCTTGATGAGCCCGTCGACGAAGACGATGGCGACGACTAGACGATCGCGAATCGGTCAGCGTCTGTCCCCGTCGTTGCCCTCCCACCAGAGTCCGTCCCGGCGCGGGGGCGGGGCTTACTGCCGAAGCAACTGACGATGCCCAACACGCTGGAGAAGCTCAAGACCCTCAGAGGCAAAAAGGCAAGCGGCAACAGGAGCAGGCAGCAGACGATCTTCCAATCGACGTGGTCCCAGCCCGGGATGAGCACGACGAGACTGTCGGCGAAGAGGACGACGAGCGCGACGTTGGCGGCCAGGAGCTCGAGCCCGAAGAGGATGCTGGTCATCACCCGCGCGCGCGGCCCGAAAGAGACGTAGGCGAGGTCGGCGAAGGTGATCAGCGTGTCGTCGACGTCGAGGCATCTCGCCAGGATCCTGGCCGTGTAGGCCGTCACGGCGGCGGAGAGCAGCAGGAAGCCGATCCCGATGAGCCAGCCGGCGTGGCGGACGGCGAGCGGCAGGCTCAGCAGGCCGACGCCGACGAGCACGTTGACCGAGTTGAAGATGGTCTGAGGCAGGGTCGACTGTCCGACCACGACGTTGACGAAGCGGCCGTCTTCGCGCTCGACACGCCGGACCAGAAGAGGCTCTCGTTCCTTGTTCGAGTCCTCGCCGTCACGGTCCAGATGCTCGCGCCACAGCCGACCGGCGTAGGCGACGGAGTGGTCGGTCATGCGCGACGTCACCGAGCCGAGGCTCGTTCCGTACGAGGAGGCCAGGTGGGGGGCGGCGCCCAACAGCTCGTCTCGCGCGCCGGGGGACCGTCTGGAGCCCCTCGTCGCCGGGCCCGACCGGTCGCCGCCGTGCCCGTCACGGGTCTGGTTCGGCGACGAGCGGCCATCGCCGGCCTCGGACGCCTCCTCGGCCGCGCGGTCCGGACGCAGCAAGGGCTTGGACGCCTCTCCACGCTCGAGGTCGGAGCTCCCGGAGGCCGCGTCGACGTCGTCCGCGAGCAGAACCGGTTTCGCCAGCGGCGTCACCTCGTAGAACCCGGCCGCTCGCTGCCACGAACGGGCAAAGTTCTCGATGCTGTTGACGCCACCGGCGCGCCGTAGGGTGTCGAGGCCAACGGAGAGCGACGATCTATCCGGGCAGTGCCGGGGTCAGGTCGAGCCTTTGCTCGGGTTCGATCGCCGGAGCAGCAGCAGCTCACCGTCGCTGTCTGACTACCCTCCCTCCCCATTCCGAGCCTTGGCGCGGGCTCGCCCTCCAGACATTCTCGTCGCCAGGGTCCGTGTCACCTTGGCGGGTGGCCGCGCCACCCGCAGCGATGTCTCGTGCCGTCGATGTGCCGTCATCGTGTTCGTCCCAGCCTGAGGGCTGTCTCGACCCGTGGCTCGACATGGAGGATCCGTATCGTGATTCTCCCGGTCGGTGAACGAAGGCTGGCTTAGGCGGATGGCAGCTGCAGATGAGCGATAGGAACGGGCTCGTGCCTTCACCTATACGGTAGTCTATCTACGAGCCGACGACACACCACGGCGCCGCGGCTTCCTTTCACGGAGAAGCGGTCTTGGACGGCTAGCGTCGGCAAAGCATGACAACGATCGCTATCAGGCGTGGCTATCCATTCGAACGTGGCCGTTGGTGGCAGTGGCTCATCCGAACTCTGTCAAGCCAGCTAGCTACGGTCGCAACATCGGAGCACAGGTAAGCTGAACTCTGAGCCGGTGACATCGTCGAATTTATTGTGTTATGCCTGTCCTGGCCATCTAACCGAGTCGGCTTGCTGTGCGATGAGGTTGACCTGCATGGAGGCTGGATTAGTAAGAATCTTATTGGGGTACGTACACGTACGAGTACATACGTACATCTGTTAGTAATCAACTCAAAGCGATGATCATACGTTACGTAAGCAGGTGTCGAGTACGTTACGTAATTCCACTGGGGTACGATACTCTACTGTACCGACTTACGGTCAATAGACCCTATCGTCCTACCCTCGTACTTCCGTACTTATAAAACATTCATCTAGAGCTACTACCACGTCAGTCGAACAGCACCACGATGGCGATACGACCTTTGCCAGACTATATTTGGTCTCCAAGTGGGCGAACAGGAGGAGGTATTGTTCTATTCTCATTCCCACAATCCCTCTCCCCCCCCCCCCTTCGTCCCGCCCTGCCCCCTCCCTCTCCCTCTCCCTTCCCACCTTCATCGACTCCCCCCCCCCCCCCCCCCCCCACCACAATCTCTCAAACGTCCGGCTGCCCGCTTCTTCTAAGATAGCCGAGCGGTGAAGTCGTCAGCTCCCGCCTCGGTACCGTAGAAGCGTGCCTGCCCCACCCAGTGTCTGCCCGCGCCCGCGCCCGCTCGAGTCCCCGCCACCTCCCTGCAGGAGCTCAAACTGCCAATGAAACGTTCCCTCGATATCAACGATGAACGATGACGCGGTGCACGTACGGTGACTTGGAGCGTACGGTACGTGACACCTTGCTGTGCTTACGAACCGGCACGACTGCCTGGTAGGTCTGCCAGCGGGCTAGGCGTTTGTCTGGGGATGGCGCACCTTGACCGCCCGTCGTCGTCCTATACGTCCCGCTGCCAGTCAAGTCCTCGACAAGATAGCTTTATGACGGTCGTGAGATGGGCGATGCGATGAGCGTTCACTCGGCGAGTAGGTAGTCAGGGCCAATAGGTGGCCGGCCATTCTATTCTCGGCATGGAGTAAACTCGATAGGTTGTGACGGTGCCCTCGAAAGTTCTAGAGCTTACCTCTGGGATGGTGGTGGTGTTGGCTGTAGATTTCCTGGAGCCTCATCGCGTCTGAGGGTATATTGGCTGGGCTATTGCTAGGGGTCCTGACCTCCGCACCGAGGCTGATGACGGCGCGAGGAGGGTCAGGGATGAGATTGAAGTGTACGGTACGGGATCGCAGCTACTGCTCTGCCAGGCCATCGAAGTGATTCCATCGGACCCGCTGGAAGAGCACGATGTTGAAGGCCCCGGTGTCGAGGCAGGTCCGGCCTCGCGACGCGACGCTACTGTAGCAGGACGGAGACACCTGCCCTTCCGGACGCCGAGACGCTCCGCGACGAAGGAGAGGAAGAAGGAAGGAGGAAGAAAGTTTGCTGCTCGTCCAGAGCTCGGATACGAACCGCGTAGGGGGCCCTCCCTCGCGCCGCCATCCCCCCGTCGGCTGGCTCGACCGAGGTCTACCACGCCAGAACGGGACAGTCCACTTGGATGATGTGCTTGTTCATTCAAGGCCAAAGATCGTCGAACGTCGTAGGCCACACTTGGTAGACCGCCTGTTCTCGATCCGTTCGTCCTGGACATCGCTCGGCGGAAGCGTCACCGCTTCGAGCCGCAGGTCGCAGCCGGTGGAGGCGTCGTCGGCCAGAACTGCGGAGCAAAGCTTGTCCAGAGTCGGACGGTGACGGCCGAGGTCCGTGACTGTGGAGATGGTGCAACCTCGAGCCTGTGTCGAGACGGGACTTTGATATTATCAACTAAAAACGCGCCGTGCCGTACTGTCGGCGCAAAGACTGTTATAGAAACTCCGTCGCAAACCTGAGATGATGAGTTCCTCGACTGCCACGAACGCGCTTGATGCATGCATGCAACCCAATCCGACCCAACCCAGCCCAATGTATCCCCATTACTCGCTGTCCCGAGTGCAAGCCACCCGTCGCCAAATGCGGTGTCGTGACAGGGAGGCTCGACCCGCCCAGGCCAAGATGAGTGGAAAACGCCCGCGAGAAACGAACCCCAGGCCACCGTGTGATATGGTACAGCGCCGCCCTTGTCCCTCCGGACATGCAACACCATACAGTGCCCGCCGGGCGTTTGCCGGGAGACGAAGATGAAGATGAAGATGAAGAAGAAGAAGAAGAAGAAGAAGAAGAAGAAGAGGCGATCGATGAGCCGCTGCATCGCCACCTGGCGTCGTGAGGTGGATGCCGACGCTTTCGCAATGTTCCACCGGGGTCGGAACACGGACACGCAAGAAATCAGAAGCTGTAGAAAAACGATGCTGCGTTCCCTGAATCGAGAGCAGCATCCGGGATGACCGAGTAGCTGCAGGTGAGACGGTCAGCTCGGGTCCACGTCCTCCGGTCGACCGCACGGGCGGGCCGACGTACCTGAAGCCTAGTCCGCTGTTGCCGGAGCCCTGCATCATGTCGCCGTGGAAATCCTGATCGTACCGGAACTCGTTCGTGCCGCAGAACGCCAAAGGAGCCGGGGCCGGAGCCGGAGCCGGAGCCGGGATCGGCTCCGGCTTGAGGGACTCGCACCGATCGTACACGCTTTCCATCGAGCCGTAGCTGGAGCCGAGACCCACGCCGAGCTGGACGTGGGATGCGTAGCCGTGGTCAAGGTTCCGGAAACGCTGCGGGGTCGGGACACCTCGGCGGTCCGTCGGCGACATTCGCCGTGACGGGAGCATGTCGTAGACGGGAACCGACGAGAAACCGGACGAGGCCTCCTTCGGCGTCGGCGGGAAGTTGATGGGCGACGCCACGGCGCTCTCGCAGAAGCCGGCCGTGGAGCTGGCCGGACTCGACCGACCGAGCTCTTCCATGAGGCTCCCCAAAGGCGTGTGGATCGGAAGGAGGCGCGGAGGTTGCTCCGCGTACGTGTAGAGGGTCTGGTCCACGACGGCGTAGTCCGAAGGAAGCGGAGGAGAGAAGGCCTGAGGCGGCAACACGAGAGCGCCGTACGGAGCGGAACCGTGGAACAGACCCAGACCTTCTCCCGACGGTATGGCCGTCAGGGGCGACGACGTGTCGTGCGGCCCCGGCGCAAGGTCTTCGGCCGAGTACGGACCCAGCTTCGGCGAGGCCTCCAGAGAGTCGGCCGTCGAGGTCGACGAGCACCGTGGGCGCCGATCCAGGATCTTCGGGTAGACGGTCGTCTTCTTGGCGATGGGCAGAGACTGGCCTCGCAGCTTGCCGCGGCTGGCCACGCCGACGCCCCACGTGAGCTGCGTCTTGTAGCCGGAGCAGTCCTTGCCCTGGTCGAGGCACTGGCTACAATACGGGCGTCGACGATCGCACTTGACGTGGCGCTTGCGGCAGGTGAAGCAGTCGTCCGCCGCGCCGGTGGCGGGCGCACGCCGGCGACGCTTGCGGCCATCCAAGATCTGCGGCCTACGGCTGCCCTCGCCCACGGCGTCGACGGCGGGCGTGACGGCCGAGACGGCTCCGTATTCGAAAGGGGCGGCCGACATGCTCTCTCTCTCTCTCGCGCGGCGCCGGCTGACACTCTCGCCGAGACCGACGAGAGAGAGATGGAGAGAGAGAGAGAGTGTGTGTGCGACGGCGGAGAAGTGGACGACGGAGGACGTGCAAAGCACCGGCGTGTCTGACGATAGCGACAACGGCGCCGGTCTTCCTGGAGATATTCCAGAAGACGAGCAAGGTATGGCGACCGATCCGAACTTAAAGGAGCCCCACCATGGCGGTTGAGGATAGGATGATGACTATCGAAGCAACGCGGGAAGGCTGATTTGACCTCGGCGGAGAAGCGTCCAGACGGAGTAGCGTAGGGTTGTCTCGGTCCAGCCCAGGGAGAGTGCTTGAAAAACAAACACGTCGAGAAAAAAGAAAGCGCCATGGCCGTTTCGACAGCCGGAGCACTTCGCTGCTCTCTCATCCTCGCCGAGGCATTGAGGGGGTGGCCGTGAGCTCGTACCTGGCAAGGGTGCGACCACGATCTGACCGTCCGATGCCACAGCTGGACCAAGACGATCGTGTCACGGTAGGCCTGCGGGGTCCATCCCAGGCTCGCGGCGACGACGGCGGCGGGGGAGAGGCGCCATCGGCTTCCTTCTTTCGAGCGCTCTTCATCGAGCGTTCGAACGGGGCCACATGCCACCTCGAGCAAGGCAGCGGCCAGTCGGACGGCAGCGGCCTCCTCGGACACTCTTCGCGTGCGCGCTCAAACGGTCTCGGGCTCGGGGGAGCGGTGCTGACACTTCCCCCACCCACCAGGCCCTCGCCCACGGAGTCTCGAGGAGGGCATGGCGGCGGATCGGTACCGAACGGGACAAGCTTCAAGCGAGGCGTCATCACCGACCCAGGATGCAGGTGTGCGCCTGTCGCAAGATCGCAAGATCGCCAGATACGCCCTGAGGACGGACTCGATCTTGGGCCAGCAGGGCCGAGAAAGGACAGGTTCCTCCAGCGGCATGGCCGGGCGTGCCTGGCTTCTCCGCGCTGATACACGTCAGTGTGTTCGTCGCATACGTACGTACCGCAGCCATACGTACTCTCCGTAGCCGAGGCGGGAGCGGTGGAAAAACCAACGAACAGAAGCACAAGGGGAAACGGGACGAGAGGAGACGGCCGGGCTGCATACGAAGTGTTTGCGGCTGCTGGTCACCGCAGAACGCCCAGAGCTGCTCGATGATGGCATCGTCGGGGTCGTCGGCGGTCATGCTGTGCAGTAGAAGGTGGGGACGGGATCGAATCTGATACGACAGATCAATACATCTCCGGGCCCGCGTGGAGGACGGCGCATCTCGAGCTCCGACACCGAGGCTGAGAAGTGAAGCTGTACTTCGTACACACGTACGGAGTAAGTCTGCATCTCCTCGGCGGACGGACGGCATTTGCCGTCGAATGTCGTCCTCTTCCTTCTGTCCCTCTCCTCGTCTCCCGGTCCTCGTCGTCCTCGTGGCCGCCTCCATCGGAGACTTGATCGATTCCATCAGGTCCGGTATCAGACGGCCTAGAGCAGAGCTCTAGCACGCCCGTGATTCCTGGGAGTAGTCGGACTACTCACGCCGTTCGCCGTTCGCCGTTCCTCGAGAGATGCAGGCCATCTCTAGGATGTGGCCAGACCCCATGTCGGCTCCGTTATCCTATTCGAGCATTTCCGGACCAAAGGAGGTGCTGCGACCCTCGACGAGATTGGAGGCGAGCACGAGATGGTCGAGCCGTAGGTGCGGACCCGCCGGATCGGAAATCCCAACCCCGTGAGACGAGAAAAAGCAAGGATGAAGGTCGTCTGTTCCGATACGGGCGAACGGCGCATGCGTGCTGTGTTGGCCCCCGGCCGGTGCAGGTACGAGCGGTGGGATCGTCGCCGGCGACCCTGCCGCGTAACCATCGGCCTCTCAGGTCACATCGGCACAGCATACGAGAAGAGGCGGCCGCCACCAGGCATCCTCCATCATCACCATTTCCATCGTCGCCACGACCATCATCGTCCTCGGGGGCTAAAAGACAACCTCACCCCAGCGTCTACCTCGCCGGCTTGTCCTTCCACCCGATGTTGCGCCGTGCGGTACAGTCGCGCAAACAGAACGCTCGCATGCTTGTGACGTGTGAGACTGATTCAGCTCAGCCTCCTTTGGTTTGAGCGTGATATGAGCGCTTGGGCGAAGACTGCCGTGCCTTTTGTGCGGGCCAAGCGGAGGACCGCGACCGTCGTCAAAGTCGGCCTGACGATGCCTACCACGGCCTCGTGGTAGGGCTCGGGGGGCGACGACGCGGGTGACGACGACGCCGTCGTCGCCGGGATCTTCTTCGAGACTGCGCTGATCCTCGTCTAAACCTACGAGGTAGGGGTGTCGATGATGGAGCTCGATGGAACGCCACTCCGGGCCGCGGAGCCGGCGCGTCCCGGGCCCAACAGCAATGGTATGCATAGCCACCGCCAGGCTGACCGCGCTTGCTAAGGAGTCGCTTGCTTTTACCGATCGGCCAACCTAGCGACTCTCGCTTCCATGGCGCCATCTCGGTCGCGACAGCAAGTTGACGCCCGAGATGGTGTGAGCAGCCCTCGTTGCGAGCCGGTCGAGGCTCGGTAGGCTTTCGGCTATCCGACGGGCACCCAGACGGGCTCGGCGGAACCCTGCGGATGGCGTCGTCGGCCGAAGAAGTCAAGACCGGCTCCCCCACTTGCTCGGGAGCAAACGCGACTGGCGGATGGGTTGCGATCCTGCGCGGCCGCGACGCGCGGGGCCGATCCTGGATTCCAGCCCTTCTCTTGGTCGGCAATCGTCAGAGGGACGAGTCGCTCGTCGCCGAAGACGGCTTGTCTCAACCGGAACCGAGCGCGTCGTCGTCGTCGGTGAACGAACAGATCCCTGGCAGTGGGGGGCCGGGCCCGTGCGGTCCACCACCCCTCCACACGTCCTCGACGACCGCGGCCTGGGGCCTCCTGCGCGACGATGACGCATCAGAGTATCGCAGGATGCCATCCTCGGCCCTCGTACCGTGCCGAGCTCGCCCGGGGTACGATCAAACTGCGGCTCGCCGGTCCACTCTGCCTCCACACGTCAGACGAACGGGATTCACGATCGAGACCTGTGCGTCACGGTCATCTGTTCGAGTTCGAGATGCCGATCGAGTGCTTCATCAAGGTGCCGACGAGAAACGTCTGCGATCGTCATCCGTCGACGAGATCGTCCTTCGTTCTTTCCTCTCGTCGCTCTGGAGCGCCAGGGCTTGCAAGCATCGGCCAAGTTCAGGGGGAGACGAGCAGGAGGGTCGTCGGTACGGCGTTGCGTTGCCACTCGCGGCAGCGGTGTCCATGGCGGCGTGAGGCTACTCCGACTGACGGGCATGCCGACGGTGCAAGTCAATTGCCTTCATCCGCTCTTACGCGCCTGTCAGCTTGGCGGAGCTTTGGAGGCTTCGTCTGAACCTCTACAGGCCATTGTCGAGCCGTCACGAGACGTTCGCTCCGTCCCTATCCTCGACACGAGGGCATCGTACGTCGCACCCAGCCATGCCAGTGTTCGGATTCCGATTCTCCGCTCTTGCCGCTTGCGCACAGAGCGGTACATCCTAGCGTGCAAGATCGCTACCTGGAAGTGGATTCGATATCCACGTGGATCCACCTCGCGCACTTGATGGGCTCGGTCGTCACGACGCCCGACCACCTCCCAAGGGCTCCCTTGACTCGCTTCCGGCCTATGCCGTACAGGGCGAAGGTTCTTCAGGAAGACGCCGACAGGGGCATCCTTGCTGCTGGACTCGGCTCGGTTTTACTGTATGGTAGTACAGCCGGGCGCACGTACCAAGTCCAAGGACGCACAACCGACAACGGTCTTCTGACTTGAAGACCGTATTGGCTGGCCCTGCACTGTACCCATGCGGTACGGGTCGTAAGGTTGAGCCACGTTTCGTCCCTCGTTCAGTCAGCATTGATTTCAAGGATCCCTGGCCGGCGATGGCTGTTCGGTTATGCTGCGATGCTACCCTCGCTACGGCGATGCAACCCCGGCCGTTACTTTGTGCGACGTCCCCCATGACTTTACTCGGTGAACTCGGAATGCGGCCAGTCCCACCACGGCACGGACTTGCTGTAGGCTGTCTTCCCACCCTGTCACAGCCATCTAGGACACCGATGCTCGAACAGCCAGATCAAGGGGTGAGCGGTGTCGGGAGTACGAGAGGCATTGCTCCCGCTCAAGAGAATGGTCGAGCTACACCGATGCGTACGATCCTACCAGGATGATCCAAGGTCCTACCCCACCGCGAGTGCCCCTTGTTTCCAACATGTCGTCCGATCTTTTCAAGCTCCGGTTTTTTTTACAGCCAGACATCAACGCAGACCACTCGAAAACTGTGATGTAAGGAACATGGTGATGTAGATGCGAGGCCGATCTATTCATTTGTGCGCGATGGAAGCGCCTAAGTAGGGCTAGGCTAGCAGTCACGTGGGGTGTCACGTGACGTGGCAACCACAGTAATTAGGTTGTCGAGTCGACGCCACTACTTGTAGGGCCGAGCATCGCCACAGTTGGCGGCTTGGTGACCAATCGCTATCGGGAGAACGTCTTTCCGAACTCCATCCCACCACCTACAGAAGGCGTTTCTCTTCCTAGCTGAAAAAAGGTCGTAGGATTCTCATCTGAACTAGAAGGCTAGGAACGACATGCGGAGCTCGATATTCAGTCTGTTCATGTGGTTGTCCGATGTCCTCTCTTGTAGTGAGCCCCATCAGAGTTGTGTCTGAGTAGTCGTAGTCCTCGGCAGATCCATGCTTGTTGTGGGCTGGCTCCGCCGTGTCCCCCAGTCCTTTTTCGTGTGTGCGTGTCCTTCTGCCACTATCGGGGCTTCACGTGGCATGGAGTTGCACGCCCTGGAGCCGTGTAGCCCCACGAGGTAAGACATCTACAGACAGGGGCAGAGATCCAAGGCAAGACATCGTCGTCACCAGCTGCGGCAGCGGGACCGGGCGCAGCAGCACCATGAGCAGCATGTGTACAGAGTCGGGGCTCCTGCCCTTAGTCAGCCGTCGGATCCCTCCGGAATACATGCTTCTCTCAACATATCTATCAAGATCGACTCGGCTTTTCCTGCCAAGCGACAGTTTGATCGAAAATCACTCCACCGAGCCACCATAAACCTTCCAAGAGCATAGAAACACACTTTGTCCGACAAAGCCCTTGGTCTAGAAATTCCAATTGTTCATAGAGATTGGATTGGGATCGAAATAGGAAGTTCTAGTGGAACTGCATGGCTATACCCAGGCCATGGGGGGATACGGACGGGTGTTCCGGGCTGTCGCGGCCGCAGGGCTGAGCCTGGCTTAGTCAGTACCGTACCGTAGTGCTAGTCAGCCGGATAGGGGGCCACATAGCCCTCGGGTCCGAGAGGGCATCAATGATCATCATCTTCTCCCCGCTCAGAGCAGGCCATTGCCTTGTAGCTCCAGCACGGACGTACCGAACGGAAGGGAAGGGGGAGTATTACCTCCTGCTAAACGACAGTCAGCCTGTTTCTAAGGATCGTGCACCTGCCGCAGGGGCACGCGGCCCGGATCTCCATGCGAGTACATGAGGTCCGCTACATAGTCAGACCTTGGCTCGTCGTCATCTCTGCCTCATACGCACACTTCATGACCAGCTTCCGCTGAATCTTTGTAGGCCTCCACTACATACGCTAGCAACACTTCTTCGGTGGAAGATGCCAGGGGCTGTCTCCACGGAGCAGCAGGTTCGCAAGGAGATGGTCGTACCATCCGGCCGCCGGGACTCCGTCCAGGTGGGTCGTCATGGACGACCAGAACGGCTGGAACCGCCCCTAAACACGGCCGATGCGACGTTTCTATCATGAGAGAACGATCCTTGGAACCCCGCCAGTCATGCCCTTGTCATCCCTCTTGTGTCTGTTCTGCCGCCTTTCCAGCTCAATTCAAGCTCCTACTATGGTAGGAAGTATCGTGTACCCTCGCTGCTATCTCCTTTTGTTGTTGCCTCATGTTATCTCCATTAAGCCGGTGCGCACAATTTAAAGCCAACGATGGTGTCCTTGTCGAAGGAGGACCTAAGGACCTGCTAGCTGCCATCTACGCCGCCTCCATCGGTCGGCAGGCTTGCCAAAGAGGCGACTCATTGTCAAATACTGGAAATCATGCTCGAAATCGCCACGGCCATGGCGAGAACAAGCTTTTGCCAAGAGACATCAGGGATTCTTGAACTCAAGAACGCCGAATCGCCCATGGTCAAAGCCAACAAGTACATTTACGTTGCTACAATGTTCACGACTTCACAGGCCGCCTGACAGTTGTTGCCACGACCACGGGCACTAGGAAGCTTCTCTTCTGTTGGGTGTCTATTGGGTGAGGGCTAGCGATATCACAACTATACGGAGTACAGCCAGCCTCTGTTGAGAAGCGGACACCGGCACTTGAAGCCCACTTTCAGCGCGTTCGAAGTACTACCGTGAAGAACGTTGGACGATACCGCAATTCCGTCAAAGAAACACACGATGTGGTTGCCAGCATGCGAGGACGTGAGAGCGGACAGTGCTCCCAAAATTATCGTGGCGCCCCATGATTCGCGGGCCTGGCTGATTCTACAGCACTTCTGCGCTACCGAGAGCACTTGCACTACCTCCAGCCCGACCACGGCTGGCGATCACAGATGAAAGTAAGAGGCTCCCGAGGGCGTCAAGCCACTCTGTCGACGTGCGTCGTGGAGCGGATGCAGCGCACAGGCCTACCGCGGTAAAGCTGCAGGACGGCTGAGGTCGCCGATGAGCATGCCAAGTTCCAGGCGCGGGCCAAGAATGAGTGGACCGAATGGCAAAGTCACAGAGTGACCGACGAGCTCGCATCTGGCGAAGGGCAGCCGAGAATGCCGACGAGCCGAGCGATAAGTAGGTCGAAGCCGACGTCATGGTCGCTATACCGACACTGGCTAGATGGCGACAATGCAAGCACACGTTCCTATCGGACTATCGATAACACCGCCACGTGCGAGCTATATGTGATGGCAAGAAGTGAGCTGGACCGAAGCTCGAGGACATGCCAACCGGCGACAGGCCAGATGGACTAAAACTGGTCGAGGAGCAGAAACCGACCGACAGAGCGCCAATGGGCAAAGGGCATGGCATGTCGCAAGTCTACCAAGAATCCGAGGCCTTGAAGATGGAGGCGGGCGACGAGAAACCGATGGAGGCACTGTTTTCATAGTGAGATCACTACCAGAAGGACCTGAGAGGAGTCTTGCGAGAAAATCCTTAGCTCCAGGATGCAGCATCCAGACGATAGCTGCACCTATCATTGTCCGAGGATTGCGAGTCAGCTACCGTGCATGCCGGATGTCAGGGAAAGATCTCTGTAGACTAACCAGACAGAAGTCACGGTCCATCGAATATGAGGATATCTTCAAGAACACACCTGTCGAAAAGGTCAGTACTGTACCCAGGCAGCACAGTCGAGAACACAACGATCATCTTATTTTACGGCGAGACCTGAGCTTTATCGATGGTGCTTGGTAGAGTCAAGACCAATTGCTGCATGTTCAGCAACTCGATGAAAAGTCCAACCGTCGGCTAATGTCACAAAGAACATTCAAGCTCAAGATCAAGCACGACAAGATCGAATGACGACTGATCTTTGGGAAGTTGGCAACGGTGACTAGAACAGCTAAGCATCACCACCGTCCTTCTTTGTTCATCGACACCGATTTTTTGCTACAAGCTAAATTATCTCCAGTCAGTATTCTCTTGCTTTGTTCCCACCAGAGCGATGGTTTTCTTGCTGAACTGGGGACCTGTCGCGATCCGGCACGCAAGAGCACATGACTGATATCTCTCTGTACGTAGCTCGCTAGCTAGAGCTTAGCTCCTCCATCATCAATGCCACACATTTCATGATCAGCTTCCACTGCAGCCTAGCGGACCTCAGCTACATTGTTCAAGGGTGTCGAGAAGAAACGGAATCGGTGTTGGATCCCCAGAGCAATTCGTCACTCAAATACCGTAAGAGGATATTGCGAAGTAGTCCAACTACTGTACTCTGTACTCCCGTACAGTACAGACACTCTGGCTTGCCTACCAACTGGCCGAGCAATGGTACTGGGATCGCTGGCGACAGCCAGAAGGGGGGTCGCCACCACCCCGCCGCAACACCAACCCAGGCTCAGGGAGGGGGGAACCTGGAAGCCTGACAAGATGCCCCGCAAGGCGGCGCTCCGACTGCACACCTGTCTACCGAAGGCACGCACCTGTGTTCTAACACAGATCCGCACAGGCAAGATTGGCCTTGCCGCCTTCCTCCATCGCTGTCGGGTCCCCGGCTTCGAGTTCTCCGGCGTGCCCCCTGTGGGTGGCAGTGGGAAACGGCTAAACATCTAACTTCCAGTCACCGGGCAGCAGCCGTGCTGACTCCGTGGTCTCTGCGTCTTGGCCTTCTCTCCCAACTCTCCTGGGCCCGGGATCAGCCTCCCCCCCTCTGCTTGACTGCCAAGCAGCCACTTTCCTTGTTCTACAGCTACTCGGTACGGTAGGGGGGTGCCCGTCTAGGGGCCGCACGGGAGGTTTTTCATCCTAGGATCAGGGGACTAGTCACCCGCGCTAAAGTTCATTCCTCATCACCGAATCTCATGGTACGTATTCCCGGCATGATCTAGCTTGGCTAGCTTTAGAATGGTGTAGGATCTCAATACAATACGATACCCCTGTACGGTACAAGGCGACGTGACAGAAAAATGCCAGCGATAGGATACAGTAAGTCTCTGAGAAAACATGGCAGTGGGAAAACGTATAGTCCTGGGGGTATCTTCTGATTCTACCTGTATAACTTCTTGCCGGAGCTAAAAGGCAATGGCCTGCTCCGAGCGGGGAGAAGATGATGATCATTGACGCCCTCTCGGACCCAAGGGCTATATGGCCCCCTATCCAGCTGACTAACAATACCGGTGCTGACTAAGCCAGGCTCGGCTCTGCGGCCGCAACCTCTCTCTTGTGTGACTGTCTTGGTAAGTATGTACAAATGTTCTCCAGCACAGTACATGAGTACATACGTACAGTTCTCACTATTGTATTGTGTTGAAATCCTACTCCACCCTAAAGCTAGCTAGGCTAGATTATGCCGGGGAAGCTGTAAGCTGGTACCGGTAAGGAATCCTTCAGGTCATTAGACCCTAGGGCAAAACCCGCCCCTGTGGCCCCTAGGTGAGTGCCCTTGTTAGGATCTAGGGATCCTCGAAGCGTCGTGCACAGGAAAGACCAAGGGGCTCTATCTCAATGCTGGTGACACGTGTGTATTGGTATGATGGAAGGTGCGGAGCTAGCTAAATCGGGCAATCCCTGGGGCATCCCCACTTATGCAATAAGTTCCCCAAAAATACCTCCATTCCCAGGACATACCCCCCCCAACCGCCACACCGTACGTGACCCTTGCGCCACCTGCGCCACTCCAAGCTGTGTACCTGAAGTTTGCCCTGTCTTTACACTGTAGAATAAGTACTCACGTTAGCTACCCCCCACCAACTTACCACTGCTGTACAAGGGTACAAGGGTACAAGGGTACAAGGGTACAAGGGGCGGTACATTGAGGCATTACATAATGAAAGATACGTACTTCCCCACTCTCCCGTGTTAGGTACAAGGATACATCAGTACGTACTGCTTGAATCCAATAGATACTTAGGATGCAGTGTGATGGCAAGGCAAATTCGAGGTACACAGCTCAAACCTTCCCACGATGGCGCAAGTGGCGCAAGGGTCACGTACGGTGTGGCGGTCGGGGGGGTATGTCCTGGGAGTGGGGGTATTTTTGGGGAACTTATTGCATAAGTGGGGTATGCCCCAGGGATTGCCCGTAGCTAAATAGGCGACGCGTGAGTTGCGGCTCTGCGGGGCTAAGCCCTAAGAGCACGTGATACCACCCCACAGGGCAAGATACTATAAACCTGAGAAGAGACTGCTAGGCAGTCAAGCAAGAAGAGGGAGTTGATCTCAGGCCCATGAAAACTGGGTCAGGAGTCAGGGCGGAGGAACCACACCGCCAGGGCCGGCGGCTGGCCAGCGGTCCGACGTTAGCCGCTTAAAGTCAGTTGTGGAGGCGGCCTGGCGTAGGGCCTGCCGCTCCCTTGAGAAGCGCGGGCAATCTAAGATCACATGTTCAGCCGTCTCCCATTGCCACCCGCAGGGGGAGGAGTTCTCACTACGTAGCACAAGAACCATCATCGGTTTCATGTCACGATAGGTTTGCTGTTTCTAAATGCCGTTGAGCGTCCCAACACTCTAAGGATAGCCTTGGTGGCAACGGTACTTCAGAGCTCGCCTACCTTGCTGGCGGTCCACAAGTCACCAGAAACATCACGTGACCTCGGTGCCCTGTTTGTTTCCCCGTTTGCATCTCGCTTGTGGTGGTTAGCTTAAACACAGGTTGAATGGAGCCTCGACCCCCAAGCACCTCGTAAGGCAAAAGACCAGATTAGAACTCTCTGTGTCAAGAAATACGGCTGTTTGCTGCGCCATGTCACCCAACATCACTTCGATGATGTGCGCCTTTCCGTCAGTTGGCCATCACAGAAAGCTGCCCCCTCCAGTCTCCACGTCCTTATCGACACCGTTCTGAAGCACCTATGGCGTTCAGCCTGTTCAAGGACGGTGCGGCTGCGGTCAAGTACTTCGAGGTCCGGTACGAACCTGATTCCGCCCAGACACTGGAGTTGAAGTGATGTCGACGAGACCAGGCCGCTGACGAGAACGGATTGGCGCGAGCAGGTTGGAGCAGAGCGTCGTCGTTCTTCGGGGCAGTGCGGATGAAGCTTCCAGCGCGGTGCTCAGAGGGGTCGTCATCATCTGTCTCTCGCAGCCCATTCACGTCAGGAGGCTATCGGTCAGACTCCAGGGCTACTGCGCCATCGGGTGAGCGATGGTACAGGCAACTCAAACATCCGTCGTGGCCTGACCCGTGTCGCGTTGATTAGCGGGCCGGACTGGGGTTCGCCGATAACAGCCAGAGCAAAGGTCCTCCGGGAGGAAAGCCCATTCTTCAAGAGGGAAGAGACGTTCATCAATGCGTCGGCGACAAAGACGGAGACGCTGCAGCCGGGCAACTACGAATATCCCTTTGAGCTGATCATTCCCGGCGACACGCCCGAGTCGATCGAGGGGCTGCCACACTCGTGGCTCACGTACCGGGTGAAGGCTAGCTTGGAGCGTCGCATCTTGACGTCGAGCCTCTATGCACGACAACACGTGCGCATCGTCAGGACTCTTGGTGCCTCCACGCTGGAACTCGCGCATGAGATGGTAAGGCATGGTACTCCCGGAAAGCCACCAGGCCTTTCTGACGGAGAGACCATAGGTCGTCGAGAACGTCTGGGCTGGCAAGATCGACTACGCCATCAGCGTCCCCAGCAAGGCTTACATCTTTGGCACCTGCATCCCCGTCTTCATGAAATTGATTCCTCTGTCGAAAGGCCTGAGGATCGGGGAGATCAACTTCATGCTGCGCGAAATGCACGATTACCAGTATCATTCCAAACGCTTCGGACAGCGTCGAGATCTTCTCTCCGAAACCTTTTGCGTCGACGACGAGTCGTATGCCATCAACGACGAAGGACAGGAGGGCTGGCTGATCGAGAGGCGGGTGCCACTGCCAAGAACACTGGGAGGCTGCGTGCAAGACACCGAAGCGATGGGGATCAGGGTGCGCCATCGCCTGTACTTTGGCATCAAGCTCCTCAACGCCCAGGGACACACTTCCGAAGTAAGACTTGGGCGCAACGACCGACGATGCCGTTCGTGACGCTGACTTTTCGTACCGATCCGTGCCACGGTTCCGGTGCAGATCTTCATATCGCCGAGTGTCCCGGTAGGATCGACGGTGCTCAGCGGTCGACGACCTACGGATGCAGATGTCGCCATGGCGATCGACGCTGAGCAGCAAGCCCCGCCGCTGTACGGCGATCATCTGCTCGACGTGCTCTGGAGCGACATCGACGCGAACGGGTACGCCTCGCCGGTGAATGGGCTCAGCGGTATAAACTCCCCGACGCAGGTCTGGAGCCGGAATGCGTCGACGGAGAACCTTGGCTCCGCCGAGCCCGGCCCCCAGCCTCCGACCAGCGGCGTTCCGGCGCAAGCCCTGCAGAGCCGGCTCACGACCCTGCCGGGAGAGGCCGGACCGAGCCCGAGAGACGCTGCTCGTCCGAGACGTCCCCCCGGCAGCCCGCACAGCGACTCGCCCGAACGGGATCGGCCAAGGCGGAGAGGGGCTCTTTCCGACGGGGAATCCGGCACTCCGGTCTCGCACCCGGTTTCTGGAGAGGGTCGTAGCGGGTCTCCGCCGGCGATGGCGACCGAACACATCGAATACGACACGGAGGTTCTGTCCAAGGTGCCGAGCTATCATACCGCGATGCGTGCACCCACCGGGTTGCCGTTGAGCAGCGATCTGCCCGACTACGAGGCCGCTACGGAAGCGATGCATCGGCCATCACCACACCGGCTGCAGTAGGGTGCCGACGCATGCCCGGCGTCTTCAGACACCTTGCTACGCGGCGGAGCGATGCGCCACGCTCAAGATGGCTTTGCCGCGGATGAAACCGAGATGGGTGACGGCGCGAAGACTTTTCATCTCTTCAATACCGCAAGTTTCACTTCAATCCCACCGTGCTCGTATGTGATACCCAGCTCCTAGTGTCGTTGACGTCGCAGTGACAGCAACACCTCTCTCACCCTCACTCTCTCTCTCTCTCTCTCTGAGAATTGCCGTCGGTGTTTGCGGGCATGTACCTACTTCGAGGTGTCCTGGGAACTTGAATCGGCGGCGTTCGAAGGGGACTCGAATAGAAATTGACTATGCTTGTGCGGAGTACATCATGATACGGGTATTCTTAACCGTCATGAGTTGACCTGTCCAAGTTCAGCTCTACCACCGGCCTAGTCCTAGGGAGCCGCGATGGCAGGGCGGCAACCTCACTACGAGTAGGTTTCACTCCCCTGTCGTAGCAAGGCTTCTGCTTCCTGAAGACTAAGGACCATGATTGATTGTTGTTCACGTCACGTTTTCACAGAATCTTCTACTGCTGGTTGGTGTTGTTCCTCATGTGGAAAGAGGGCTCAGGTCATACTGTAGCTGATGTCACCACGGAAGTACGTACGTATCATGACTAGGCCACTCTGCCCAAGTCCACAACATTTATTCTTGGAAGATTGAGTGCTCTTTCTTCCTCATAGGAACACACTCAGGGAAGGGCAGTGAGTGCTGGAAGTATTGGGGCTCTAGGAGTCAATATTGTGAGACTAGGTATTGTGTGGGGGGGGGGGGGGGGGGGTGGGCAGAGATCTGATATCGCAGAGCCAGGTATCAGAGGAGCAGAGATTTCAGCACTACCACGGTATATGTAGTTGCTTCCTCGGTGCAGAGGTGCAGTGTAGTAGCTTTACTATTGAGAATATACAAACAGATGCCGGTATAGTGACCAACATATCCAGGTGGGGGTGCGTACAACAAGACTAGGGGGGGGTGTAACGATGTATCAAATGATCAATAAGGCAGTTGCTTCCACTATGGGTCGTGTTGCACGCACACCCCTCTTTACTGGACGCACACCCCTAATCTTTCTCCACGCACCACCCCCTAGATATGTACGGTCAGTCGCTGATTCCTGTGGCTGTCGCTAGATCACCCACTCACCATGCTCGAGGCACCAACCCCTGGGGTCTACCCAGACACCAAAGCACTTGTCGAAGCAGCCAATCTACATGCCAGAGGTCAGGGGTATCCTGTTGTCACCCAAGAGAGCAAGAAGAACAAGTGAGGAGAACCACACAAGGTCTATCTTGGCTGTGACCGGGGAGGGAGATATTGCGACTATGCCAACCCACTAGGATGTTCCCGGGAGGTCCTTCTCAGAAGATTGAGTGTCCTTTCTCACTTGTGGGGACATTCAAGGAAGAGCAGTGGTATCTTGACACATGCTGCCCTGACTATAGTTTTGATGGTTCTATGTTACCTTTAGCTCATCCACAGCATCGAGTTTTCTCTCGTGAGACACAGAAGTCAATAGCCAGTCTGTCGCAGGCTGGAGCCAGACCTCAGACAATTGTCTCATCACTTCTCTTGAGCAATCCTAACATAGCCATTTGTTCTTGTGATGTCTACAATGCTCATTTTCGTCTTCGACAGCAAACCCTTGGCCAATCTGACCAAGAGGACAGCCTCCAGCATGTGCGACACTGCCTCTCCAATCCACACGCCGAAATCCATCATGGTTTGTGATGGTTGAGCAGGGAAGGGAAGGGGGACAAGGTCCAAGCAGGGCTCAGACTTGGGGTTGGGGTTGGGGTCGGGGTCAGGGTTGTGGGTGTGGGTGTGGGCGTGGTCATGGGCTAGTGGGAGGCCAGCAGCAGGTCCAGACATCAGGGCCAGAGGTATCACAGAGGCCAGGGAGTTCATCGGAGATTCCACTGGAGACATTGCCAGAGATGTCGGGGGGTCTTGGGAGTTCATTGGAGATTCCGCCGGAAACATCGCCGGGGATGTCAGGGGGGGGGGGGGGGGGGGGCATTGGAAATTCTGGAGATGTCGCAGTGGCTGGAGATTTCACCAGATAATTCATCAGAGACATCAGGGGTAGAGACTTGCGACCTGTAGACAAGCAGTGCTCAGTGCTAGTACTCAAATTCTCTGTGCAGTATGTAGCTCTCTCAATGACTCAATGACTTGATAGAATATAGAGGCGCTGTACGGAGTACAGGTGACAGCGACAGGAATCAGCGACTGACTGTACAGTACATATCTAGGGAGTATGCGTACAGCAACGCTAGCGGGGGTGTGCGCGGAGAAAGATTAGGGGTGTGCGTCCAGTAAAGGGGGGTGTGCATGCAACAGGACCCTTCAACTATCCGGGCATTGTACGTAATGTATCACTGTCAAGCGATATCAGTAGGCTACGTATGTACAGAAGTACTACGGAGTACTCCGTACATACGTAGCGCGATACTTGATCGTGAGCCACATCCCAACACTGGCATGACACGTGCCGTCCTATTGTGAAGCCGGCAGACATCTGAGAACTTATGGTACTGGGGCTTAAAATGCGGCTCAACAAGGTCTTGCGCCAACGGTATCAAAGCCGTCGTACGATACCTACGTACTCGTACGTACTTCCGAATATACAGTGGCATGATAAAAGTCTGCGCACACATCCATACACAATCTACTTCGGGTTACTCCGGAGAATCAATACATAGCCACTCCTTGTTACTGGTGTAAGCCCTCAATCTAGTCGTATTACTTATGAAAGTAGCAGCTGACAGCTCGTACTGGCGTACGCAGACTTGTGTCGTGACGCTGTATGTACGTTACGTAGTGATCGACACGCTTACCCGGTAATTATCTCCTGGGCGGGGTCGGAGTGGCCATCCCCCGCAACTGATATACGGAGCGGCGGGACGGACCGCTATTCGGGACTGCTTATACATACCCTAGCTTCGTAACTTGATTGAAGAGAACTGCGACCCTCTTACTGCAAGATTGACGTCTCGGTCGTTCTATCGACTCGCACCGTTCGATCTTCGACATGGCCGAAGCTGTACAGAACGAGGACCCCACCTACGTAAAGCTCCTTGCTCGGTTGACCCTGATTGTGGACCGAGATGCGCTCCGGTGTTCGTTGGCTTACAGTCCTTGATAGGTGACGCAACTCCTCCTTGAGCGGCTCGAGGGATGGAAGCACGTCACCTCCTACCTGGAGGACTATGTCGGGGCGACGGAGAAAGTGCAGAAAGCGCACGTCAAGGAGTACGAGAAGATCCTGAAGGTCGATCCCAAGAATGCTTTGGTCGATGGTGGAGCAAGATGGCTGACAAGGGATACCCAGACCATATCTCACCCGATAAGGGAGCAGCAGCAGTTCGAACAGGGTGTCGGAGGAGTCACCGGCCTGTTCGACAACCTCAGGGCGAAGACCCAGGCAAGCCACTCCGCTCTACCCGTCTGCTGTGCTCGTGGCTGACTCGGGTGACCTGTAGGAAATCGCCAAGGTACACGCAGAAACGGAGAAGAACCTGAAGGGATCAGTCCTTCCCGTAGTCGAAGAGCTGCACTCTGACATCAAGCACAAAATCAAAGAAATCGGCAGCAGCGCCGCAAAGGGATCCAAGGTTGTCGATAGATCCCGCCGCAGCACCCAAGAGCTCATCGACCAGTTGAAGAAGCACACGGCCGACTTTGACTCGGTCGGCCACGTGTCAGAGGCGTCGTCGGATCCATACGTGGTTCAGCGTCTCCTGTGGTACCGCCTGAACAAGCAGATCAACGACGAGAACGTCAACCGGGATGAACTGCTGGCGGAGCAGGAAACGTTCGAGCGCTTCGAGGCCCAAGTGATCAAGACAATCCAGCGAGCCATGACCCTCTTCTCTCAGGTTCTTCAGGGTTCGTCCGACAGGACCGGACTCCTGTACGGCGACATGGCGGCGACCACGAACAAGATGCCTCTCAACCTCGAGTGGAAAGGCTTTGTGCGCCGCAACAGCACCGTCCTTCTCGACCCGGATGTATCTTCTCGGACGATCGGAAATGTCAAGTTCCCCTGCAAGGACCATCCATCCACGCGGCCGACGGTGGCGGGAAGGCTTCAGCGCAAGAGCCGTCTCGTCGGGAAGGGCTACTCGACGGCGTATTACGCCGTCACGCCGAACAAGTTCTTGCACGAGTACAAGGACGACGACAACTTCAGTCACGAGCCAAGCCCGGAGCTATCGCTCTATCTGCCCGACTGCGCCGTCGGTGCGGTCAACGGCGACAGCTTCACGGTCAAGGGCAAGAACCTGGCCAGGGGGAAGGTCGCCATCGCCCTGTCGACCAAGCACGAGCTCGAGTTCAAAGCACATTCACCAGAGGAGGCCAAGAAGTGGTGGGACGTTGTCCGCAACATCGCGACCGAGGACTCGTCCGTGCCGGACTTGTCCTCGACGACGACGGAGCCGAACTCGCCGGCGGCAGGACATGGTGCTGTTGCCGGTCAGCCCGCCCACCGAGAAGAGCAGGCGCCCCCAGGGTACGCCGAGAAGGCCGGTGGCGCGCCAGAACGGTCGGCGGTGTCGCCTCAGACGCAGTCAAAAGGGCCGGGCCAGCAACAGGGACCAGCAGAGCCCGGCCGCACAGAGACCGCGGCTCCGAGCGCGAGCACCGGAGCAGCTTCGACCGGCAGCCCAATCGGCGGCGGCGCTCCTGCCGCCACCGGAGCCGGAGCCGGAGCCGGAGCCGGAGCCGGAGCCGGAACCGGGACCGTTCGCTTCTCCGAACCGGCTTCTGGTGCCGGGGGAAAGACGACGCAGCCAGGCGCTACCCACTGACAAGGCCACGACATGAGCGATGCGCCGGTCTTCTACGCTACATGGCCGCATTCGAGGGACGCACGAGCAGCCAGCGGAGCGAGCTTCACTCTGCCATGGCGAGCTCCAAGCTGCGACAAGCAATGCCAAGTCGGTGCATTCTGCCTCAAGTGGTGCAGGCACATGTATCGATAGGTCCAGCTCCAATTCGCAACGGTTGGTTTCAACTTTGTGTATTCTGCCTCAAGTCGCACGGTATGCACACCTGTATCAGTTAGCTCCGGCGTTACCAAGTCGTGCATTCAACGGCACCTCATGCATGCACCCATCTTACCATCGACAGCTCTAGCTCCATTCCAACTCCATCTCCATCTCCGACCCGCAACGCTTTCCAAACTACAAGTTTTCTCTGTATTGTGCCTCAAGTTCTGTGGCATTTCTGCCTCAAGTCGTGCAGTCTTGTTCCGAGTCGTGCAGTTTCGCTTCTCGCATGCGAACGAATATTGTTATCGATAGGTACGTCCGTGCTGTACCTCCGTGCTATACGTCCGTGCTATATGTCCGTGCTAGATGTCCGTGCTATTCGTCCGTGCCGTGCTATAAGCCCCGGTGCTTTACTGTACGCCAAACGCTCGATTTTTCCCAAGTCAGAAAAAAAAAAACACAACTTCCCACCCCCCCCCCCCGGGGGGCAAGTACAGCACAGTACAGTAGGGACTAAGAGCAAGACCCCGTCTACGAGTCCCGAGACGGACCGATGAAGTTCGACTCTTCCGCCTTGCCCCATCTCGTGACCGCTTGTGTGGGTTTTGTAGATGCTGTGGGGGTTGTGGATGCTGTGGGTCCTGGTAGATGCTGTAGGTACAGTAGATGCTGTAGATGCTGTAGGTTCTGCAGATTATGTAGGTTCTGTGGGTCCTGGTAGATGCTGTGGGTACCGTAGGTGCTGTAGGTCCTGGTAGATGCTGTGGGTTCCGTAAATGCTGTAGATGCTCTAGGTCCCATGTGTTTCTGTCGTGTTGTCGACAAGACCAAGTACGGAATACTAGAGTACGATATCGGGGTCAGGGTATTCGAGTCCTCGTACGTGCTGTGCGTCATGTACAGTACGGCGTGTGTGTATGTATGTATGTACGGCGCGTACGGACGGTGCGTATGGACGGTGCGTATGGACGGTGCATATGTGCCGTACAGTACGGAAGTACTCGGAGGTGTGATGATGATGACGATAAATTGGAAGAGATGGAAATTGTCTTTCGGGTAAAAAAAATCCTTCCTATTATCGGGGATCGTGGGCATCGTCCTGTAGTGGGCTTCTTCTCGTCGTGTGGAATGTCGTGCTGACTTGCGCGTGGCTATGGTTGTTACATCTCGTGGTCGTGGTCACCTCTGCGCCTGGCTGCTCCTCTGTTTACCCACCATGCCCCACCTTCCGCCACCGTTCCCCCTCTCCCCTCCCCCCCCCCTCCGGACTGCAGCGTTCAAAGCAGTCTGTCCGTGGAGTTGCCCCGCTGGCACCGGCTCTTCTCCACGGCGCAGGAGGAGTCCCCGCTCTCGAGGGGCCACGGCGGGTAATGACCTTGGCCGTTTCTCCCAACGGGTGAGTGCTGCGGCAGCTGCAGTTCCCACGTCCACAACCGGCTCTGCGTCCACTGGCGTCGTTGGCTCCGGCTCCGGCTCTGGCTTGACCTTCGGCTCCGGCTCCGGCTCCGACTCCGATGCTCGCTTCCTGTTCTCCGTCTCCGAAGCTCGTTTCCTGTCGTCCGGCTCCGGTGCTCTTTTCCTGGGGCTTCGCAGGGGGAGGGGGGGGGGGGTCTGCATCACAAAGCGAAAGGGGCAGGTATTGTACGGCAAGGCACCTCGCAGACGCCGAATCTTCTGCAGAGCCCTTGTCCCTGTCCCCGTCCCTGTTCCTGCCAGGCATTGTGATGACAACACACGCCTTGGGGGCCTAGGCCATGCTCCAGGTGTGTAATCTCAACACAGCATTGTAGTGTTGCCAGTACTTCGTACCGTGATACAAAAAGACTTTTTCCTGGGCTTCATGGTAGGTTCTACCACGGACTTACGGAACGCACGTACGGGATTAATTGCAGGACGGAGTCTTGTCCACGCGCCGAAACCGACCTAGGCAGGAGATGCGAGAAAAACAAAACAGGAGCTTAATCACGATTATGTAGCTTGTGCGTTAGTGTTGATTGGGAAACCGGACAAGTATGCATGTAGAAAGGTACTTGTCTGCGAACATCATCGTCATCGTCGCCGTTGCGAGGAAGAGCTTCAGGCAGGAAGACGTCTCTTGATCAACCGAGTCAAGACTTTCCATTCAACCTCGATGGAGAGACAGGAGCACTGTACGTAGACAGTGTACAAGGGCAGCAGGAATACATACGTAGCAGGGATGACCACCCCAGAGCACGAGGTCTAGAGTGACTGCGGCGCTCGGCAGGGCCAGGGGTCGATCTAGCTTAGTCAGCTAGTCAGTCGCCTTATAGCGCTCGAGTCGCGACGGGCCTCAATCAAGCCGTCTTTTCTCCCCTCGTGCTTGTACCACCAGCTTTCATTGCTTGCTGGCTCAGAAGTATCACGATACATCTCGATCTCAGCCTCCGCAGAAACTATGCAGAGCTCTCAACTGCGTCGTACTCCGACCCCCCCTCGCTTACGACGAGTACTTTTAGGTGGGTGGTAGACGTCAAGGAAGATCAAGTACTCCTAAAACTGTGAGACGTCAGCCCTCACAGCTAACAGAGTCTCTACGGAGTACATGTGAAATCAAGAGCTCCCCACCAGATGCATACTTGCTGCGTGATCCTTTCACTAGTCACGACACTCGTAGCTTGGTCAAGACGAAGGAAGATCTACGAGGTACTACGCAACGTGCTGTGCGGAGTAGCTTCCTTCCTTTTGATGGCTCGGCAAGACAAAGGTAACGGCTTATCTCGAAAGCGAGCGGCGGACTACCCTTGTACGAGGTCCAGCGGCGCTCGAGTAGTTAGCAGAGCGGTAAGGAGTCTCGGATGTTTTGCAACCGGGGCCGAGGTTGCAGAAGTCATAGGGCTCCATATGTAACCGTGTCCGGAGATTGCTGCAGACCGACGTTGCACCCAGGAAGTACGTACATACGTATGTACGTACCTGTACGTACCCGCCCGCCAGCCTCCTCACGTCGTAATCACGTGTCTGAGCCGCGCTGAAACACGCCGTCTCAGCCCTCGGCCGATCGTCGTTGAGCTTACGACGGCGCCACGGGCGCCACCACGCGACCACCACCACCGGCCAAGATGCTCCTGATCCGAACTCACTCCTACGGGAGCTCGGAGATTTTGCGTGGCCCAGCAACGAACAGCACCTCTCCGGGACCGAGTCGCATGAGCTTGGACCAGGACCGGAAGATTGCGTCTCTGGCCTGTGTCTTGACCTGCGACCTGGCCTCCGTTGCCTGATGCCGATGAAACGTCGGCTCTCTTTGATGCGACGGTCACTCCCTCTCGCGCCCGGGCGCGCAAACGGAACCGTTCCATCGAAGAATCGAGAACCCGATTGCGAGAGCGACGGGAGAACCTGGCTGCGGCAGCCGATGGCGTCGTCGCGCCGCGGATCGTCACCGGCCTGCCTTCGAAAGGCGGTCGGACGTCGTCGGCGGCGTCGAGGGGGGGGTAGCTACTGTAGCTACCAGGGCTACCCACCCTCGGTACGGGTAATGAGAACACCCTCTCCGGCACGGGTAATGACCCTCTGTTGTTTCTGGTCTCGGTGCTGCAATGCGGTCCAACGGTGTCGGTCTCGATCATCTCAGGCTGAGTCACCCACCGGCATCTCGACCGCTCGTTTCCAGCTGCATCCGCCCCGTCGCGTTTGACGTCGACTTGGAACCCGTCTCGACGGTGCTGCTCCACCATGGCTGGCGAGGCCGCCTATAAAGCTGCTCCGTCGACCCACCCTTGGATCTCGCCCTTCTCTCTTCATCACACGCTCTTTTGCTTCTCGAGACAGAGTCAGCTCTCTGGCAGACGATCTTTCTACCCTTCTTCTGTGCCTGGTCTTGCACACCTTTGTACCTGAAGCTCTGCCTCTTCAGCTACCTTCGTTCACTTCTCGCGCCTTGCTCCCGCTTCTTTCGAGATCGATCGAGACCCGTCCGTCCGCCACGATGACGTTGCTCGGAGCCTTCGTCGCGGCCAATCTGTTGGCCCTCCATGCCCTGGTCGCCGGCCATGGCAATCCTAGCAAGATCATGGCCGAAGGCGTCACGTGAGTTGATCGCACATTGCCGGCGCCATCGCTGAGACGCTGACACCGCCGCCAAAGCTACGAGTCCATCCCTCCGTCGTACGAAGACAAGATAGAGATACCCCTTGAGAACCAGACGGTGTGGGACGTCGGCCCGCTAGACAGCTGGGGCAACTTCTTGAGGAAGGAGCAGGTCAACAGCGACGACATCATCTGCAACGTCAACGGTCGGCCCGTGCCCACCAACACTCGCGTTGCTGCCGGCAACGACGTCAAGGTCGAGTGGGAGTGGTGGCCCGAGATCCACTGGGGCATTATCCTGGCCTACATGGCCAATTGCAACGGTCCGTGCCAGGAAGCGGACAAGACGCAACTGAAGTGGTTCAAGATCTACGAGGAGGGCATGCTCGAGGACTCGACCTCGCCCCCCAACGGCCCGTGGCTGACCGGCCGATGGGCGACCGACGCCTTCTGGGACAACGGCAACGTCGCCAGCGTGACCGTGCCCATGGTCAAGTCAGGCTTCTGGCTCATGCGCTTCGAGATCATCGCTCTCCACCAGGCCAGCTCGGACGGCGCTCAGCTCTACCCGTACTGCATCAACCTTGACGTCACCGGTGACGGCACCCTCGATCCGCCGGGCATACTGGGCACGGAACTCTACAGCCCGGACGATGAGGGTCTCAGCGTCAACATCTACGTACCCTTGGGCACCTACCCTATGGTGGGCCCGCCTTTGTTCGACGGCGCCGCTTCTGGTTCGTCCGCCTTGGAGGCCTCGCCTGGCTCGTCCAACTCGACTGGCTCGACTGGCTCATCCGATATGTCCGACTCGACCGGCTCGACCGACTCGTCCGATGTCTCTGGGTCGACCGGCTCGTCCGATACGTCCGACTCGACCGGCTCGACCGACTCGTCCGACGCCTCTGGGCCGACCGGCTCGACCGACTCATCCGACATGTCTGACTCGACCGGCTCGACCGGCTCTTACGGATCGTCCGACTCTTCCGACTCGTCTGATCCGACCAGTGGCACCCCGACCGGAGACGCCTCCGGGGCCGATACGACTACCGCGGATGCGGCGGGATCATCTCCCACCGCCAGCAGCAAGCCAGCAAAGAAATATCCGAGACGAGCCTGCAAGGCCTATTACGACTAGCCGTCGTCCGATCGCAGCAGTCCCTGGCAACAGTCTTCCCTCTGGGCCCGTGACGACTAGGTCGGTTGGATCAAGGAGACGACCTCAAACATCTACCCACTCTCTTCCGAGAGTTACATTCAAACTGTACCTCTATTTATAGGGATGCCATTCCGATAGATCAGCCAAAATTTCAACGTCTATATTCCTGACTAGGCCTCCCCTCACCATCTTTCTCTTCTGTGCGCGCGCGCGCGCAAGTCTTTTTTTTCTCTCAAGGGTACTCTCGAGGGGATGGAATTATGGTCACCTGTATATCTTTTTCCCCCGCAACAAACAAAAAACTTCCGTGTCTGTGGAAAGGATCAGTGTACAGTAGATAGGCTCGGCGGGAGAAATTCAGCTGACGTCTATGTACATCTACTCGTGCTATAAAGAATTGGCTAGCCAGCCAGCCAGCCAGCCAGCACGATATGGAATCCTGTCATCTTTATTCCTTTCCCTTCTGCTCTGATCTGCCCCCTGCGACCTCGTCTCCTTCTCCTTTTCTCTTGTCCCTCTTCTTCTTCTCATCTCTCTCTCTCTTCTCCGCTCTCCAGAGCTTACTTAACACTGTTCCAGTACTACTCGTATTACCCCTGTGACATGTCGCTCAACATAGCATGTGTGCTACAGCAGAGAAGAGGAGAGGAAAGCACAGCACAGCACAGCACAGCACAGCACAGCACAGCACAGCACAGCACAGCATGAAGGACAGACAGAGTTTGTTTGATCTCCCCCCCCCCCCCCCCCCGCTCATCACGGTCAAGAATCCGTCTTGTTTCCAGACGACTTTTGACTCTCGTCCTTGGGCTGGCACGAACTGCTCTCCCGAGTCGGCTGGGACGACTTTTTTTTTGTTGGCTCTCCTGAGCTGGACTGAGATGAGATGACACGATCGATACAGGAAAAGAAGAGAAGAAGAGGGGAAGAAGAAGAGAAGAATGAGGGAGAGAAGGAATCTGATGAGTAGAATTGACTAAACAAGTGACAACGATGCGTCGTAGTCCTGGGATACGTATAGGTTCGGACGTGTGGCTACGTAAGTTGGCTACCGCGGCTACCGATAAAGCTCCAAGGTCCTACAACCCGTTTGCTTCGTCGCTGTACGCTTCCGAACGTAGCTCCGAGTCGTCCAGTGGTATGGTCCCGTCGTCGTCGTCCTCGCTGTCGCTGGTGCCGCTGCCTTCGCTCTCGCCCTCGCTTCCCGGGTCGTAGTCTTCGCCGTCCTCGCCCTCGTCCTCGTCTTCGTCCTCATTGTCGTCGTTTGCATGGTCCTCTGCGGCGTCCTCGACCTTGATGGTTTGGCCGTTTGCGCCGACCTTGGACTCGGCCTCGACCTGCTTGGCCACGCTGGCGCGACGCGCCTCGGCCATGCTGGCGTCGTGCAGACGGTGCCGCTTGACGTAGGCGTCGACGCCTGAGAAATCCTCCTGGTCGATCATGGAGAACTCGTGTTCGACGGGCTCGGCTTCCGGAGCGGCGGCCGAGCTGTCTGGATCTGCAGGCGGCGGCGGCGGCGTAGCGATGACGACGTTGAAGGTGCGTTGTAACACCGACGTATACGAGATGAACGTGATGTTGGCGAACGCGAAGAACATGAGAGGCTTCTTGAACGCCCAGAGAATGCCCGTCGGGAGGAAGTAGAGGTAGCCTAGACCGGTCAGGGAGACGGACCACGGTCGATGCACCAGCATCAAAGAGACATACCGTCTTTGCTTCCACGAAACGCCCTCGCATGCACCGCCTTTTCGCCCTTGCGATGGGCCTGGACCAGCCCGCTTGCAAAGTCGCGCTCGTTGGGCTCCACCACGTCGACGCCGCGTGGTATCTGCGCATCTATGACGCTTGAGAGCAGAGATTTGTAGCTTGCGTGTTGATCCGTAGCCAGCTTGCCAGACGTTTGCTGGGCC
The DNA here is from genome assembly GCA_963422465.1 of Lichina pygmaea. Lineage (NCBI taxonomy): Eukaryota > Fungi > Ascomycota > Lichinomycetes > Lichinales > Lichinaceae > Lichina > Lichina pygmaea. The sequence continues at coordinate 2,570,228 of OY730171.1, forward strand.
GGCGCTTCTGGCACGGTCCAGACGACGGCGTCGGTGGCCGCAGGCTGGCCCGGGGGAACAACGACACCATCGGCGTTGCGAGGGAAGATACAGAAGTTGAACTGTCGCTGGGCTTTGTCTGGGACTGGGATGCACATGGCATGCTCTGCGTTTTCGATCAGCGCCTCTGTGCTACGACAGCCGGGAGGGAGAGGGGGCCCTGGTTCCGACTGACGAACGTCGTTCCAGCGCACCGCAAACGCCTCGGCACCGCTCCCCGGAACCTTGCCCCTCAGCCCTGCGGCTGTGAGCTCCAGCAACAGCTTCTTGCGCTGCGGCGACGTGAAGGATACGTCCCTGATCGAGAGCAGCACAGGTCCTGCATCGGGCACCGGTGGCGGCGGACTCGCCCCTTCCGATTTGACGTGGCCGTCGTTGGTCCGCGGCCGCTTGGCCGGACGCGCATCATGCTCCGGGTCGCCTTGGGCCTCGGTCGCCGTAAGGAGTACGTACTGAGCAATCGAGCGGAAGAGGTCGGTGTATTGCGGTGTCTTTGCTTTGCGTAGCCAAGTCGTCAGCGGAGGAAGTGCAACGGCGTCGCCAGGGAGTGGAACACCTGCCGAGGGCCTTCTCGATCTGCCGACCTAGCTCCGGCTCCCGCCCAAAGGCCTGGCCGATCAGATCGTTTAGATTCTCTGGCATGGTCGGCAGTCGTCAAACCGGCTGCATTCGCCGCTGTGGTGGGATGAAGCTACGTGATAGCGGCATGTGGTTCGCCAAGCTTGCACTTGTACGAGGATGTCGTGGCTGTCCTGGCATGCAAGGGACGCAATACTACTGTCAGCTGACAGCTTAGCTCAATGGATTATGAAATCATGTCGTGATTCTACTCGGATGGAGTCCGCAAAAGTCACGCTAGAAGCTTTGGTAAGTTTCGACGAATTTCTACGAGTCTGGAGTCCAGCACAGAGAAAGGCCACAAGACTTTCAATCAGTCTCAACACATTCGGCCAGTTTCCATTTCGTGAGATCCACATGAACCCAAGACCTTCGTCGACAATGTTGTGAAGTCTTGAACTCCTCCAGACCCTTGAAGCGTTGAATGTCCATTTTTCTTTCACTGTCCAATTCCACCAGCAGCAAGGTGTCATCGTCCGTGACTTGGTCCACCCAGCTTCGCTCATAGCATCCAGAGTTATGACCCACAACAATCTTTCCTATTGGTAGGTCAGGATCCAAGTGAAAGACATGGGGTGGTATTCTTCCCGGCTCAAGCAATGCGACGGATGCCTCGGCAGCAGACAGTATAAATGACTTCAACTTAGCTATGATCAAGTTGTAGCAACGACAGGCGGGCAGCTGATAGTGATGATGTTAGAAAGGTAGTGATCTCTTCCATACTGAATCCATGCCTGCCGTATCCAAAGCCTGCAATATGGCTTCTGTGTCGCATCACGCAGGCCATCTCAATGGAGTCCACCGTCCGGTATGTGCTGAAAGCTGTGGGACGGATTTCTTTTGAAGTTGTGGAGGGAAATGCTTTGCCAAAGCTTTCCATTTATTCTTCTCATCCTTGTATCCCCCAGCTGTTTGATCCTGCAGTAAATTCGGAGAACCTTTATCAGTAATTCGCCGGCATGCGAGTTCCAACAGATACGTGTCAGTATCTTCTAGTTGGCCCACGGATCCTTTCCACAAGTCAGCATCCATGGATCGACGAAACCAAGAAACTCATATCTCGGGGTATGAGAATGCACCGGCATCTCAAATTGCTCAAAAGGCTTAACTGTGTCAACCGCCGAGAGACGAGTCGACAAAGATAGACCAGCCCAGGGCAATGTTGACTACCGTATAGAATCTCTAAAGGCAGCCCTGAACGAATTGCCAACAAAGATATGGAGACTGCGCCTTTCTGTTGACAATGCTGGCTAGCACAGCTTGTTGCTCAAGGAAGGTTGTGACCTCTTGGAAGATGACTTGCTGTGGAGGTGGGTGTTGACGACTAGAAGTGATTGGCCATTGAATTTTCTCCCGCGCTCTCTGAGAGCGACTCGAATCGAGAGACAGAAGTAAGGATTCCATATAAGACTGAACAGACGCCGAGAAGAGTCCTTTACTTTACTGATCGTAGTAAAGATCTCTCTACTGAAAACATAGTAGAGTTGAAATTGGAAGAGTCGCTGAACTTGTATGGAGTGGAACTGGATGACTTACAACATTGTACGCTCCCTAATCGTTGCGTTCAACCGCAAGAAAGAGGGGGAACAAGGGACCGTGAACCCGACGCGTGATCACGCGGTAAAGGCCGGGAATATCGACGGGACAAAGTAAATCCGCTCCGGCCCGTCTCTTGCCGCGATTAGCCGATTGCTATCACACCGGTACTCCGTAGTTCTTACGTGCTTGGGAGCAGAACAACTCTCCTGCAAGACTTGTTTCTCGACCGTGGTGCCGCAGCTGGACTCGAAGATGGCGTGCCACGCAGCTGCGGGGATCAGCAAATCGTGGAAAAAGCACGATCGTGTGCTATGCAGGGCAAACAAAGCCCTAAGAAGGAAATTGGGCGAGTTGGACGGCACCCAAACAACCAATCCAATCGAGCCAGCTTCCGTTTCTGCGAAGCTGCATCCGTCCGGACTATCGACAGTGTCCTGTCGAGTCAATGTGCTTGCACTGAGAAGATTCTCGAGTTCAAGAAATTGACAGTCTTCCGAGGATCCATCGTGCTCCAACACGACTGTCAACCAGACCTCCGTCCGAGACCAGTTCATAGCTGCCTACCTCATCTCGACACACCTGAACGGACCATGCAGGAAGGCGTGTTCTCGCCGCCAGCCGATATGCAAATCTCACCTGTGGTGAAGAAGAGGAAGTGGGATGATGGTGCTGGAACGGAGATGCACTTTGGGCCTGCCAGGTACGGCTGGAATCATTGAGCGGCTTCTTTCGATTCGCCCTGCTTACCTGAGACCTTTACTGCTTCTTAGTGCGCTCTCCATTCAGCATTGTGACAATCCAGGCACCAAAGAGGGTGAACACGAGTCTCCAACGACCAAAGTCGAACTTTTCGCGGCTACGTTGGACGGCCCCAAAGACTTTGCGCCTCAAATCGAGCCTAGTCGAAAGATTGCTCGCGTCCGCACGAACGGTCGGCAGAGGCCTCGACATCCAAAGTCCCCTCCGCTGAGAGTGGTCGAACCATCAGCCAATGGCACATATCCAGCTTCGGTGCTTGCAAACTGCCATGTCTGCTTCCGGCGACCACGGATGACGACCCACGTGCCGCTCTATAACGACTGCGAGGCCTGCTACAGGCGCGTCTGTTACATTTGCGCTCGGGTCTGTATGGGACCGACTCAACAGGGCTACTGCGGGATGAAGATCTGCAGCAAGTGCTGTGTCGAGCAGGGCGTCGAGGGCACCGCGGTCTGTCTCGACTGCTTGGATCAATCAGAATGGGTGACCGATGTTGACAGTCATGATGGCGACTGATTCCGGCTGCGCGTTCGTCAATCCCGAGTCGATCTAGGGCATGGTAACGGATGGGAAAACGGCGTTGTGATGCGATCTCGCTCGATACCACATCTGGCAGGGCCACCGGGCTTTTATGATACCATCTCGTTGCGTGTGCCATAGCCTAGTGATTGTTTGCTGGCAGGACCTTGCTCCAATTCACATCACATCACATCAAACTATCGTTCTCTACTCAGATTGCCGGTTCCTCTACCATTGATGTCGTATGGCAGCTACGCATCCACAGGCATGTTCACGCAAAGGAGACCAGAACCAATGGGCGAGTGAACAAAACATGCCACAGCGCGCGTATCTCTCAGTGCAGGAAATACTTCAGTACAGCAGCGTAGTCAAAAACCAAGGTCACAACGGGCACTTTCAACAATTACATCGAAACCTCTTCCCACACGTAGACGAAAGACGGATTCCGACGATGATGCTGGTCTTCTAACCAGCAATGTTAGGAATAGGCTTCCTACAGTGGACCTCCTGGCGGACCTCTGAAGTGAAAGCAGACAGCAACAGAAGCGCTGAAGCGACGTTCGATGGACACGCCGTCCCGTCATTGCCTGTAGATGGCAGCAAGCCATGCGAAGGGGGGGGGGGGGGGGGGGGGGTTCGGTCTCCACACTACGTAAAGAGGCTTGAACTAATTCGGCGGTGGTGGGGAGAGAGATGGTTTTACTAGATGAATCCAACGACGTAGGTTCGATCGATGTACACATTTCACATGGCCCGCGGAGATGCGGTCAAGACAGACTCTCCTTCCCGCCTTCGAACTTGGCCACGTCGTATTCTGCGGGATATCGGTCCAGGACATCTTTCAGCTGCGCCATCTGTTCGCGGGCGTCGTCGGTGAGGTCCTCGTAGACGTCCGTGAACATTTCTCGGAGCGCCGGCTTCGTGTCGGCCTTCTCGGCGGCGGCAAAGGCGGCCAGGACGGCGGCTCGGATGGACGAACGCGCCTCGCGGTCGTGCTCGTCGTCCCAGATCCCTCGTCTTTCGAGGTACTTCCGGAGCCTCGTGATGGGATTGTCGCGGCGTCGCCAGTCCTCGACCTCGACGCGAGCGCGGTACGCGAAACTGTCGTCGCTGGTGCTGTGGTGGCTCACCCGGTAACTCATGGCCTCGATCAGGATGGGCTTGCCGCGGCCTTGGCCGGCGCTGCTGTCTCCACCAGCATCGTCCGGGTCCATCTCTAGGGCCATGCGTCTCGCCCGCCGCGTCACCTCCCGTACCGCCCAGATATCGTTACCGTCTACCCTGATGGTGTCGATACCATACCCAACCCCACGACTGGCAATGCCGTCGCCCCGATACTGCTCAAGCGTCGGCGTCGAGATGGCGTAGCCGTTGTTTCGGCAGATGAATATGACAGGGCATGACCGTGTCGCAGCAATGTTCAGGCCAGCATGGAAGTCGCCTTCGCTGGCAGCACCTTCTCCAAAGTAGCACGCCACTACCCGTGGTGCTATGTTCGGGTCAATCATAGCCTGCAGCTTCAACGCGTATGCAGCACCAGCTGCTTGAGGAATCTGAGTGGCGAGCGGGGACGATATGGTATGCTGTTGGTGCAGACGCATATAGGTCAGCCAGGACTTACTACACATCGAGAAGAATTTTCTTAGAGTGGAAGGGTACAGCGGACAATGTTGAGTTTCCGGCTTCCATAGTGGACAGGCATATTCCTCCCCTTTCCGACGTCGCTAGAGTTGGCAAAGAGCTGGCCCATAAAGTCGTCCAGAGTAAATCCCCGCTGTTGGAAGACTCCAGTCTCGCGGTACTGGGCGAAGATGACATCTTCCGGCATCAAAGCGGATGCTGAACCAACTGCTACGCCTTCCTCGCCAGCTGATACCTTTGACACGGTTACCGAGAGCACCGAGCAGTGATCTGGCAGCGGAACATCATACCATGTAGAAGCTCAATCGGCCTTGTCTTTGTGCGTCAAACATGATCATATCCATGATACTGACTGGATGGGACTACGTCAGCGCCATCTGCGCCCCATACTCGGAAGAAGCTGGTAGAGAAGGGAAGAGAGGGCCGTGTGCCAGTCAACATGTCTTTGTATAAGTTAACAGCCTCCGCATCGGTAACATCTTTCGGACCTCTGGCTTCATCAACAACAACGCCGTCCGAGTCCATGATGCGATAGGTCGGGATGGCTTCGTGTGTGGACGGTGTTTGGAACGCCAGTTCATTCGTGAACTTGCTGTTGACAGCTCCGGGGAAGTTGACCCTAACAAGCACCATCAGCACTACAGTCTCCTTCTAGCGTACCATCCAAGGAGCGTAAAGCATATACCGGTCTGAGCCAGGTCTCTGCGAAACCGTGCTCCATCGGCGAGAAGCCGGCGCATGGGGTTCCCAAGCTCGACGCGGACGGACCGTTGTCCGGCAGCGCAGTCGCGCCAGTGGCTTCAACCTCTGGATATTTGTGGCCATTGGACCCATGACTCTCTGGAATGTCATAGAGATGCCGATGTACACGACCAAAATCCTTGGACCGAGCCATGGTGGCCGTTGAAGGTCTTGTATGGAATGGAGCTCGAGGGAAGATGCGGCCGACAGCACGCTTATCCACGGCTCAGGATTAAAGTTGTTCCGGCCCGCTTGAGCTTCCCCGGACGGGCACGACGGCACAGACGGGTAAATGGTTCCAGCCTTACGGACCGGCCGGTCCCCCGTTGAGCTTAATCCAACGTTTCCGACTCACTGTTCATGCCCGTCGATGTCATCTTAGATTGACGTCCAAGAGACTCGTCGCAATGGACTTAAGGTGTTGGCGCTCTGGGAGTGCCGGAATACGGAGACAGATATGGCAGAGTCGCCGGTCAGCGCAACAACCTTATCGATGTCTGTCCTGTGCCTTACGGCAGCGGCAACAGCAGCCCAATGGAACCGCCGCCAGCGGCGGGACAGGATCCTCTGGATCTGCTAGCGATGGGCCAACCACCCACTTTGGGTATCAAACTGTCGCAGAGTCGATGAAGGAAGCAAAGGGTAAGCTCATTCTCAGCAACTAGTGCGAGCGGAAGACTGACTCTCTTGCCTCTGGCGCGGTGTACAGTTGGAGCCGTGTTCTCCTCCGTGGCGTCGTCCTACGACACGATGAACGATTTAATGTCTCTAGGCATCCACCGACTCTGGAAAGACTACTTTGTGCGATCACTTGATCCTGGCGTCAAGATGACATATACGCCTAGTCCCTCCAGCAATGCGTCGCCGTCAATAGATGGGTCGCCAACTATGCACGACACTACGAGAAAGGGATGGAGGATCCTTGATGTCGCCGGAGGAACAGGCGACATTGCTTTCCGGATGCTCGATCACGCAACTCTCATCCACGGCGACCATCATTCTCACGTCACCGTTGCCGATATCAATCCCGACATGCTCGCCGAGGGGCGCAAGCGGACCACATCAGAGTCTCGGGCCTGGGATACGTCGCGCATAAGTTTCGTCGAGGCCAATGCCGAGACCATGCGGTTTATCCAGGACGAGTCCATCGACTTGTACACTGTGGCGTTCGGGATCCGGAACTTCACAAACAAAGCCGCCGCACTACGCGAAGCGTACCGCGTGCTGAGGCCTGGAGGCGTGTTCGCTTGTCTCGAGTTCAGCAAGGTGAACCCGTCTATTCCGTTCTTTGATGCCATCTACAAGCGCTGGAGCTTCAGCGCCATCCCGCTCATCGGCCAACTCGTCGCCGGCGATCGTGACAGCTATCAATATCTCGTCGAGAGCATCGACCGGTTCCCGTCCCAACTCGAGTTTCAGAGCATGATCGAAGCCGCGGGGTTCCTTATCCCGATTGGCAAAAGAGAGGCCGAGGGAAGGCAGCCTGGAGAGGGCAAGGGCTGGGTGAACCTGACCGGCGGTGTCGCGGCGGTGCACAAGGGAGTAAAACCCGTCCGCTCGGTCTACAACTTCCAGCAACCGATGCCTTATCAGAAGCACCGACCCCGGGAAACAATGCTGCGAATCCAGACATCATCGAGAACGCGGGACATGGATTGTGAAGAACGATACACGTGACGAGACAACGCACAAGGGAGAGGAGAAGAGCCTAGGAGACCCGACTGGCGGTGCGCAAAGAAGCAACGAGCCGGTACGGCCAGCATGGCTCCCATAGTTCGTCTCATATCAGTAAAGATCAGCATTCAAAGACGCTCAATCTGATAGCATTCCGGATGGAAAGCATAGAACACGCAAGCAACCGATGCTGTTGCACTGTGCAGATCTTCCAAGCAGCGGGCCTTGCGCAGGCACAAGGGATGAAGCAGCTCTTCCTTCCGAGTGTCTCACGTTTACCATCCACAGTATGCGCCAAAGCAAGCAGGCAATAGCCCCCCTCCAGAGAAAACAAACTACCCAAAGCCGTGTACAGTAAGATACAGAGGGGATCCAGCGGTAGGAATAAAGCTACGTAAGTACGTTGCCAGTCCTGCATCATCATGCTAGATACTACTTCCGTGCTGGGCTGGCCGCTGCGTACCTGCCGCCTACAGATCCCAACGCACAGTACATACATGCCACGGCAAGACAAGCTACGATGGCCAAGAGACCGATTGCCGTGCGGTCCATTGCACACCGAGACGGCCGTCGCAGATCAAAGCCGCCGTCCCTCCCCGTCCCCGATGAAAACCACGCTTTTTTGCTGCTGTGGATGGGAAAAAAAAACCTCCCACGGCCCAGAATTGATGCTCGTCCAAGTCCGCTCGTTTTCATCCCACGGTCGTAGAAAGCCGTCAACTTCATCATTTTTTCTTTTCTTTCCTTTCCTTGTTTCTGTCGATGGCGAACTGGGTTCTTGGTAAGCGTATGTCCGTCTGATAGAGGGAGCGCGGTGGCTGCCGTGGCTTACCACCTTCAGTGTAGTGGCTGCTTAGAGCCATAGTAGCACGGTGACACCCAGAAGTCCAGACATGGCCCCAATGATCAGGCCTCCGTTCGGTCGACTTGGTCCACCAGGCGCTACGCCCGGTACGCTTGACCCGGTAGCCTCGAGGGCGGTAAAATCTCCGACGGGCCCTCCATCCGGGAAGCCGGCGCCGGCGTCTGGGGTCGGGGTGATGAGAAAACCGCGCTCGTCGAAGTTTTTCTCCGGCGTCGATGGCCCCCAGGGGACCGTAACAACGGTGGGAAACCCTCGTTGGCCGAAGACAGTGGTCACTCTACCACCAGCCCCCGCTCCGATGATAGATGCAGACGAAGCTGGCGACGGTGGCCATGAGTAGAGCGCTTGGTTTCCCTGCTATTTGTGCGAGAATCCGACGGTCAGCGAGGATGCGCGGAAAAGGAAGCGGCGCCGACAAGAGGGAGTACGGAATTGATGCTGGGCTGGCTTACTTACAGACGCCGAACTCGGCGGAAGAACTTTACCGTCGCTCGTGATGGTCCAGCCAGCGGGCAGACCGGGAAAATTGGTAGCGGCCGGACCGGCCATGTAGTCGCCTATACCGGGAGTGGTAACCACCCTCGTCGTGTCTCGATGAGTGCCGCTGAACGGAACCGGCATCCCCATGGTCTCGGTCACCGCTGGTGCTTCCACGATGGTCGCAGCAGATCCTGAACCACCAGACCCGGCCGAGTTGACTGTGCCTCCAACAGCCTCGATCGACTGCCACGAACCATCCTGGCCGTTGTATCGGTACTGGGTACCAGTCGAGTAGTCCGTTACCACGACAGACTTGACCAGCATGGAGTACGGGCCTTGAGAGTAGTCCGTGGGTCCTCGTGCCCATGCTGCGCACCTGTTAGTCATGGAAAAGTTTCGTCGTGGACGGCTGCCCGCCGGGCGCCGCGGGGGGGGGGGGGGGGGGGGGGGGGGGGGGATGGAAGACGTACCGATAGTTCCGGGCGCGTTGGACGGATCACCACCACTCCAGGCCCCGATTCTGACTTGCATCGGTGTCTGAGGGTACTGTCCCGTCGCAGCCTGGTCCGGTGTCATGGCTCGGACTGTGCTGCCGTCAATCTGCCACACGATCTGGCCGGCCGTCCAGTCGATCGTGTAGGTCTTGAAGGTCTCCTGGCTCCCAGGATCCGGATGAAAGGCGCCGCGGTTGTAGTCCAACGTCTTTCCTTTCCCAAAGTAGTTGGTCTGCACCTCGTCCGGTCCAGCTCCAAGCCACTCCCAGTCGATCTCGTCAAGGACATCCGACTGAAGAACGACAGAGCTGACGATACCAGCCCCTGGAGCAGCTTTGAGGACGACGTCCAGTTTGCCAAACATAATGTAGAACTTGCTGTTCAGCTGGGGAGCATCACCCTGCTGCCGCACGGTGAGAGACACGCCATCAGGTCCGTACGTTGGGTCGCCTTGGGGCTCGAAGAGATCCGAGGGTCCCTGGGTGAAATCGATCGACTCCGACCTTGCAAGCGCCGGATTTGGCGGACAACCGGCTGCCATCACATCCATATGTTAGTTGTGCTCTCGAGACCGTGCTCGGGTTCCGACTGAGAACTCACTTGTCGTGAGCGGGTTGCAGGTGCTGAACGTCTGGGCGACGGTGAGGCCAAGAAGAGCAGTGCCCGAGAGGGCCAGCACCACAAGTCTGCACATGCCCATGGCTTCGAGCCCTTGGACAACAGTTCAAGGCGCTCTCAGGCCTGGCAGTATGGAGTATGAGAGACGATGGTGTTGTGAGATTTCTAGCAGACGGCAGAGTGCTGAAGATTTCGCAGGCAACCGTTATTCGGCTACAAGCAGGAGGAAGAAGCAAGATCGGACTGAAAGATGGTGGCAAGCTAGACGAGAAAGTATAACCGGGATCTACCAGACACGTATGGTACTTCTATAGTGGCAGAGAACAGCAGAGGACCAGGAAGTAGAGAGGAGGGGGAAGAAGTTCTGCGGTGAGCCGCGACCTCTTAAGAGGAGGGGGGGAGAAGGCGGGGGGGGCAAACGGTGAATTGCCCAGCCGCATTGGGTGATGCGTCATCATGTTCCAGTTGGACATGAAGACAGGCACGCACCCGCACGATGTCACCGCATTGATTCTTGAGGAGGCTGTGAAACTGCCGCGCAACAACCGCAAACATGTTGGCGGGGAGATGAGATCGGTTGCTCGGCACGCCACGGTGGTTGGGGGTGGCTGAAAGCATGATACCCGATTCGGTTAGTAAACCTGCCCGCTTGACTATCCGCTCGTCTATCTCGCTTAACCTGCCACGAATGGTAGGGTGACATGCGCTAGCGATGATAAGGTTATTACGTAATCACAGCCCTAGCGATGAGCCGCACTTTGGAAAGTCAGGCAATACCGTCATCGTCTCAACCTTGAAAACGCATTTATTTTCCTCGTCCACATACGTACGTACATGAAGGAGCGTGCTGACAGAGTACTTCGTACAGCTGAATGTACCCATACGTACGTCTGTGCGTATGCATAGAGCCATCATATAAGCAGACAATTATTGCGATGGCCCCCTGCATGCAACTTTTCACTTACGTACTTCCGTGCCCCCTCGGATAAGGGTACGTACCTGGATACGTACACTGCACCCAGCCGGGCCACCTAAACCTAAGTACTTTTCAAAGTTGACCAGGATTCAAGTGTCATAACTCTTGGAGGCATCACACAGCATACATTTCTCGGTCGCATTTTTCCCCAAGTCGCATCCAATGCCTAGCTCTACGTGAATTTAGTCGGACCTTGGTTTTGATGTCATCCAAGGTGTTTTGGGGGGTACCCGTGCCACGGGGGGCTACACCCCCTCCTCCCGCACCTCCGGTACATCCGGAACACCTCTCTATCCAGAGAGGTGTCTTACACCGGAATGAAAGTATCAGCGGTATGAAAGGTTTTCTTGATAGAATCAACTGCAATGCCTATAATTCCACAACACAATGACTACATGAAAATGTAACTGGCTCATTTGATTCCTCTACTTCTACACTATCGTTTCTAAGGTTGCAGGCCTTTTTACAAGCCATGAAAGTAATATATCTACAAAACAAGGAAGAGTGACCAAAAGATCGCATGTCTGAGAGAAGCGAAGCGGGCGACTCAAGTTTCTATGGTAGCTAACGTGTCTATGGTAGCTACAGTAGTTACTCAACAATACCAGCAGAATCTGGGAGAGCCTGTAGCATCAGGGATGATAGTAGAAGAGTAGGGGAATCAGATAGGCACATAAAAATTATCACTTGTCTATCTAGTTGTGGAGTTGCAGCTGTTTCAAATTGATGTTGTCGAGAATCTGTTCTGTGAGTGACAACTACCATAGCTTCTCAACAACACCACAAAAATCTAGAGAAGTCTATATCTTCAGGGATTATAGTAGAGAAGTAGGGGAATCAATTGAGCTGCTTACATTTCAATTTAGTCGCTCTGTTGTGAAGTTATAGATGTTGCAGTCAAGTAGTGATCAAAAACCTTTCATACCGCTGATACTTTCATTCCGGTGTAAGACACCTCTCTGGATAGAGAGGTGTTCCGGACGTACCGGAGGTGCGGGAGGAGGGGGTGTAGCCCCCCGTGGCACGGGTATGGAGACTCCGTCAGCAGTGTGGAGCTGGGTGGTCGGGGCATGGAAGGCTGACTTGTCAATAGTTCGAGAGTACTTATGCTCTCTAGCGATATTCGCGAATTTCGAGGTACCCAGATACGTACCGCTAAGTGAGGGGGCACGGAAGTACGGAGGGGAGTGAAAAGTTGCATACAGGGGGCATTGCATTAATTGTCCTATAAGACATGCATTACGTACCCCGCAGAGTGGGGAGGAGATCCTACCGGTACGGACGGCACGGACGGTTGCATTTGGTGCTACTGTACCCACTCACATACGTGCTCTGGTTCCCTAAAAGAGCTCATCGTCACGGGGTATCCTTGCCGTGACCTGCTACCTTACGTACGCTACGTACATTCAACTAGTTACGTACTTACGTACGTACGTACCGAATGTCGAAAGCCTTCTCTCGTGTCCATTCGTACCTGTCATTTGAGCTCGGATTATCCTGCAAGTACAGCCACTCTGGGAATAGGTATTGCCGCAAACCGACCAGGACCGACCGTCGCTCCCTGTCCTCAACCGTACCGCGTCCGCTCCAAAACATGCCGGACACCAGACCAACACCTCAGGCCGCCAAGGACTTTTTGCAGTTTGTCAATGCATCACCGACCCGTATGGGACACCTCTAGATCTACACTCCCGAGCCGCACGTCTGCATTCACGACTCGGATATCTGACGACCATTCTTAGCTTTTCATGCCGTGGCAAGCGCCAAGGAGCACCTCCGAAATGCTGGATTTCGAGAGCTCAAGGTTGGTATTGCAGATCCAAAGAGAAGGCGACGTCATCTGACTTGGGTGATTAGGAGTATGAATCGTGGTCTTCTCAAGTTCACCTTGAGGGCAAGTACTTCCTTACCCGCAATGGCTCGTCCATCGTCGCCTTTGCCGTGGGCAAGAAGTGGGAGGTGAGGATGTCCCTCTGTATGATTTTTGTCAAGACTAACAACACGTGGCAGCCTGGAAATTCTCTGGCTATGGTGGGAGCACATACAGACTCTCCCTGCCTGAGAGTGAAGCCTGTCAGCAAGAAGCAGAATGACGGCTTCATTCAGGTTGGGGTTGAGACGTACGGAGGCGGGTTATGGCATACCTGTAAGCTGTCTGGCATGTACGGTTCTGTTGTTCGCGACTGATTGCGTGCCCAGGGTTCGATCGAGACCTAAGCATCGCGGGGCGAGCAATGGTAAGGTCGCCAGATGGCTCAGTCAGGGCAACGCTTGTCAAGATCAACCGGCCCAGTAAGTCTGACCAGGCCATCCTCCCCGACGTTGTCAAGTAATGTAATCAACTAGTTCTTCGTATCCCTACCCTGGCAATCCATCTGGATGCCCAGGACCCGTTCGGCTTCAACAAGGAAACCCAGCTGTTTCCCATCGCAGGTCTCGTTGCGGCGGAGCTGAATCGCAATGGACAGACTGGCCTTCCCTCGAAGGCGGAACCGACCGAAGATGGAGGGGCCGAATCGCAGAGAGAGCCGCTCAAGAGCATGACCCAGCGGCACCATCCCTACATTGTCGATCTGATCGCCCAGGAAGCTGGAGCAAAGGCAGACGACATTCTAGACTTTGAGATCGTGCTATACGACACTCAGCAGTCATGCATTGGTGGACTGAACAGCGAGCTCATATTCTCTGCACGACTGGACAATCTGATGATGTCGTTCTGCGGCCTGCTGGGCCTCGTTCGCTCGGTCAAGTCGGCCTCGAGCCTAGAAAATGAACCTGGCATCCGACTGTTGTCTCTTTTCGACCACGAAGAGATCGGCAGTCTGACGGCTCAGGGTGCTGATTCCAACCTCTTGCCGTCTGTCATTTCCCGTTTGACGGCGCTCGAACCACGCTCGCGATCAGGAGCTACCAAGCGGGAAGACCCCACTCGTGCTGAGCTTGGGAGTCACACCGGATACGAGCAAAGTCTAGCTACTTCGGTCCTTCTCTCTGCCGATATGGCCCATGCGGTGCATCCCAACTACCCCGCCAAGTACGAGTCCGACCACCGTCCTGAAATCAACCAGGGCGTGGTCATCAAGATCAACGCCAATGCACGGTACGCGACCAATTCTCCAGGCATCGTGCTCCTTCAGGAGATTGCTCGGAGGGCCGAGCCGGCAGCAAATGCCCGGGAAAAGTCACAGGCCGGGGTTCCTCTGCAACTCTTTGTTGTGCGCAACGACTCGCGCTGCGGCAGCACGATCGGGCCGATGCTGTCAGCGGCCTTGGGAGTGCGGACGGTGGACATTGGCAACCCGCAGCTCAGCATGCATAGCATCCGTGAGACCGGCGGTGTATACGACGTCGACCACGCCATTCAACTACTCGACAGCTTCTATCGGAATTTCAGCGAGGTGGAGCCAAAGATCCTCGTGGACTGATCTGATTCGTCGGCGCTTCATTCTGTATCTAGAACGCCTGCGAACAGTTAGATTCGGTGTGAATATGTATGCACCTGCAAGATACAAGTGTCACAATATTCATGTCGCCACCTCAACTTGTCTTGAGCCAAATTTGCCGTGATGGACAGCGGTCATTGATGAGCGGATTGCACATTGATGAGATGAGGTGCATCCTGCGTTCCCCACGTACTCGGCCACTTCTACCCGTCACCTGCAGCCCTGCAACTAGCACCGGTAATCCTCAAGGGCCATGGTCAGCTCCAGCTACAACAGCCGTCCGATCCTGCCCAACCCCGCTTTCCACCACTAGACTCGCACACCGCGGAACCAGCCAGACCTCGACCGCCATGACGTCGGCGACGCCGAAGTACCTCTCCCGGGACCCCGCCGCCATCGGGGAATTCGTCGACCAGTTCGATGTCAGTTCTCTGCTCTCGGACTCGCCGTCTCTCCAGTCGGGCGCATCTGACAGAGTAGCAACATTCATGCTAACATCCCAGACGTGTTTCAGGTCTTTCTCTTTGACTGCGACGGTGTGTTTTTCGGACCTCTTTTTTTTTCCCCCGTGAGACGGAAAAGGTCACCTGTCCATATCGAATGTCACGAAAGATTTTGCTGAGAGAGCAGCACGTGAAAAGGTGTCTTGTGGTCCGGAGATCATGTCTTTGACGGCACGGCCGAGACGTTGGAGCTGCTCAGGGCCAAGGGTGAGATCCTTCCGCCGCCGACCGATCAGCCCCGCTGATGGGCGTCTGGTTCAGGGAAACGCATCATCTTCGTCACCAACAACTCGACCAAATCTCGAGCAGACTACAAGAAGAAGCTCGACGCGCTGGGGATACCGGCTACGGTTGTATGTTCTCCAAGCAGGTCTCGACTTCGTCTCGGATGGAAATGACATCATGCTCCATTCGACGAGCTACTTCCCACCCAAGCTACTGCTCGATGAGAGCCTCGAATCTCTTTCGTCCTGGTTCTCATCCTCCAATTGCCCCAGGATGAGATATTCGGATCCGGCTATTCGTCCGCCGTCTACATCGCCCGCATCCTGGCTCTGCCACCGCCCAAGAACAAAGTGTTCGTTCTCGGCGAGGCCGGCATCGAGGCGGAGCTTCGGTCAGAGGGCGTTCCGTTCGTCGGGGCCACGGATCCCTCTTTTCGGCGAGAGATGACGCCCGACGACTTCCAGGCCCTGGCCGACGGCACGGCGTTGGATCCAGACGTCGGTGTCGTCCTGTCCGGGCTCGATTACCATCTCAACTACCTGAAGCTCAGCTACGGATACCACTACCTCAAACGGGGCGGCGCCCAGTTTCTGGCCACGAACAGGGACGCCACCCTCCCCGCCGCCGGCACGTTGTTTCCAGGCGCGGGCACCATGGCGATCGCGCTCAGGCATATGACGGGGCAAGAGCCGATCGTCATGGGCAAGCCCAGCCAGGCCATGATGGATGCCATCGAGGGCAAGTTCCAGTTCGACCGCAAGAAGGCCTGCATGGTGGGCGATCGGCTCAACACGGACATCCGATTCGGCATCGACGGCGGTCTGGGCGGCACTTTAGCCGTCCTGACCGGCGTCGTCAAACAGCAGGATTGGGAAGGCGACGGCGGCGACGATGGCGTCGTGGTCAAACCGGGCTGCTTCGTCGACCGGCTGTCCGATCTCCGCGCCTACGGCGACGGGGCATGACCGGTCGAGAGAGCCGCTGGCATCTCCCAAAAAGGTCAGACTGCGCGAGCAGACAGCATGAGAGTCCACAGACCGCTAGAGTTCATGGAAGGAAAATAGATCTTATCGAACGAACGAGAAAGACTTCTAATAGAATCCTTTGCAAATCAATCGACGCCGACGAGCTGTGAAACAACTTGGTCTTCCATTGGTATCTCCGTCTCGAGACTCTGGAAAGGATCACGAGTCTCACAGCATACACATATGAGTACGGTGTACGGGAGTACCGCGAAGAGAAATTCCTCGAGTAAATACTTTTTTTGGAAAGCAAGCAAGACCAGCGGCAACAACACCCCCCCCCCCCCCCCCCTTTTTCTCCCCCACTTCTAGCAGTAACAAAATTAAAGAAAGCAAGACAAACCTCTTTGTCGAAACGCCTCACAAAGAAGGCAAGGCGAAGACATCAAAGAGCGAACAGGAAAAAAAAAAAAGTTGGAGTCAGGAGAGATGAGAGGGGGGGGGGGGGGGGGGGGGAAGGGAGAAGAATAAGAGATGAGTAGTGATATAGTCATCGGTCATCATGACACGCACGCATGCTCGAACGAAGAAGAACACGGCCTGCCACTGGCTGATGCTAAGGTAAAGATACATAAGAGGGTCGTGTAGGAAAAAAAAAGCACAATATTAGACTGAAGGAATGTTTGTCTTGTTCTGTCGTGGGTCTGATGAAGAAGAATCTCAGAGAGAAGATGAGTGACCAAAGTTCTGCTACGGAAGAGGGAAGATAGGAGGGACGAGAGTGGAAGGGGAGGAAGAGAGAAGAGGGTGGGAGAAAGGGACCGGCGATCATGGCGGTGGCCATGTCTCTCCACCTGTTACTCAGCGCAGAGACACGCGGCCGGCGAGTTTCTGCGCGGACGAGACCATGCCCGTCGTAGCCTTGGGCGTGAACGGGCCGACGAGGGCCGATGAGGGCGCCGCAGCGACGCGGGAGCGTCTACCGACGGCGGAGCCAGCGGCCGAGAAGGACGCGGTTGACGAACCAGCACCAGCACCAGCACCAGCACCAGCACCAGCACCAGCAGACGAAGGGCGGCCTGCTTCGACGCCGGCACCGGCAAGCGTTAGGCAGAGATCGGTGAGGCGGTGGCAGACGTCGTCGGCCTTTCGGCGCAAGATGCGTTCGCCGAGCGACGAGGACGTCGGCGTGGCCGAGACCGAGACGGCGCGGCGCGGCGTGGCCGTGCCCCCGGAAACGGCCTGGTCGCGCGAGGGCCGACTGACCCCGGGCGAGAGCGCGAGCGAGCCGGGAGGACAGACCGTTTCGTGCTGCAGCACGCTGCTCAGCCGCTCGGCCACGTCGGGCTCGGCCGGGTTGACCGTGTTCGCGAGCGACATGACGTCCGCGACGGCCGACTCCAGCGCGAGGAAGACCCCCTGGGCGACGTGCGGGCGGGCCTTCGCCAGCGCGCGAGTCAGGCCAACACGTGGATCCGTTGGCGGGTGATCGGGACTCTCGGAGGAGGCGGGGACGGTGAGGCTGGCGAGATCGGTGAGGCCGGTGAGACCGTTGTTGGTTTCTCTATGCATGCCCGGGATGCCTGATATGGGGCTCGAGATGAGAGATGACGATGGCAGACGGTATTTGTTGATGACGTCGAGATGCGCGCCGGAATGGGCTGTCGGCGGCGGCTTTCGGGCGCTTCTTGCGAGGGTCGTCGTAGCGTTAGCGGTAGCGGTAGCATCAACACCGGTCGAGTCTACAGCCACGACGGGCATGTCCGCCGTAGCGGTATAACCGGGCCTTCGAGCGGCGCGATCGACACGAGCGACGGCGCCGCGGCTCGGGCCAAAGACTCGCACGCGCCGAGCCGACGAGTCTGCCGAGGACGACGCTGCACCGGACGAGCCCTTTGGGGAATGATAACGTCTAGAGCCAGAGCTGGAACTCGATTCGGACCGGCTTAGGCCTGATTGCAACCGCGTAGTCGTCGTAGTGATCGTGGCGGCCGTCTTGCTGCCCCCGGCCCAAAGGGTGTCGGCAGCCGCGAAGGCTCTGTCCGAGCCTTGCGCACTAGCCCCGTCGTCGACGTGATGAGAAGCCTGAGGGCGAGAAAGAGGCGAGGATAAACGGCGTGACGAAGTACTCGATGGCAGCGGGGTCTGTGCCGTCGTGCGTTCCAGCTGACGCAGGCGTGCCTTGAGGGACTGAAGCTCATCCCAGGCGCGCGAGGAGTCGGACGAAGAACCTGCCGAGTCGCTGCGACCTCGAATTTTCTTCCTCTTCTGATGATGCTGCTGCTGCTGCTGCTGCTGCTGACGTCGAGACGTGTCGTCGGCATTTCCGGGCATAGCGAGCAGCTTTGACGACTGGTGCTTGCGGGCGACGACCAGAGACGACTCGTGCTCATGAGTGAGAGGGGCGAGCTGACTCGTGTGATGGCGGAGAGCTAGCGTGCGGTGCCTGCCGGTATTCGACATCGTGGGGTCAACTGCCGAGGCCTTGCTCCAAAGTGCGAGAACTGCCGACTCTGGAGCCGCAGCTTTGGCGGTGGTTGTGACGTCGTCGTCGTCGTCATCCCCACTGCACTCGAAAGTGTGAAGGCTTCGACGTCCCGAGGCTGAGGTCATAGACGGACCCGTGGTCGGCTTGCGAGACCTCGTCTTGAGGAATCGCGGGCCGTCGCGACGATCTTCCCTCGACAGTGCCGGCTGGGACGCGCGCCGCAGCTTGAAGTGGTGCAGCCGCTCCTCGGCGGTGCGTGGCGTTGCTAGGGAGCGGTCCGACGCTGACGAATCCGCCCGAGGTCTGGCCCGGGCTGCCTCGTCGGAGCTACCGCTCGCCGCCGAGCCTAGACGACGTCGGCTCAACCTTAGCTGGCGCTGTTGCTGTCGCCGCCGTTGCTCTTGCTCGTGCGAGACGCGGCGGAGCTTGAACTGGCGAAGGCGTTCCTCGGCCCGGGACGACGGCGGGGGCGCCAGCTGGGTTGACTCGTTGACCTGAACTGCCGTAGGCGGCTGGTCGACCGGTCTACGGTCGAGCTCTGCGGGCATGTTCTTCGCCGCTGCCCTAGCCGCTGCTCTGCGGTTCCCTTCAGGCACAGACTGTTGCTCTCGATTACCATATGGCCTCCGGCCAGTCCATAGCGCCGTGGGAACATACCTCTTCCTGGGCGATTGAGAGGAAGACATCCTCGCTCAGAGGGGGTCGCGTTCCGCCGTTTCTCCCCCCGCCCGTCCTCCACCTCGACCGGTCGATGTGGCTGGCCGCCGCTCTCTCTCGCCGTGACTCGGCGCTCTCGTTGCTCGCGTTACTGTCACTCCGTGACCGGCGACTGAGGCCGGCCGGGACGTGGTGATTTGATGACATCGTGTCAACAAGCCGGCAGAAAGAACTGTTGCCGAGGGCGTTGGGAACTTCGTCGTCGCGGTATCGACGGTGGAAGTTTACCTTGGTTCGTCAACGCTCAGACCCTCGAGTGCCAAGGAAGAGATTAGGTTCCAACGAAGAGGAGAGGAATTGGGACTTACCAGTACTTGCGACTGCTCGATTTTGATCGTTGACGGCGCGAATGACGAAGGCACGCCCTTGCTGGAGCGATAAGCTTGGTAGCAAGCTTATCCGCCTACGGTACGGTTCTAACCAAGGTGTCGCCAAGGCTGAAACCGGCAGATACTCGACAGGCAGATTCATCGTCGAGATTTCGACGACAATTTGCCATGTTTACTTCACCGACTCACAGGCTAGATGAAGCACTTCTGACACGTTTGTTTGACAGGTAAACCCACCGTCACGTGCGCGACGAGAATGTCCAACGGTCGAGTCCGACAATCTAACATCGCAATCGAAGCTGTTTCTTGCTTGCTATCCACATAGTAAGACAATAGATCTACATCTCGCCCACGTATCTATCTGCCTGAAATTCAAGTTTTGCGCTTTTCTTTTGAAGGAGAAATATTAAAAATTTCTGGGCTCAGAAGATCAATACGTCAGGCCGTGATTCCGTACCAGATCAACCCCATGATAGCACCCAAGACGATGGCCACGGGGGCGGGCACTTTGAAATACATACCACCGATGAAGGCGGTGGCGGTGACGACAATCCACCATGGATCGGCGCCCAGGGAGCGGCCCGTATTAGAGCTGCCACCTGCTGCGTCCAAATATCCAGCCTCCCACAGTCGGTAAACAGCTGTATATATAAGTCCGACGGCGGTGGCGTTGACGCCTCGCAGAACGGAGAAGACGGCTTTATGGCTTTTCCGACGAAGCGGGGCCCAGATCCCCATGACCGCAGTGTGTAGCACGAGACCGGGGGTGAAGATGCCGATGTATGCGAGCGCAGACCCGAGCACTGCGGGCTCGCCGCCTGAGATGGCGGCGAGTCCGCCAAGGTAGACGGCGACTGTTGCATGACAGTCAGCCAAGCAGAAGAGGAAAGCGGGAGCGCAGCCAAAGAGGCACCCACAGTTGAAGTTCGGCCCCGGAAAGGCTTGGATGATGGCCAGACCCAGCAGGAAATCACGAGGCGTCACCCAGCCCGGGACGACAACATATCTGGAAGTAAAAGAAGCGAGCGGTCAGCCTCAGGACCTCGTCTTGAACCCAGACAAAGATCTCCTTACTCTCGCAAGAGAGGAATCACGACGGGTCCCCCGCCGAAAATGATTGTTCCTGTAAGCTGCCGTCAGGACCTCAAAGAAAACCAACCAAAGTGCGGTGTGAGCAGCAGCAGCGGCCGGCGGAAGAGACGTACCGGCCAGGAAGTGGTTGGCGAAGATGCCGTACCATCTCGGCTGCGGGTCGAGGAGGGCCCGCAGGACCATGACGGCGATGAAGACGAGAAAGAAGCCCACGCCGACGGAGATACCGACTTTCAACGAAAACGCGCCGACGGATACATCGGTCGCAGGTTCTTCTGCAGCAGCAGCTGTGTCCGTTGCCCGATTTCGTTCGGCGGATTCGGGCTCGCTGTTCCCAGGGGCATTCTCGTTGGTCGGGTCAGTCCCTTCTCTGCTGCCTCCAGGTCCGACTCGGCGAAGCCCGCTCGAATCATGCTCATGCACGGAAGACTTTTCGTTCCCTCGTGGTACGTCTTGCATCTCTTCGCCATCGCGACTGCTTGAGGTGGCTTGACGCTCGGCGTCAACATCCGGCCGCGGAGGATGTTTCTTGAATCGGTCCCGGATGCCTTTGACGAGCCGATGGCCCCATCGATAGTCCCATACGGCTGTCACGATCGCCCCGGCCAGCATGAGGATGGGGAAGTACCAAAGCGCGTTGTACAAGACCCCAGCCGCGGCACCAAAGAAGACCAGTATCCTCGTGACCTTGTCTGTGATGGCCTTCTTTGACAATTGCACGGCCGCGAGAAAGATGATGCCTACCGTCGCCGAATTCAGCCCGGACAGAAGCGCATATACCGGCCCCGGGAGGGTTTCGCCGATTCTCGAGACGCCCAGAGCCAGGCCAAAGGTGGCGATGGCAGTAGGTAGACTGATATGCGTAAGCCGGTGGCAGTGTCCGCCTGGATCTCCAACCCGAGACTGCGTACCTCCACAGGAAAAATGCCAGAACGCCGGTAAGGAAGCCGTGTCTCAGCACATTGATGGCGTATAGCATCTTCGTACTGCCCGGCCCCGAAAGCGCTTGGCAGAGCGCGAACATCTCTTGATACTACTCGCAGTCAGGCCTCGTCTCGGAGGGTCGTCATCGGGGCATGGGCTCACGGTCCGCTCATCCATCCAGTGATACTTGTCCACGAACAAGCGATGGAACTACGATAGGGTGAGACGTCAGCGAGCCGGCGATGTGCAGTCTTAAGCAGCGGGCAGAGAGAGAGAGGCGATGCGACTCACGATCTGGAAGTGAACGGCCGGTCCACCGAACGAGGTGAAAGGGAGATGCCAGTTCCTGCGCAGCATCTCGCGCAGACCCTCGGCGGTTACGGCGAGATGGCGGTGCGGCTTGCGCTCAGACTCGGCGCGATCATCGCGGCCCCGCAGGGCGGAGAAGAGCGATCCCAGCATCGTGCTCAGTGGATGTGGTTTCCTCTGACGCAGCAGCTACATCTGGCGTCTCGAAGGTCGCGACGTGTGCGGTGCGGGGTCTGCGCCAAGAAGTGTCTTCCAAATGGCATCATCGATTGATTTTGCGGCAGGCGCATCATTCCCGATCCGTGATTGGTCCATCTCCACGATCTCCGCCAGTAGCTCGAGTAACCAGTCTAGTCCAGATTTAGCACAAGCGGGATGCTATACCGGTAGGGCTGAGCTCGCACGTGCTGCGAGTACGGAGTCCAGAATCCAAGATCAGAACTGGCGGACTCGACAGCGAATATGTTCGGGAGACCACATACTCACTTGATTAACAAGTGATCTCAAGTGCTACCGTATCGTACTAAGATACAAGAGGCTTCAAGTGCAAGATGTAGGAAGGCAGTGGAGGTAGTACAAGGGTCGTCCTATTGAAGTGATCCTCAGTTCTAGAAAACATTGCTTGAAGAGACTCCTCTTCTGCATACGGACAATCATTTGTGATGGATGGATGCTTACGCGGGCTACCTAGAAGTTCACCGGCTAGGTCCTTCACTCAGTCAAATCAGTACCCACTGTACGTAAGCCGTGTGCGGGGAACGTTCACTCTTGGGGCAAGCTATCAAAGGCGCAGCAATGCCAGCTATAGCAGGTTTGTACATGGTGCTGAATTCCAGAAGAACATGTACGCCATTGACTCAAATAGGCATGCCCTGAAGGGCTCTCACGTCAGCTGATCTGCCACAAAGGCCCATGTAAACATCAGGTTCTCCTGGCGACACAGACCTTTCCTGCCTTTGCCGTGCAGTCCAAGAAACTATTGTCGTGGCGGATGATGCAACCGCCTGAACTGTAGTCGAGGACAACAGTTCCAGGTATCTCTACCAGCGTGGGAGAACACCATGTCAGCAATGAACGTCGAGATTTTTGTAGGATTCAGAGAAGATGCTTTATCAACGTACTGCCGGGCTTTCCATTGAAGACACCTGCAAGGCGATCGTCAGGCGTCCATCTTCCACGCGAGTCGACACAGCCAGCCGCGCTTGTCCCCGCTTGATTCCCATCCGGGCGAGGCTTCACCTGAGTCCTGGGAATCCAGACCTCCAAATAACCACGGCCTTTGAAAAGATTGAGCGGTCGTGCCTTTGGGTGTAACGCGCAGTCGTCGCGAGTAGGCTACAGCGCTCCTGAATCTTAAAAGGCTACCGGTACCGGTACTATGGCGGGCAACTGCCCGACACCTCGCAACTCGCATATATAGGTACGGCTGCGCGTGACCTGCCCACATTCCGGGTGTCCAGTCACCAACAAGTCCTGACATTGGGTTGGAATTCTGGGACGGCGTATATTTGCCCATAACTAAGGTTGCTTAGACCAGTGGGAGGCGGAGCCTGGTTGGGCTCTGTCACTGGCTGAAGATCACCTGGAAGCAGAATTTACCATCTCTGTACAAGGTTGGACAAGCCAATCAGTAGGAGCAGTAGGGACTGAAAGTAGAGAGTGGGAACAGCCATAGTCAGGAATTCTTCGAATAGATTCTCCTCTCTGATAGTGAATAAACAACAACATAGGTTCAAGCAGTGAGTTGGAATGATAGGCCTCTGATGATGGAGAGGTCCTTCATATAGTCAGTGCTCAGTTATAGGGATAAGAGAGAGAAGAGCACTTGGTGTATGCTGTGTGTTAGGAGCTAGTTGCCCGACTGGCGCTTAGTCAGTTAGATCCTGACTAAGCATGCACTCTGTAATGTGCTGACTAACTCTGCCTGAGACTGTGCCGTGCTGTGTAGGTGTAGCCTGTATTACGTACGGTAACAAGTGTTCTCTCAGCTTCTAGAGTCAAGGCAGTAGCCTACAAGAGACTTCACCAGTTCAACTACAGGTGGAGGTACTTGATAGGGACTATAGACATCTCCCAAACAGAGTTATCAATTCTTATCCCACAAGAATAACTAGAGAAGTGACTAGGACTTGAGAAATTTCTCCTGACTCTGCTCGCCCAGTCAGCAATTAGTACTGTAAGCTGACTTCTGAGCAATTATCATTCCTTATTTGTCCCGTCGGACACTCCATCATCATCATGTCATGTGACAGCCACCGGGGACTGTGTGAAATTCCCCGTACGTGACTGCCTGTGATGCAGGGGTATTGCCACAACAACCCTAACTCTGTGACTGATTTTTGTAATCGACACTAACTTCCCACCTTCTTCCTTTTCTTCGCCCCACTTTCCTTCCTTTTCTTCGTCCCACCTTCCTTTTTTTCCGTCCCACTCTTCTACCTCGACCATCATCAGACAGTGATTGGTGAAGGACAAGGTCACTACGACTAGTCAGTAAGATGGCCGCTCAAGACCTGATTTATTTTTTCCAGTCGAGGCTACACAAGGACATTCGACGATTGAGAACATGGCGCCTCCAAGATGATATTCTCCTCATGGATCTTATTCAGACCTCACTTCAGAAACCCGAAGCACTTGACGAGCCCGCAACCCACAGCCTCGAGTTTTTGAGGACCATCCGGGAAATCTTCAGTCACAAGACCCATGATGCTGTCCTTGAGAACCTCCAATATTTCCGAGCGCTTGCAGACGACAACGGAAGCATCACTGACGCCTTCCTTGCTGAAAGGCCGATAAGAGATTGGGTCCAAATGCTTGTGGAACAGATTCTGCACGCTATCGTGGTGAAGCAGAAGACTGGATCGTTTGTTATGTAGAACTAGTATGCTTTGTACTGGAAGCTGACTGTACTAACATGAAGTGACAATGGTTTCGTCGTTGCGAAAATCTGCAAGTGCGCTCTGGGTAGCAGGAAGTACATCGAGGTTGTTTCGGTCGTCACCAAGGTCACCCTTAAGTCGTGAGGGTCGTGTCCTCTCTAGCCCTTCGAAACAAACACCTTCGCCGATGAAGAGCTCGACCCATCCATCTTCGTCGCAGACACCATCACCAGTCAAGGCACAGCCAAGCTCATCCCCCGATCCACCACTGTCGCCGGTGTCGTCTGCCATACCACCACCCAACATCACGCAAATACACCTTGTCGGCCAGAACCTTCGAGACGCGTGGTTGGCCAATGAAATAGCTATGGGACTAATCCCACCTCCAGCAGAATGGTCTTCATCTTCTCACTCAACACTTCCTGTTTACCACGGCACAATGGTTCCAGCAAAACTTCTGGACCGACCACAAGGCCTCTGGGATCATGGCTTGATAATTGAGTTTGGTCGTGCAAACGAGCTCTCACCCCGTGGAGCTGCATATACCTCATTCTCCGCACTGAGGTCATTTCTCTGGGCAGTATTTTCTTCCTTGTTGACAGAAATCGATATCAGCCAACACCAGGGCGAGCTTCTGATGCGACAATGGAGTGTCAATCCCTGCAACTACCACGGCATTTTCCTCATGGAGTTTACAATGCCAATTCCACCACCCGTCGGACATACCCACATTGTGTTGAACGCAGAACAAGCTGGCCAGGGTGACAAACGCACGAATAGCAAGACCACGGCACACGCTCGACTCATTCTGGGAAAGATCAGCACACATCCACGGTCGAGACCCAGGACAGTGCGCGGACCTGATCCACGCACCAGAGTTACCACAAACACAGCTGGCCTTGCAAGCCTGGACTCGTCGTGGTTTGCTTCATCGCCCAATGTGGCGGACAGCAATCATAACATCACAAGGGGAGGATCTGATCAATAGCCGACGAGAGGGTGCCTATGCTATCTCTTTCCAGCAGGCAGCAGTCAGCGGGGGTGGTGACCCTAAGACAAGAGGTCAGAAGCATTTCCGAGGGTTCAGAAGACGCTTCAGAACTATCTGGGAACGTCTTCGTTCCTGAGCAAGGTATGAGTTACTGTGCCCCGCTCAACTGCCTTTGGATCAATATCTATGGGTGATTGAATGTTATCTACTCTGTCACAGCTGCTACGCCACAGTCAGAGCACGTAACCTCGGCTTAGCCCTGGGGGGCCCCCGGTGTTGGAATGACTGCAAGGAGAAGGTAGCGGGTTACGAATTGCTGACTACGCAGGGCGGGGAAAAGAGATGCAAATCTCTTCACCCCGCACATAGCTGAGAACTCGACGATGTTGGCACTAGGAATGGAGGACTTGATTTGATGGATTATTCTATGGTTCCTATTGTTCGAGTCCTACTGTAGTCGTCCAGTGACATTCCCTGTAGGCCATGGCAGCGTTCCTCAGAGGCCTGCGGCCCTCGGAGGATTATAGAGCGCGAACAATGAATAGAGTACGAGGGATGCATAGAGCAGTAACGATGAGACAGAGCACGAAGAACAGAGGGGCGCGAGAAGTACCGGCAGAGCTACTGTAATATGCGGTGTCGGAAAGCTTGCTGTACACTTTGCAACCTGCTCGGATGGATTGCCTGAGGATGGTGGAGTGGATATTGTACAATCCCATGTTGCAGGGAAGCATGGGTGGTCTCTTGGTAGGATGATGGTTGTATTTCCCTGATCTGATTGGTGATGATATTCCCATTCTTGCTGGCGATGGCAGGTCGGCGTATGGGCGGTAAGTGGGCATGTAGAGGAAGAGGAGGAGAGAAGGAGGAGAAGGAGGACAGTGAGGGGGGGGGGGGGGGGTTACTCCAACAGCGGATAGTAGGTGGTCAGCCCGAAGAGTATGACACATGGAGCAAGGGAGCCATCGGAGGGACAACAACGTGGAAAGAGCATCAGTTCATGCCCTTGAGGAAATTGCTCTCTTTGATGCTGGCTTGGCACTTGCGCCGCAGTTCCCTGGTGAGTGTCTGCCACGCCTTGACCACCTCCACCGTGCCCTTGATGTTCTGTGCCGGGTTTGAAGGCAGGTCAATGCTCTGCTTGGCCATCGGCACCTCAGGTTTGGGCGTCTCCAGGCTGGCAATGCCACCAGTGCGGCGCTTCTTGTCAGCCTTTTGTTCAGCCTCGGTGGGCTTCGCTGGACAATGCCAATGCGCAAGTCAGCCGGTTCAAAACTCAGTCATGCGTGGTGACCAGACAATGAGCACCTTCTTGCCTTCCTTCAGCTCAAGACATGTCCACAGCCAGGCCAGATATTCCGAGTCTGGCAGCGGTATCAGATTGTTCTGGTTCTTCATGTAGTTGGGCCCTTGTAACAGTTGCCCCACCAGCGCCAAACTGCAAACCACCATCTTGGGTCAAGTCACCACCATTCCCACCGCCGCTGGCGGAGAAGGCCCCGCCAAGGTTGATAACAGCTGAGCTCCTGAGGGTGAGGTGGCTGTGGCAGGGGCCAGCGCAGAGGACAGCGCCTGCTGCCCCATTGGACGGCTTCTGGTGAGTCGCTGTCATCCAGATATCCATTCAGTCTGAGATGCACCGCTTCGCCATATTCTCAGCAGCTTCAACGGGGACGAGTGACCAGCCCCTGACACTGAGGGTGTGACTCCGTTGAGACATCGCTGGCAGATCATGTCACTTTCTGCTGAAGAGACAACCCCTTGATTCAATGTCTAGAGGTCGAAGTCAGGGTCTATCTTGTCTATGCTCAGCATCAAAACAAAATCTCACCTTCTTCAGCTCCGCTGTCAAAAATCCATCGTGATTGGACCGCGCAGTTTCAAGCAGGCCACATCATGTGATCCTGACTGTGCTCATCGCACGTGATACAGCTTGCTCAGCTTGCCTGAAGGATAAATGTGTATCCGGCTAGGGTGAAGTTGTGCTCACAACACACCTCGTACCAGTACCGTACGTACGTTTTATACACGAGTACAACTCCCTGGTGGGGCATCCAGCGGACTTCGCTGGATGACAACAACGTCATCCACATCGTTTCTCTCGCCAGTCAGTCATCACTGACAGTGTAGACCAGCATGGCGTCCATCGTGCTGGTCCAGTCCCCACAGCAATTCGCGGTGCTGCTGAGGACGTCTAGGATCGTGGTCGCCGTCTGTGAGTTGGATCCCCCTCGACCTCATTGGCATTTGCTGATCAGGGTCTGTGGCTCTTTCTGATCCATGAGTAACTCCCATTCTGACGTCGAGACCCGGATTAGTCTACGAAGAAGGCTCCCGGGCAAATCAGCAGATCGAGTCATTCTACGAGCGACTCTCGACGCGACTGTCGCGTCCTAACCAGATTACCTTTACGAAAGTAGACGTCGCACGGCTGGGGGATATTGCCGGGGCGTACGAAGTATCAACGTGAGGAGCGATCCCGAAAACCCTGCAGCACTCTACCAGAGCACTGTGCAGGTTGGCGGCGCCTTGGCGTGGCGCTTCTGGCTGACGACGGCCTATGGCAGAACGCCAACGTTTGTCATCTTCAAAAACGGTGCCGTGACGTCGAAGATTGTCGGTGCCGACCAAGGCAAGCTGCCCCAGGCGGTAGTGGAACTTCTCCAAGAAGCCGCATCCGACGACGATGATGGTGCCGACTCGTCAGCGGCGCCTGCGGAGTCGGCGTGGCTGGGCGCCGAAGCGCCCAAGGGATACGTCGATGTCACCGACAAGGTTGAGCTCGGAGGCATCGATCTGCTGAACGTCGACGGCAGCCTCGGCTTGGCAAGGGTTCTGTTCGAGAAAGGCAAACCGTCCGCCGTGGCCGCGCTGGAAACGTCTCAGGGGAAAGGCAAAGCAAAGGCGGAATCGGAGGGCGACACGTCTATCGACTGGATCGAGAGTGACACGGACCAGCAGATCATGCTGTTCATGCCGTTCGAGGCGTCCCTGAAGATCCACTCGCTGCAATTGACGTCTCTACCGCCGCGGTCGTCCCCCGAGTCATCCACAGATGAAGGTCCGACACGGCCAAAGACCGTAAACGTGTACTCGAACCGGGCGTACGCGCTCGGGTTCGAGGAAGCCGAGGAAATTCCGGCGACGCAGACGATCAACATCGCGCCGGGGGACTGGGACGCGACGACGGGGACGGCCAGGCTCGAGCTGCGGGTCGTCAAGTTCCAGAAGGTCACATCGCTCGTCGTCTTCGTCGTCGACGGCGAGCGGGAGGACGCCGACAAGGTCCGCATCGACCGTCTCCGCGTCATCGGCGAGGCCGGCAAGGAGCGGAAGATGACGGGCAAGCTGGCAAAGTTTGGAAACGAGAGTGGGGAATAGAGAGGGAGAGAGAGAGGGTACGTAGAGAATGCAACGATGTGCAAAAGGAAGGAGTTGAACGCGAGAGGTCGATTCCGAGGAGGGAGGGAGCTTCATCCGAGTGGACTGAACGAGACTCGAAGCAGCTTGAATTGTAGTCTCTAGGACTCTCCAATGTTCTTCCTTTCTTCTTTCCTTGCTTGCTTGCTTGCTTCCTTCCTTTCTTCTTTCCTTGCTTGCTTGCTTGCTTCCTTCCTTCCTTCTTCCTTCCTTCCTTCCTTCCCTCCCTCCCTTCTTCCCTTCTTCCCTCCGTTCCTTCTTCTTCCTCCTTTCCTTCTTCTTCTCAACCCTAGACCTAGACACTCTCGACACTCGACTCTCGACACTCGACACTCGACACTCGACACTCGACACTTACTACGCTCACAGCACTCCCGGCACTCCCAACACTCGATGCTCCCGACAACGCCAACCACAATCACAGCAACAAGACAACCAAAAACTACACCGATCCCTTGTCTTCATTCATCATTCCTCTGCGCATGTAAACATATCTTCGAGTGTTCTGTGTAGCAGTAGCAAGTGGTGGAGTATGGGTCGTACTGTACTTGTACAGGAAGAGATGGGTGAGAGGAGAGGTCGAAAGAGAGGTCGGAAGAGAGCTGGGGGGGGGGGGGGGGTATGATTGGTGGAGGGAAGGAATGGAGCTGGGCCAAGAAAATACACCCAGGGGGGTGTACAGTACGTACGAGTACGTGTGTTTTGTAGGTGGGGCATGGAGACGTATCACGGGCTGAGCATGCCCAACTATTTCTGGTGGTTGGGTTGTATCAAGAAATGAAATGCCTGCGGTTGGCTTCCAGTAGATAGGTTTCGCCTTGACCATCCTTTGGCAGATGGCATCAAGACAGCATCGGATTGTATCAGGCAACATCAGATTGTACAGTACCGGTACGGTACCGTACCTATCAGGCAACATCATGTACTGTAAGTAGCGCTGCACAGCACCACACAGCATCACGGCACGACATGGCAGGACACGGCATGACACGGCACTGCACGGCATTGCACGGCATTGCACCGTGTTGCACCGCAGAGAATTACAGTAGCATCAGACACTGTCACAGAGAAATGTCACAGGGCAGCACACGGAGTTAGGTAATCAGCATCACTCACGGTACTGTAGTTATCAGCACGCAGCATCGTACCACGTTCATAGCATCGCACGAGTGACATCATATAGCATCTGTTGGGATAATCGGTGTCGGTGACACTTCGGAATGACGAGGCACTTAGAAGACAATAGGATCTTGTATTCAATAGGATGTACTAAGACATTCGTCTACAATGAAAAATGAGAAAACCCTTCTTCCCAATCTAGGGGTAGCGCCCTTCTGTAAGTCACGTGGTATGACGTTGCAGATCGCCCAACTTCAACAGCATCGTACCTTGTACAACATCACGTGAGGGGCACAACTGCTATGGCAACAAGACGGGGGAAGTCCGAGTCCCTCGGGATAGGGGCAATATGCCCCGACTACGAGGTGTCTAGCGGATATAACGTTGGATTGATACAAGCGAAAGTCAATTGTAGAGCCGCATTATCAAAATTCTTGAGACAGACGTTTGCTCTTGTACGAGTAATACGTACAGCTTAGTATTCTGTATGCCCCCTGTTGGCATCAATGACTGCCTGGCCTCGTGCCTGCATGGAGTCTATGTTGCTGGTGCATCAAGAAACTCGGGGACCTGGTCCATGATTGTCGCAATTTTCATCGTGATCTAACCAAAGTTTTTGTACGGGTCTTTTGATACTGTTGCGGGTACTCCAGCTTACTAAGCGTACTCACCTAACGCTAGACACCTCGTAGCTAGCTGACTAAACCCTGACTAAGCCTGGCCGAGGCGTCGGTCCAGCCTACGGCCGCAACAGTGAGCGACATTGTACAGCATCACACAGCATTAAATACTTTCAGACAGGCTGAGCGGTACAGTACAGTAGCGTCGTAGGACGAGTGAATAGAGCTTCTACGGGCTTCATCTCAGCGCCATCCACGGTATCGTCTGTGGCGGCACTGTCCACTTGCAGGAAAAAATAAAATAAAATAAAAAACCAAAAAATCCACAGGGGAATGACAGGAAAACAAACAAGCCATGAAGCAAGCATGGACGAATGCCGCTGTCTGTGGTAGAACCAGGCGAGGTATTCAGGCTCTTGCGCCGACGAAGAAAAAGGCTGGAGAAAGAGGCTGGAGAGGGAAGATCAGAGTAAAGGGAATCGGTTGCGCTGCTATACGTATATCATTCAACTGCGACTACGGCGAGGCCGCCGGGACTGAGAGACAAGGAGAGCAAGAGGAGAATCTTCCAAGATTGGTTGATTTTGGAGTACTACGCCCTGGGTCGGAATCCCACGACCGCCAGGCGACTTCGCAGCAACAAGCTGCTCGAGACGACGCTGATGCTGCTCAGGGCCATGGCCAGGCTGGCCCAGACCGGGTCGAGCCGGATGTGGGTGCCGCCGCGGGTGCGCACCGGGTACAGCACGCCGGCGGCGATCGGCAGCGCGATGACGTTGTAGACGACGGCCCAGCCAAAGTTGAACAGCACGCGCCGGAACACGGCCCGGCTGAGATCGATCAGCGTCAGGACCGAGTCGAGCTTGGACGACACGAGCACGAATTTGGCCGACGAGATTGCCACGTCCGAGCCGGATCCGATGGCGATGCCGACGTCCGCCGTCGTCAGCGCCGGCGAGTCGTTGATGCCGTCGCCGACCATCGCCACCGTCGCCCGACCCCGCCGTTGACGACGAGGCCGCCGACGGAGCCGCCGACGAAGCCGGCCGAGGATGCCCGGCGACCGCGCCGACGACGAGCCGCCGGTGACGAGAGAGCGCTGGAGGTATCGTATCTTGTTCGACTTCTCGTCCGGAAAGACGCCGGCGATGATGCGTTCCCGGTCGATGCCCACTTGCTCGCCGACGGCATGTGCCGTCGTCGCGTTGTCGCCAGAGATCATCCAGACCTCGATGCCGCGCCGTCTGATGGCCCGGACGACTCGTGCCGCCTCGGGCCGGATGGGATCCGACGCCGCAAAGACGGCCGCCAGCTGCCAGCTGGTCCGGCCCGGGGCGTCCGGCCCGGCGGCGCGCGCGTGCAGGCCCTCGATGGCGACGAGGATGACCGACTTCGCCTCGGACTTCCACCTGTCGAGCGCCGTCGTCGCGGCGTGAGGGATGTCGACGTCGTAGCCGGCCAACAGACCCTCGTTGCCGACGATGACTCGGACGCGGTGGCCGCCGCGCGACGCTGCGCCGCCCGGCTCGAAGGTCCCTTCCATGCCCTTCCCCGCTCTCTCGCCGACCCGCGCCGGAGAGGAAAGCTCGTCCGTGGCGCGAGAGGCGCAGAAGCCGACCATGGCTTTGGCCAACGGATGCGAGCTGTTCTCCTCGACAGACCGAACCATGCCTAACACCGTCCGGCGATCCTCGTCCGCGTGCAAGAACCATTCGTGGTCCGCGATCGCGGGCGTACCGCCCTGGGTCAGCGTGCCGGTCTTGTCGAAGACGACGCAGTCCAGGTGGCTGGCCTCCTGGAACGCTTCGCCGCCGCCCTTGGCCAGGATGCCGTGATGCGCGGCGAGCCCGCTGCCGACGAAGAGCGCCGTCGGCGCCGCGAGACCGATGCCGCAGGGACAGGCGATGACGAAGGCCGCGATGGCGAACTGCAACGACCACACCGTCCAGCCGCCGACGTGCACGTCCAGATAGTGGCCCGGGAGAGCACCCGAGAGACCGAGAGCCAGCCAGATGGCCCAGGTCACGACGACGATCAGCGTGACGACGGGGACGAAGTACGAGGTGATGACGTCGGCGACCCGCTCGATCGGAGCTCGCTTGGTCTGGCCGTCGCGCACCGCTTCTATGATCTTGTCCAGCATCGAGTGGCCCACGCCGCTGACGACGCGCACTCGGATCGGGCCTTCGCGGTTGACGGTGCCGGAGTAGACCTCGTCGCCGACCGTCTTGGGGATCAGTCGAGACTCGCCGGTCATGCTTGACTCGTCGAAGCTGGCCTCGCCGCCAACGACAACACCGTCCAACGGCGGCGAGGCGCCTTGCACGACCTTGATCACGTCGCCCACCTCGAGCATATCGACCGAGACGGTTCGAGCGGTCTCGTGGAGCGCACCGCCCGACGAGGTCTCGTCGTGGGACTCTTCCCCCGACGACACGGCGGTCGCATCCGATGCGTTCCGGTCCGTCTTCGAGCAGGCCCGCACCGGCATCGACTCGAGCAAGATGGCCTCCGACGGTCGCAGCTTGCCCAGGGTGGCAACGGCGTCACCGGTCTTGGCCTTGCTGTACGCCTCCAGCAACCGACCCATCAGCAGAAACATGGTCAGGAAGACGACCGAGTCGAAGTACGTGAATCGTTTCTGCGTGCCGCCGTGTGCGGACGACCGGGATGCAGCGATGCCGATCTCTGCGACGGACGCAAAGTACGCTATGCTGGTGCCGAACGATATGAGCATGTCCATGCTACCGAAACGGTAGAAGCGCCGGAGGATCGGAGTCTTGCTGGCGGGGCCCCAGAGGCCCCACAGTTCCTTGACGTTGCGGCGGTGGAAGACGTCGGCCGCGAAGAAGTACACCGGCGTTGCCAGGATGAAGAGCGCCCACTCGGCCCGGCTGACGCTTCCCGCCCAGGCTGGCTCCATCAGATACGTGCGCGCTGGATGCTCGGCCGACACCAGGCTCATGAACACGATGCCGATGATGAAGGACGGGATGGCGACGGCGACGGCGAGCGCGAGACGCATGGCCAGACGCCGTCGGTCGCGAGCGTGCATCCGTCGCGATCTTTCCTCGAGGTTTGGCTCGTGGTGCACCGAGACGCGGAAGGCAGGGTCGACGGCAGAGATGGCGTCCGCTATACGCCTCAGGCTGAGCCGCGGCGGATGTGGCCGGTAGCGGATCTTCAGGATGGGATCGGTCGGGAGCGGGAGCCTCTCGACCGCCACCCCGCCCTCCAGACTACGCAGTCCGGCTGCGATGCGTTCGGGGCATTGGCTGCAGTGTAGTCCATCGACTCGCACACTCACACGGCGTTCAACTTCCGCGCCGGCCGGCATGCTGACATCGACGACGCGGTAGAGCGTGGCATCGTAGCCGACCTCACCGATGATCCCTTCGACGTCCCCGACGCGATCCTTGCCGCGGAAGGTGACCGTCGCGCTGTTCGACACCAGATCGACGTCGGCGCTCTTGACCCAATCCTTCTGCTGGAGGGCTCGGGTGATGGCGGCCACGCACGAGCTGCACGTCATGCCGTCAACCGAGTATGTCGCCGTCCAGACATCCCTGTCCTGACGCGACCCGAGCTTGCTGGTCACATCAATCTCTTCGGCCGAGGTGGGTTCAGCTTCGTAGCCCAATTCGGCGACGGCAGCGACCAGCTCGTCGACGTGATTCTTGCCTTCGACGACCACGGAGGCGCTTGTCGCCAGAAACGAAACGCTCGCTGACCGCACCCAGGGCTTTGACTCGAGCGCGTTGGTGATCTTGCCGATGCAGCGACGGCTAGTCATGCCACTGATCGAAAGCTCCACGCGGGCCGGTTTCGATGGACCGGCGGACTTGACAGCAAGAAAGGCATCGGCATCGTCATACTGGCCTGCCGCACCGTCGACAGCGAGCTCGTCTTTGACGCTGCTCTTCTCCTCCTCATGGGAGGGTCTCTCGGAATCGGTAGCAGGTCCAGCGAACGGCGCATAGGAGCCGCCAGGGAACGTGGCACGGCACGCTTCGCAGCGTTCGACGTGTGACCGTAGTCTAGCCGCATCGGCCGCGTCGACGGGGATCCGGTTACCGTCCCAGTCTTTCACGGCCCGTTCGAAATCGTCGTCGGATGCCGTACGCGCGACGGAGTCGGTGGATGCCTGTTGGAAAACATGGTAGACATCAAAGCCCGTCGCCTCAAGCGCCTTCCGGATGGCCGAAGCCGAAAGCGACAGGTCGTGGGCGAGCGTGATGGAATGGTACACGACGGACACCGATATGGACCTCGGCGCCGGGCTCAGCGGCGAGAGTGCGGATTCGATGGTCGAGATGCACGAAGAGCAGTGGAGGTTCGGCACCAGGACGGTCGTTATCGTGGTAGGTGTCGCCATTCCGAGCGGCGACCTAGACAAGGCTAGCTGGAACGGTCCGAGCAGGTGACCGCGACGGGCTGTGACGGTGGAGGCGCCTTTATAAGGCCTCGAGTGGCGTCCTGAGAGGCGGACTGCGCGATATCGAGGAGATGGATCGTGCTAATGTCCATCGATGTGGCGGTGATCAGCCCTCCACGAAGTTCCAGTGCTTTCCGCCACTGCGAATTGGCTTGGCTTGACCCCATGCCTCGATCGCACTTCGGCCCGGTTGCCATTTTCGAAGGTCGACTGGAGGGGCGACGATCCGGCAATGACGAAGTGCGCACAAACGGCTCGCCCGTGCCCGGCCTACGGTACAGTAACTCGCACCAGGCAAGCTAAGGTACGATACGTAGTGACATAGGTACGTACTTTCCACCGGCACCATAATCTCATTACTTCTGATACCTTGATGCAAAGTGTCCATAGCGACCAAAAGTCATTATCTCTCGCTTACTCAAAGGTCAAGCGTTGAACCCTGTCGTGCCTGGTAAAGCGCTGTTCCTGCGTACGGACCGTAGAGAGCCACTCCGCGTAGAGCCCAAGGATGGCGTGACTGACAAGGAATGTCTGACGTACTCTTACTCGGCAAATCGGTAGTTTTGTAAGCGAGACGTACAGTAAGTCTCTCCATCGTGCCACGTGCCCACCACGGCCATCGAGTACAGTACGTACTCCGTACGTATGTCCGTACTAGGCACAGTACGTAACGTACCACAGGGATGACTGACTGACTAAGCAGATTTGGGCTTGCTACACCCGATGACGCAACTGCGCCAACCAACTGCCTGGGCCGTCTATGGCCCTGATTGATTGATGAGAGAGAGAAAGGAAGACGCCAAGCACAATGGCCAGAAATGTCCACATACGACAAGCCGACTACAATACGGCTACACTCAACTGTGACGGGGCTTACTACGAGGAGACATCGGACAACTGCCCTTGGTCCCTGGTTCGGCAAGAATCCCGCGTGACTTTTACGTCCGGTACAGTCACGAGTACACCCAACCTCGTCGATGCGTCATGCCTCTCGCTGTGGCTGACAAATGTATACTTGATACCATGGCAGGAGAAACTCAGGTGGGATGGACGAAATCTGTGGAGAGGAAGGTCAAGCGAGGAAAGAAGAAAAATAAGTGAGGCAGAAGAAAGACAAAATGAAGAGGGAGAAGAAGAGAAGAGAAAAGCGAAATAGAAACAGAAGAAAAACAATAGAAGCATGGAAGGGTGTGTGTGTGTGTGTGTGTGTGTGAAAAGGGGGAGGGGGGGAGAGAGAAGAGGTGAACATGGAAGAGATGGGATTGGAGAAGAGCTCATCGGTTCGACACTACAAGAAGAAACACTCAAAGAGTGAAGAACGTGAGGGGGAAACAAGCGTAAAGCTCGCAAGGAGCTGCCCAGAAGAAGTTGATTCGATGTTATCATCATCATCATCATCATTGCCAGCAATCCCTCTCCTTCCTTTCCCACATCCCCTCCCACTTAAGTACCACAGCAATAGCACCAAGAGGAATAACAAATATGATAACGACAATGCCGGATGAAAGTAGCAACCCCCAGGTAAAACTAGTAGATGGGCCGCCCCTCGTCCCACTTCCTCACCGTCAAGTCTGGCGGGGGCTGTGCGACGCCTGAGACGTCGCGCAGCGGACTGCTGTCCAGAGCCGAGGGGGCACCGCCCAAGCTGAAGCGCGCGCCCTGTCGCCTGCCGCCACTGCCGTCCTCGAGAGCGCCGACGCTGCCGATCCATTCCCAGACCCTGCTGACCTCCCCCCCACGGCCTTGGCGGACGCTGGCGCGGACGTTGGCGTTCATCTCGACCACGGTGCGCACGCGCCTCCAGAGGTCCTCGCGCCGCCTCGGCGAGAACTCGTCGCGGAGCACGTCGTCGCGGAGCTGGCCGACCGAGATCCACGGCTCGGGCACGGCGCGAGGGTCTTGTACGTGGAGCGCCGCCTGGACGGCGAGTCGGTCGTGCGTAAGCTTGACCAGTTCCGGCACCCGCGCGCGCGCCTGACTGAGCGATCTTATGTACTCCCGCGCCGCCATGAAGATCAGGACGAGACCAATCAGAGCTCCAAGCTCGACTCGATATCGCGCCACCGCGAGGCGCGCGGATCGTCGGACGGCGCAGCTGAGGGGGAGTCGGGCGAGGGAGACGGAGCTGAATGTTCTACTGCCTGTGCGTCTGCAGAGGGGTGATGGAGCCTGGTTAGTTTAGTCAGATCTTCTGGGAGAACGTGATTGGCAGTGCCAAGAGCGGCGGCTTGGGTCCGATTCCAGATGGAGGGGGAACGGCCGGGGCGGGGGGGGGGGGGGGGGGGGCGAAGGATATTGTTCGGCTTACGGATCAATCGCGGTAGCCACTTCGTCCATGTTAACCATCTCGCCAATGGCGCCTTTCCAGAGCTCCTCAAACTCTTCGTTGCTCATGGCTTTCCTCCGTCTCTGAGAGACGCTGGTTTTGAGGTTCTCTTCTTCCAGCTCGGCCGGCTCGCCGGAACTCAGCTCCCCGCATTCATACTGAGCCCGTCGTTGGCGGAGCTCGTCCACGGCCCGGTCGGCAACGCTCTTGACTTTGCGCACTCGTTCGCCGTCGGGCTCACAGGTCGGTGGAAGGGGTATAACACCGCCTAGAGAGAGAGGATGCTGTTTGAGGACAAAGTTCGGTTCGCAGATGGTATCCAGGCTCGGATAGCAGTAGGCGTGAGGCGGACACGACTCGCACTGCGGCTGGAGAACAGTAGCCCAGTCAGGCACACGAGGGTCCGACAGAGCCGAAGATGGTCGCCCAATGCCGCAGTAGCCTACGGCCAGCTTCTCACGTCGCCACCATGTGGCGTAGCCCCCTAGAAGCGTGAGCATGATCACCCACGGCGCCGACCTGCTCCACCGTCCCGCATGTGAAGTGCGACCAGCTTGTCGAGGAGGCAGAACATCCACGACCCCGGCTTTCAGCGACTCTGCGGCCAAGTCTAGCTGCTCCTCTGCGGTGAACTCTTCGCCCGGTTCCAACCTGGCCATTGCATCTTCGTGGTTGAGCTCTGCCTTCCCTCCTCCCACCTCGACTTCAAAGTTCTCTGCGGTAGGTACCACGATACCATCCTGCACTGCGCTCCGTCGCTTGGTGCTCTTCCGCCGCACGCCCTCTTTCAATACGGCAGGTCCAGCGCTCTTTCTCCACTTTCCGGAACTGGCTCGCCGTTCCCCACCTCCAATTGGAGAGTTCCCGCTTTGAAACGGATTATCGTCGCTGAAGACGCTGTCTTCCTGGACGCTCTTTGGCACCGGTAGCTCCACGTGGTCCGGCACCGATCGCTCTGGTACAGCAGGCGTGATCGAACTACGCCTGGTCTTCCGAACCATTGGTCGCTTTGACTCAGCGCCTACCGCAACATCGGTGTCTGGCTCCCGCGGATGCTTGTGTGATTGCCTCCGCTCCGGCTGAGCATAACGCGGTGCATCGGGCTCCGGGAGCGACGGCTTCGATCTCCGCCTCGACGGTCCCCGCGGCCGAGACGTTTCCTCGATGCTCGGAAGCAATGCATCTTCAGCCTCTTCGTCGACTTCGGCCGGGAGACTGTCTTGACTCGACTCTGCATCCATGATTCCCTTGCTTGTGCGTTTGGTTCGAGACCGAGCGGCCAAGATCCTGCGAGACTGAGGGACGACATGGGCGCTGAAGAGTTCGACGAGCTGAGCCTTCTTGGCAGAAGCTGGATACTCAACACTATGAGACACCAGGACCGCACGAAGCCGTGGGACTGTCAACGTGGCGGGATCGAAACCCGGCGCCAGGTATTCACTTTCCGCGTCTGCCATGTTTGGTGTTTTGGTGTGCGGGGCTGTCGACAACGAGATCAAGGAAGCGAGTGGGAACGAAGATCCTGATCAGCCTGCAAGCTTCTCATATAGTCGTCCAGGATGGCCTCAGAGTTCGCTCGTGACTCAAAGAAAAGTACTTCGTCCAGGCATAAAGAGATGAAATCCGATACGCCAGTGCAAACGGGAATGACCGAGCCAGGCTGCCGTACGGCTCGCCAAAACGACGGTCACGTGTAACGGCACGTCATCACGTGGCCACTATTTGAGCCTCACGTGCCGCAACCGGAGCGGCCCTTGACCGCTCTTGTGATATCTGACCAGAACCTCTAAGTATTGAGAATGAAGAAGTATCCAAGTGACTATGCTCTCAGTCGTCCGACTCAACTCAAATCAGTTCTGTGCAGGAAGAACACAGCACTTTGGTTCTGGATTCCCACAATCTTCAACTGACTTATTTGATTCTTCATCATCATCAGATAAACATGAGTATTGAACTATAGGGTGTTGGAGGGCCTACACTGTAGAGGCGCGATAGGGTATGATGGCCCGGCGGAGAAAAGCCACTCTACCCACGAAGAATCTACCTCCTCGACAGAACTATTGTGGAAAGACAGAAAATAAAAAGAAACAGTCTGTATGAATTCCTATCGGCCTATGCACTCATTCCACCCCCCCCCCCCCCCCCCCCCAAACCACCACCACAACCCTTTGTCAACCCATCTCACAAGCCCGCAAATCCAAGCAAAGAGAACAACAACAACATCCATGCTGTCAGTCTCCTCCATCGCGCCGATCACAAGGGAATCAGAGAGCGGGAACCATACAGATAAGAAACAGGAAAAGATAGTTGAAGCAGATAGGCAGATGATATTCAAGGAAAGAAATACGACGTGCCAGAAACGTAAGGCCGTAGAAGATGTAAGATGATACAGGGATAAGATATAGTAAGGACGGGTGGCCCAGCCACGGAGTGAGAAGAGTGCTTAGATAAGTAGCTGGCACGTCACCGACTGATGT
Source organism: Lichina pygmaea (assembly GCA_963422465.1). Taxonomy (NCBI): domain Eukaryota; kingdom Fungi; phylum Ascomycota; class Lichinomycetes; order Lichinales; family Lichinaceae; genus Lichina; species Lichina pygmaea. The sequence continues at coordinate 2,610,450 of OY730171.1, forward strand.
CAAGAGGGGAAGAGAGGGAAAGAAACATGGAGATAATGAATGACAAAGGAAACTGAGGGGCAAAATAAGACGATGGCAGAAAAGAGAGATGAGAAGGAGCAAAAAGGGAAGGCCCGGCGATGTTTATCCCAGACACAAACTCCGCAATGTACAACATGCGTCTCCACACCTGCAGCCCAGCATATCTATCCAGAATGGTAACAACCATGCCCGTAAGTCATACCTCGGGGGCTTTTCAAACGATGTGGATATTATCAAGCACGGGCAGACCGACAGAGAAGACACGCCGCTCCGAAAGGAAGAAACATGGGGAACATTGCATGGATGACCACCGATCTGGACACCTGATCGGACGTGCCCAGGCCAGGCCGGGCTGGGCTAGGCCTCCATAGTGACGAAGCGGACATTTGCCCTCGAAAGGGAGATTTGGTGTAGCATCAGCAACACCACCAGCTAGACCAGGGCAGCAGCAAGAGTATCATCGTCATCATAACTCATCATAATCGACCCCTAGTCTCCTCGCGAGAAGTCTCAGCTGCGCCTCTTTGACCTCCAAGGCTTCACTGTCGGCGACGCGCGCGACGGTCTCGTCCAGGATGTGGCCCATCGGACGTGCGACCTCGAGGAGGTTGGTCACCGACCCGAACGACCGGTTCAGGTGTCGCAAGTACAGCGATGTTGTACATGTCTAGGTGTCATCGAAGACAGGCGCGCATGGTTTAGTGACGTGACAACGGAGATGAAAGTTGATGGAGGTTGGGTGGAGAGATCAGGTTGAGGGGAGGAGGCCGAGGCGGGATAGGGTGAAAGGCTGACGTGACCACCCACCTCGATACGCGAGACCTGATGCTCGACAAAGTTCAACAAGAACCGATCTGTGATCTCGCCGCCTCGGTTCTTCATCCGCTCGAGCAAGGCCGTTTCCGGGGGCTTGAGCGCGGCCGAGTCCGTGTCCTCGAGGGTACTGCACAGCATCTCGAGGCGCAGGCTGATATTCCAGAGCTGCCAGACGACGTCGGTGTCGAACGAGAGCTGGCTTTCGCGGCTGAGCGCCGCCGGGTTGCCCGTCGAGAGCGCCGTGTCGGCATCGGCTCGCTGCTGCTGCTGCTGCTGCTGCTGTTGCTGTTGTTGTTGTTGTTGTCGTTGTTGTTGTTGTTGTTGTTGTTGTTGTTGTTGTTGTTGTTGTTGTTGTTGTTGTTGTTGTTGTTGTTGTTGTTGTTGTTGTTGTTGTTGTTGTTGTTGTTGTTGTTGTTGTTGTTGTTGTTGTTGTTGTTGTTGTTGTTGTTGTTGTTGTTGTTGTTGTTGTTGTTGTTGTTGTTGTTGCAGCTGTTGCTGCTGCGCGCTGAGACGACCGGCGAGCGAGTGCGGATAGACGAGGTAGACGTATTCCGGGTTCTCGAGGCCTTTCAGACGCCGCTCGCCGAGCTCCTTCACCTCGAAGCCCTGCAGGCTGAGCAGACGCAGCTCGCGCCGGATCGCTTGCGCGTGAGGGTCGTCGGCCAGCATGTCTTCGGTGCCGTCCCGATCGATCTCCTGGTACGTCTCCAGCACTCGCTGAATCTCGCCGATGAAGTCCGACGAGACGGTGATCTGACCTCCGTCCGCGACGGACGATATGCGTGCCGCGCGATTTACCATCGGTCCGAAGTAATCCATTCGCCTCGTCACGGGGTCAGGCTCGCACACAGGCGCGCCCCAGTGCATGCCCATCCGGACCGACAGGCCGCGGAAGATGACGTTCCCGTCGGCGTCCAGGACCTCCTGCCCGTGCACGCTGTTGAGGACCTCGGCCGGCCATTCGATCTCGAGCAGCTGGCTTTGGACGGTGAAGCACCACAGCAGCGCCGACGTGGCTGTGGGGAAGGATACCATGAAGGCGTCGCCTTCCGTCTTCACCTCGTAACCGCCGATGATCCGGAGCTGTCTCCGCATGAGCGCGTTGTGTTGCTTGATGGCGGACCGCATCGACATCGGGTACGTTTCCCACAGGAGCGTCGAGTTCTTGATGTCGGTGAAGATCATGCTGACGTCGCCCGTCGGCGCCTCGACCTCCTGGTCGAGCCGTCGGAGCACCGAGTCGTCCGGGCCGGTCTGCTTCCGTTTCAGCCGCTTGCTCGGAGGCCAGAACTGGTCGTCCGGAATGCCCGACGGGCCCATCGAGAGGCTCTGAGCCCGATACCGTTGTCGTTCTCGCGCCTTGATGTCGCCGACGCCAAGGATCATGACCATGATCTTGCCGGTGGCCCCGAACGCCATGGCAAGATCGCGGAGCTTCTGCGCCGCCCGCATCAGGTCGCCACGCTCCGATCGAGCGACGTCGACGACGACGTCTGGCGTCACATAATCCCACAGCTCCTTCGACGCGATCAGGATCATCTCATCTTGTTCCTTGAGGCTGATCTGGGCGATGTGTGGAGCTGCCATCACGGCCGGCATGAACTGGATGTAACCGAACGCTCGAGAGATCTCCAGTACGTCGTTGAGTTTCCCGTTTCGAGATACGTAGCCGCCGGCCTCGCGGATACGGTGCCTCTCGCTCGGCTCGACCGGATGATGTTTCCGTGTGATGATCTTGTGGCCTCCCTCGGACTGGATCAGCATCGCCTGAGCATCGCCCACGTTGGCTACGTATAGCTCCATGCCCTGGAGGAACATGACGGTCGCGACGCCGCCCGAGTTGGCATCCTCCAACGTAAGCGCCAACGACGACACCGAGCCACGATGGGCGATGTGATGTGGGGTGCCTTCGAGCGACTGGTTGGCCGCCGTGGCAAGCTCTTTGTTCAGCGCCAGAAAGGCCCTCCTCAGGGCGTCGACGGGCGTCTCGCTGGCTCTGCTCAGCCGAGACATCTCATCGCTGAAGTAGTAGGTGAAGTTCTCGTGCAAGAACTTGGCTACTTTGGAGCCGCCACTTGACAGGGCCTGGCCGTCAAACATCCCGAGGAGAGTCTCGGCCTCGTGGCCACCAAACTTGGGGTCGACCATATCGATCGTCGACAGGTGCTCGTGCTTGCCTAGGGTGTCCGCCATGCCGTAAGTCATCGATCCGGCGTACGAGCCCGAGGTCCGGATCCTGCGATCCTCTGTCTGGTCCGGCACCGACGGCACGGTCAGCGTGACGTCCATCAGCCCCAGGACGCGCAGGTTATGGAGCAGCGTAAAGTCGGTCAAGTCTCTGCCATCCCTGTTGGGGGTCGCAGTGACGGTGGGTTTGATCTCCAGTCTCTTGTTGCCAGACAGATTGAGGTACTTGAGATTCGGGTTGTAATTCCAGTTCCAGTCGTAAGGCCAGTTGGAAACATTGTACTTGAGTGCGTTGCTTCCGCAGTCGAGCACGGTCAGGTTGTTCAGTTTCCCCAGATCGGCCGGTAGCACCTGGAACTTGTTGCCGTTGACGTGGAGGACCTTGAGCAGGCTTTGCGCGCGGAAGTCGTCGGAGGGAAGGGACGCGAGCTCGTTTCCGGAGAGGTAGAGTTCCGTCAGGTGCGGCCATCGGGTCAGGGAGTGTGACGGGACGTCGTAGAGGTCGTTGTAGGAAAGATTGAGAACGCGGAGCTCCATCAGAAGCGTGATCTCGTCGAAAACCTCGTCGTTCAGCCGATTGTCCGCGAGATATAGATGTCTCAGCGAAGTGGCAAATGTGGACGCGATCCGATGCGAGTAGCCCGAGTCCTTGCGCGACGCTGGCGTCGCGGTTCCTTCAGACACCGTTCTCGAGATGACAGACGCCTTGCGCCCGCCAGGACCATAGACCGATACGATGGAGCCGTCCCTTTGCGCCGTAGCCGGGGAGCTGCCGACGCACAGCAGCCCCCCTTGACTTGGTCGTCTGCTGCCCGTGTTGTCCGTCCGACTGAGATCCTCGGTGCTGGGGCTGGACGGGAGGTGTGGGGTCCCAAGCCCAACCGAACCGGATCCGCCCATGGGAATTTCGACCACCTCGCTCACGGTCATGGGTGCGGTAGCTGCCGGCTTCGGAAAGCCTTCCAGCACATTCGAGGATACGTTGAGAGTATCGAGCCGGAGAGCGAACCATATCTCAGACGGAAGCTTCTTCAGATTGTTTTCCCGGACGTCCAAGAAACGGAGGTTTTGGAGACAGCCTATCTCGGTCGGCAGGCTACTGAGGGAGTTCTTCGCCAGGCTCAAGTGTTCCAGCTTGCGCAGTTTCCCAATGTTCGGCGTCAACGTGGCAAAGTGATTCTTGTCGAGGATCAGCTTCTCGAGGTTGGGCATCTTGTCGAAGACGTCGTCATGCAACGACGCCAGCTTCGCATCGGAGAGGGTCAGGTTGGTGAGGGTGGGGACCACGTGGATAAGAGCGAATCGGGTGACGGGATTGTGATTGAGGTGAAGCGTCCTCAGCCTCGGGAAGATCCCCTCGAAGACAGAGATCGCGTTGTGGCCTGCCATGAACTGCTCTAGCCTCGGCAACTGCGAGAACACCTCGACGTTAGAGATGGAATTGTGACGGATGTCGATCTCTTTCAAGCCTTCCAACCTAGCAAACCCTTTCGGGAGGGACCGGGACAGTCGATTGTTGGCAGCCAGTAGCCTCTCCAGCGACCGAAGCTGCCCAATCTTCTCGGGCAGGGCCGATATCGAGTTGAAGCTGATGTCGAGGTCCACCAGAGAAAATAAATCGCAGCAGAAGTCCGGAAACTGGTTGAGCGAGTTGGACGAGATGTTGAGGATTCGCAACGACCTGAACCTCCCAAAATATGCGGGCAGCGATGGGATCATGTTGTTGGCGGCCTTGATGCTCAAAAGACCTTGTATCTTATCGAGTTCTGCGTGCTCCAGCTGCTCGAGGCGATTGTTCGAGATGTCAAGATAGGTCAGTCGACTGGCAAGGCTGAGACTCGCCGGAAGCTTCCAGGCCTCGTTTCCGGTATATTTGATCTCTCGTAGGTTGATACAACTTTGGATGAAGTCGGCCGGCACATCGAGGGACAAGTTTCGGGATAGGTTAAGAGATATGATTTCCGTTGCTTTTTGATGGAGCATGATCGGAATCGTAATCAGATTTCGACCGGAGAGATCAACGTGGCTGAACTTCTGCATCTTCCCCACACCAGGGTCTCGCTCCTGTCCAAGAATGTCAGCAGGAGTCGTCCTCCCGGCGCTTTGTGATCTCAAGCCAGCAGCAGACCGGGAAGGAAACCAAAGGGTAGCAGCAGCAGCAGCAACAGCAGCAGCAGCAACAGCAGCAGCTGGAGTGGCAAAATCTCTCACGGCCGAATTGGGGATGAAGAGACGTGTAGAAGATTGGCAGAAGTGGAGGCCGGCAACGTGAAAGGATACGATTGCTAGAATACAATCTTCGGACGCAGAGTGCAGCTGGATGTCGCACAAAACTTACCAAGCTGTAGTAGCCGCTGAGCCTCGTGGGCACGAACGTAAATTTGCAGAGGTAGCTGTTGTCCTCTCGTCCGATCTCGTCCAGTCGATCGGCCTCGTTGTAGCCCGCTTGCTCGAGCAGACGTTTCTGGATGGCCATGGGTCGCTCGCCCGACTCGAGGATCTTTTGCAGGTCGTGCTTGCGCATGACGATGTGGTAGTTCTTCAGGTCATCCTGCAGGAACGACTTCTTTCCCAGTTGATGCAGCAGCTCGTCAACGGTACTGTTGAGGCTGGCCGAGAGGGTCGCAAAGGTTGAATCGACCCGAAAGATCCGGACGCAGTAAGGCGTCCCGTCGTCCGCATCCTTGTGTGGCACGCCCGCCTCGTCGATCTCCCGGAGCCTCGACACGTTTTCGTCCCCGGGTTTCCTGACGGCCCAGCTCTCAGGGGCGTTCCATATGGCGCTGCCATCGCTCAGTCCCATCTGCAGGTCGAGATGGATCCTCCCGTCCTCGGAAGGTCCGAGGCCGGTGAAGATGCCACCACGATCGGGAGGCGTGAGCGGAGGCTGCTGGCTGATGATTCCCCTCATGTTCGAGAGATCCGTGTCGAGGTACAACAGCGCAGACTCGCCCGGTGGCACCGGCGAGTTGTTGCCCATATCCTTGCTCCCGGCCGTGTCATATCGCTTCAGCAGCCTCTGTTTCCCGAGGCCCGTTTGCCCTTTCCCCGAGCCCTCGATGACACGAGCGGTGAAGCCGCTGTCGAGGCTGGATGTACTGCCATCCCTTCGTCGGGTATGCTTGAAAGTCGCGGGATCAAGTTTCAGCGCCTTGGTATTCTCTGCATGAGGGTCTGGCAGGGATCTGCCTGAGCCGTCTGAATCGTCCTTCTGCTTGCTGTGTTTCTTGAACTTGTCCCGAAACCGTCGCTTCGGGGCCGCGGCCGGGGCTTTCTGAGCCGATATAGAAAGTGGCTGTGGCAGTGGCAGCGACACCGGCGGCGGCGGCGGCGGCGGCGGCGGCGGCACCGATGGAGGCGCCGGCGGCTGCTGTTGTTGTTGCTGCTGCTGTTGTTGTTGCTGCTGCTGTTGCTGTTGCTGCTGCTGCTGCTGCTGCTGCTGCTGCTGCTGCTGCTGCTGCTGCTGCTGCTGCTCACGAGATACCATCGGCGGCTGGCTCGAGAGCGGCGCACAATGACGAGCGGGGGGAAGACCGCTCGAGCCCATGGCGGATTGCGGAAGACTTGGAAGCTGTTTGGTATGATGGTGCGGCTCTTCGCGACTCGCCGATGATGGCGGTGGTCTAGCGGGTGGATGTCGCGGAGGGATCTTCACCGGCGATGGCGGAGGCTCCTCCCTGCTTCGAGTATGTCGATGGTGGCCGGCGATGTGCAGTCTACGGGGATGGTGAGAGTGTGCGGTGGCGGACGAGGGCGTCGAGTTGGCGTTCTGGGTGTGCTCCGGGGCAAATCGTTGCTTGTCCGGCCCGGCTGGAGCTTGCCTAACCGGGGCGTTGCCGTAAACGGGGATATCCTGCGGAAGGAAGGAAGGGATCAGCTACGTCTTGGGTCCAAGCGACGGTGCTGCCAGAGATGCACGGCGCCGTCCCCTCGGTCCTCGCCGCATAGCTCCGAGAGGGACCCCGGCCCCTTCCCTCAGCCGGATGGGCCGTATTTGGGGAGGGGCCATCGAGGACAGCGCGGGCAGACTTACCTCCGTATCTTGATAAACCCACGGGGCAACTTCGCTCGAAGGCATCGGCGTGTGGGGTCTCGAGCTCGGAGAAGCCGTCCTCCCATCACCAGTGCCGTTCGTCGTGATGGAGTCGTTGCGCTGATGAGAATCGATCGACGATCGAGGAAGCCCGGCCGGGCCTCCGGCACTCACGTCGTCCCGGTCCCGATCACGGTAGTCTTCACCGAAAAAGCCGTGAAGCTTCTTGTGGAAGCCCCTGCTGGTGCTAGACTGCGACCCCTGGCTGCTCGCCGTCGCCACGCTCGCGACGGAAGGCCTTCGCTTGTCGTCGAAGTAATTGACGTCGACATAGTCGGTACCGCCGGCGCGTCCGTTGACAGGTCGAGTCAGAGGAGACAGCTGCGGTGGAGTCTCGGTCGTCAGATCACCGTACAGCGGCATCGGCGGCGAGGCGGGCGCCACGGTGCTCGCGCCGCTGCCGCTGCCGCCACCGGTGCCACCGCGAGGCATCCAGGCACCCGGAACGACCGGGACGGCGACGTTCGGCGAGGGTTGACGGTAAGCTTGGTACGTCACCGCCGGCTGGTCCGTCACCGGGGCATCGGTTCGCGGGGCATCGGTTCGCGGGGCCTTCGCACCAGCGGCGACACGAGACTGACGCTCGCGAGGTGATGCGCTGGGCGTACCGGGCGTCGTCGAGGGGGGCAGACCGGAGCCCGACATGGGTGACACCGGGGAATCTTCCTTGACGCTGCACGTAGCCACCATGCCTCGGTTAGCCTGGAGTCCCGGCCGAGGCGACCACGGCAGCGCCGACATGCGCGAGCGCGAAGGAAACATGCTCGAGCAAGACGCATCGCAAAAGCGCACGCCGGCGGAGTGTCGAGGGCGCAAGCCATGCGCACGGGGTCGGACAACGTCGACAGGCACTCACCGGAGCGTCGGCCTCGCGGATCCATAAACAGGAACAGCTCGAGCCCCTCCGAATATGGCGACCCCTCCCGTCGGGTCCTCGACGACCCACGATGTCTGTCGTAGGTGATCCCTCGAAGGTTTTTCGGTTACGCGAGCGCCGCTCATGGTGGACCGATGGTCAGTCCGTCAGCGATGACGGATCTGACATCGAACATGGGTCGGGTGTCGGTTTGTTCGACAGGGCCTCGGTGGGAAACACTGGGCCTCGACGCCTTGTCCCCCCCCCCCTCCGCTTTGGCGAAGTCAACCAAGCGCTTCCCTTAAGCGAAAGGGACAACTCACTTCTCCGCAACGACAATGACGGCGATGACGGCGACGACGGCGACGACGGCGACGACGGCGACGACGGTCAACAGCCCGCGGTCGACGACGGGAGAAGTTGCCCAGAATTCGGGTAAGTATGTAGTTCGACAATCGGGGCGTCGAGCGCATCTCCGGCGTGGGTCGACATCGTCAGCTTAAGACCTCGGTGGATCAAAAATCAAGTGATTGGCCCGGCGGTGCCGTGTACGTAACGTAGTTGCAGCATCTCTCGATTCGTCAATGCGTTCCACCGCCGACGGACTGCAGCGGAGCTATGGAGTACGTACCTATGTACCTACATCCCTACTGCACCTGGAGACGGTACGTATCGTAGGTACTTGCGGTTACCTTGGTCTATTTTTGACTGGAGTTCTGTCGTACTACATTTGTAATGGTCCTTTGTTCACTGGTTTGCCCCTGTGTAAAGTGTCATTAGCGCCCAACAGGATTCAAGTTTCTTCTTCCAGGTCTACCATTAATCTCAACATTGAATTGATTTGTTTCAACCACGCCGATCAGTACTGTAGTTTTCGAATTCTAGCAAGCGTCGTACGAGGTCGCTCAGCAGGAACTTCCAGACGGACGTACGGGGGAACATGCACAGGGCCGGCAGCTACATCTTTAGCCCTATCACTTCTGTATCTCTGTGGCGATTTACAGAAGAGCTGATAAGGCGAGACGTTCCTTCCACTCCCGTACCGGTACGTAGGTAGGGCTGTAGTGCTGTACCAGTACGTCCGTACGTCCGGAGATTTCAACCGTGCCAGCCTCGTACCAAAGTAAACTGTGCTGCTCGGGTTTAACAAACTGACAAGAGTCGCAGGGAAACCCATAAAGATCTTCGGACCTGGTTCGATCATCATCTCGAAGTACCGGTATGGAAGTACGTACTTCGTACGGAGTACTCCGTACCTTGTACGTATATACATAAGCAGGATCACGTGCTAGCGTCGAGGGTTCCTCTCTGCGGTAACGGGTGATCAAGAACTTATGGTAGATGCTATATACTTCTGAGAGACCACTTCGAAGACTACGACCTGTCATTACTGATGTGACCGATGTTGAAGTTTACAGACATTTACGTATCGTCACTGCGGTGCCCCCTCTTACTTCCGTACTTCGGTCCCCCATCGCTTTTTAGATAGGTACATTCACTTTGCAGAGCTGTCCCATATAAAGCTAGATATCTCTCAGAGCCGAGCAGGCCGCGAGTGTCATAAGCTTTGTCAACACCACACAGCAATTGTTCTCCTGTCTGGATTCTGAGGAAGCTACTCCGTACTACGTACGTATGTACTTGAGATGCTCGGAACTACAGTAGTGTACGAGTATTCCGTACTCCGTACTGAGATCTCGGTTTTGATGGCAGATGTCGCTTTTTGGGAGGACCACATCAGTCGGGGGGCTGGTGCTCCAAAAGTTTAGTAGTACTTGTTATTACTCGAGGTTGCCACAAAATTACAAGTACTAGTGGTAAGCGAGAAGGGCATTGAAGTAAGAGGGGGGCAAGAAATCTGCATAGAGGGGGGTACGGCGGTAATTGTCCGTGAAATTTAAGTACTTTCCAAAGTCAACCAGGATACAAGTGTCATAAGTCTTGGAGACATCACACAGCACACGTTTCTCCGTCGAATTTTTTTACTGGTCATACCCAGTGTCCAGGTCTATGCTCCTGTAGTAAAACCTTGATTTTGATGCTGCTTATGGCATTTTAGGGGGTGCGGAGACTCCGTCAGCTGCGTGGAGTCAAGCGGTCGGGGCATGAGAGGCTAACTTGTTAATAGTTCTGGAGTACTTACGCTGTCCCGGGGATCTTTGCTGATTTCAAGGTACCAAGGTACGTACCGCTAAGTGAGGGGGGCGTTGAAGTAGCAAGGGGGGCATGGTAAGCAAAAAGTTGCATAGAGGGGCATCGCATTACTTGTCCGTATCTTTATCCATCATCAACCGATTTCTGGCCTGCGTATAAGGGAGAGAGCGTTGAAGCTGCCAGTAAGGAGAGACAGTAATAGCTTGTGAGGCAATCGTCAAGCTTTTACAAGAGCATGTAAGGACAAAGACTTCCTCGACAGGCAACAGTTCCATGCGGGTGGAGCTGACATGTGGCAGGAGAGCGATGCTGTCGACAAGGCAAGGCATATAAAGACAAGGATTAGATGCCCGCGGTAGAGTCTTCGGCGGTGATGGGTCCTCAAGAGAAGATTGCATTGATCACGCAAAATCTTCAGGAGGTACTGCGCCCTGACATTGTGGAAGATGTCATCGTCAAGCAGAATAGGCCGTTGAAGATCTATTGGGGTATGTGACGATGGCGAAGTATTGTCGGACCAACGGTCTGAAGACGTTGTGCCTAGGCACGGCGACCACTGGACGGCCTCACTGCGCGTACTTCGTGCCGATGCTGAAGATCGCCCATTTCCTACGGGCTGGATGCTCCGTGAAGATCCTGCTCGCCGACATCCATGGCTTTCTGGATAATCTCAAGGCGCCAATAGAGCTGGTGAACTTCCGGGCCGAATATTACAAATATGCCATCACGGCTCTCCTCAAGGCAGTCAATGTGTCTATTGACAAGCTCGAGTTTGTGCTCGGCAGTTCATATCAGCTGTCTCCCAAGTACACGATGGACCTGTTCCGGCTGAGCTCCGTCGTGACCGAGCACGATGCCAAAAAAGCCGGCGCCGAGGTCGTCAAGCAGGTTGCCAGTCCGCTGCTCAGCGGCCTCCTCTATCCCCTGATGCAAGCCCTGGACGAGGAGCATCTTGACGTCGATGCTCAGTTTGGCGGTGTTGACCAGCGCAAGATCTTCACGCTGGCCCTCGAACAGCTTCCGAAGGTGGGCTACAAGGAACGCGCGCACCTGATGAACCCCATGGTGCCCGGTCTGGCCGGTGGGAAGATGTCGGCGTCGGATCCGGACTCCAAGATCGACCTGCTCGACACACCCGAGCTGGTGAGGAAGAAACTCCGAAAGGCCTACGCCGTGCCCAAGGAAGTGGAGGGAAACGGCATCGTATCGTTCGTCGAGTTTGTGCTTCTGCCCGTGAGCGCACTGAAAGAAGATGGGCAGACTCGCTTCGTAGTCGACAGAAGCGAAGAGGAAGGCGGCCCCGTCACGTACGACAACATCAAAGCCGTCAAGGACGACTACCGGGACGATAAGGTATTGCTTCCTACTGTCTCCCGATCGTCGGCCATGCGACGCTGCTCGCGAGCAGGGTGCTCGACGTACCTTGGATGGATCGCTGACTCCAAGCTGCAGTTGACGCCTCAGATGCTGAAGGCGGCCGTGACAAGCGCCCTTGTGGCGCTGATGGCGCCCATCCAACAAGAGTTTCAAGCGTCGCCCGAGTGGCAAGACATCGAAAAGAAAGCCTACCCGCCTCCGCCGACGGAGCAGAAGAAGAAGAAGCCGCCCAAGGACAGAGGGTCGAGGTACCCGGGCGCACCTGCAGCAAAGAAGACCGTCGAGGCACAGCCCGACGGCTCGGTCCAGGGTGACCACGAGGAGCAAGTGAGCCTAGGCGCCGACGCCGATGCCGCCATGAAGCAGCTCGACCTTGGCCGGGAACAGTCATCTGCATGATGGTTTGCAAGCTACCGTTGTGCCCCCTTTCTGCTTCGACTTTGCCATACTTGTAAACTGCATGTTATCAAGACATGGCACGTTCGGAACAGATGGACGTCCGGATAGATGTGCCAAGAAGACGCCCGTGATCCTCGCCCAGACACGCGGATGATCCTTCTGCAGGCTGATGCACCGTAAAGCACCAGCTAACGTTACAGGCGCAGCGGAAGTGCGTCTACCGGCGGTGGTGATACAGAATCGACCAGCGCCCCGAAAAAGCCCCTCTACAACCAGCCGCCTCCCATCACTTCCCCTTCTTGACCCATTCCTCCACCGTGCTCCGTCCCGTGTGCACCGTCTGGTCAGCGACGCTCGCAACCTTCTCTCCGGTCTGCCGAGCGGTCATCCAGGCCTCCTCCGCCGCGCCACGTATCCTGAGATGGTTCTGGCTGATGAACGGGGATCTCTGTTCGTATCTCCACAGAAGGTCGCCCACGTTGCGGGACGTGATCGGGACGACCAGCCAGCTCGTTCCAACGGCCGCCGCGAGCGGTACAGCAGCCCTGACCAAGATGTTCCGATTGCGGCTGACGATCGAGCCCGCCATGGCCGCGACCAGGACGTAGATGATCCCGGGCATCAGCTTCTCGTCAGACTCCTTGGGTGGGGCGAGAGAGGCAACGGTCTTGGTAAACGACGTCTCGAGATCGAAGGCCTTCGTCAGATACCGGTCGACTCGGTCCTCTGTCGCGACGGCGTAGTTGTAGAGGGATAACCGTGCTCGACGGATCTCTGCTGCAAGTCGGGATGTAGGTGTCTTCCTCGGAGTTTCGGACGTGCTGTTTGTGTCCAACGGCATCGTCGAAGGCGACTTGGACGCCGACGGTGCAGGCGCCGACCGAGGCTCATCGTATATGGGCTTCTTGGGCTAAAGAACCGATCAATATGTGTCTATTCAGGTGTCTCAGACGAGTCATACTCGACTAGATGGAGCTTCTGCAAAGGCCTCCTGGATTGGAGGCGACACTAAGCCAGCGCCAAGCAAGCCTGCTGCTGCGGGCAACACTACTCTCTGTCGGGGCTGCTGTCAGCGTGCTGTCTTGCGAGAATCTAGCAATCTGGCCCACTTACGCGTGTTGCGATCATCCTGAACGCCATTGAGTCTAGACAGTGGGGATGTCAAAGGAGTGAACGAGGGTGATTCGGTGATGTGGAAGTTGGTAGGTCAATTAGCTCCACCGCACGGAAGTACCGGTACCGTACGGTACGGTAAAGCTAAATCCAAAATAAATCCAGCTCGACCGTCGTGCATCTTGAGTGACGTCCTCCAGTCACGTCCTACTTACAAGAGGGAATGCTGTCAGTTGCACAGCAGCGGCCATGGACATGTCTCCAGTGCCTTTCACGTCGACAGCGTGGTCAGCGGCACCTGAGCAACACTGTTGCTGGAGTTGCGCGGGCGGCTCTCGGCCAGCTTCGTCTAGGTGGAAGTCCCGCCGCGCCAGACGCAGACCATGATGACCGAACCATCCGACAGGTTTTCGATTCGCGACCTGTCTGGCGGGAGTTCTCTCGAAAGGCTCGGGGGCGGCCGTTCGGCCAGTCCTCGGGTCTCTTTCGAAATCGGTACTTGACGAGCCCTGACGGATTCGAGACCTTTGCTGGAGCCACGCTCGTCAAGTGCAAGAGGCTGGTCGCGCGGATAATGGGCGTCTCAACGGTCGATGGCTACAAGACCATCGTGAAGGACCTGGACGTCTTGAGCGATCATCTATGTCGAGTCATCGACCTCTGCGACTTTGTCCGAGCAAGCCATCCGGACGTCAGGTACCACAATGCTGCCACGTCCGCGTACACGACGATGTTCGAGTACATGAACCAGCTCAACACCACGACGGGCCTACATGATCAGCTCAGAGCAGCCATGGCCGATCCCGAGGTGGTCGCGTCGTGGACCGAAGAGGAAAAGATCACGGCCAAGATCCTGATGAGAGACTTCGCCAAGTCGGCGATCGATCTGCCCGCGGAGGCCAAGCAGAGATTCGTGGGTCTGTCCAACGAGATCCAGCGGATCGGTTCGGAGTTCGTCGACCGGACAGCACCAGCGCAACAGGCGATGATTCTGAAGGCCGATGAGGCTCAGGGGCTGGAGCCAGCCCTCGCCGAGAGCTTCCAAAGAGGCGGCAAGGTCTTCCTTCCCGTCGGAGGAACCGAGTCTACGATAGCTCTACGGACCATCGACAATGCCGACACAAGACGCCGGATCTACCTGGCGAGCAGGACCTCCAGGCCGGAGCAGGTCCATCGACTGGAGCGGCTCTTGAAGCGCAGAGCAGCGATTGCGAAGCTATCGGGGTTCTCGAGCTATGCCCACATGACGCTGGCGGAGAAAATGGCTGGGTCTCCAGGTACTATGTCACCGTGAGCTGGGAGGGCTTGACATTCGCTCATTCATCACAGAATCCGTCAACCGCTTTCTGGATGCTCTGTCTCGCAGTAACCAGACCCGGGTCCGGGCGGAGACGCGCCTGTTCTCGCCCAGACTAGGGCTTGCCGCACGACAGACAGCCGGGTCGGTCCTGAACGCGTGGGACAAGGAATACTACATGTCGCGATACAAGATGCAGAACATGCCGGCAACTGCCCGCTCCGAGACGCTCGAGCAGTTCTTCTCCCTGGGCACCGTCATGCAAGGGCTCTCTCGTCTGTTCAGTCGGCTCTACGGCGTCCGACTCGTGCCGCGCGAGACCTCTCCGGGCGAGACGTGGAACGACGACGTTCGTCGTCTGGACGTGGTGGACGAAGACGACGGTCACATCGCCGTGCTGTACTGCGATCTCTTTGAGCGTCCTGGTAAGAACCCGAACCCGGCCCACTTTACGCTCCGCTGCTCGCGGCGCATATGGGACGATGAGCTTGCCGAAGTGGCATCCCAACCTCAAGGCCTTCCCGATGCGGAGGAGGACGTCACCGACGGCATGGCCTCTGCTCGCAACGCGCGCGGCGAACTCTACCAGCTGCCCACCGTTGCGCTCATCTGCGACTTCTCCCGCTCCACCTCGAGCGGCAGCCGGCCCACCTTGCTGTCGTTCCGCGACGTGCAGACGCTCTTCCACGAGATGGGCCACGCCGTGCACTCTGTTCTCGGACGCACCTCGATGCAGAACGTCTCGGGCACGCGCTGCGCCACCGACTTTGCCGAGCTGCCCAGCGTGCTCATGGAAGACTTTGCCGCGGACCGCGACGTGCTCTCGCTGTTCGCTCGCCACTGGCAGACCGACGCCGCTCTGCCGTACGAGCTCGTCGCCGAAAAGGTGCGGCTGGACCAGTGTTTCGAGGGCCTGGACATCGAATCCCAGCTCGTCCTCGCCGCCGTAGACCAGGCGTACCACTCGGCCCTGCCGCTGGAGCACGCGGCTTTCGACAGCACGGCCGTCTACCACGACGTCGTACGGCGCTACGCGTCCTCATCCTCCTCCTCCTCCTCCTCCTCCTCCTCCTCCTCCTTCTCCGAGCCGCGCGAAACCAGCTGGCAAGGCCAATTCGGGCACCTGTTCGGCTACGGTGCGACGTACTACTCGTACCTCTTCGACCGTGCCATCGCCGGGAAGGTGTGGGCCGATGTCTTCAAGCGCACCCAAGGCGGCTCCGTCAGCAGAGCCAGCGGCGCCAAGTTCCGCGACGAGGTCCTGCGCTGGGGAGGCAGTCGCGACGGCTGGACCTGCGTCGCCGCCGTGCTCGGCGACGACAGCCTGGCCGCCGGGGGCGAAGCCGCCATGGCGAAGGTCGGGCGCTGGGGCGTCGCCAGCCAGAAGACGACCGCGGACGGCCAGCTCGGTCCTTGAACGTCTCCGCCCGTCTTGGGTGTCATAGTCGGGCACTGTACCCGTATGTTTGGTTGCGCTTGGTACGTAACGTACGTAACGTACTGTACGAGTATTAAGGTGCTGGGCACACGAGATGCTAGGAATGATTTGTACTGTAGCACACCGAGAAACAGAGATGTGATGATGATGATGATGATACAGTAGGTGATACGTCGGAACATGGCCATCCACGGGCTCGTAGTACGTATGTACAGTACTGTATAGTACGGAGCTATAGTACCTCAAGCCACCGTAACGACAACTATTAAGCATGTAAAGGCCCCCCCCCACCACTGGCAGTAACCCATACAGTACCAAAGCCAATGCTCCCCTCGTCGAGGGAGGAAAAAACAAGAGAAATGATCTGTTCCGGTAATAAAGTACGGTATGAAGCATGCGCTCAAGGCATCGAAGACGCGCCGCCCCTCACAAGGTCTCGGTAGTCTACCCACGCGCGGACGTCGTCGTTCTCGGATCCCGGTGGTCGGCGGTAGGTGTATCCGAGGAAGGCGGTCCGCTTGCGCAGGTCCATGACGTGCTTGGCCACGCTGGGATCACGCAAGACGCGGTCTCGCGGACGCTTTCGCAGCCGGCTCGCTGCTTTGGCCCAGCCGCCCTTGGGGTCGCCGCTCCTGCACTTCACCCCGCAGTTGCCGGGCTGGAGTGCGTTGAGGCTCCACCGCGCGGCCGGGCCGTTGATCGTCGAAGCGTGCCGGGCGTCGACGCCGGGCCTTTCGAGGTCCAGCTCGCTGCTGACGCTCGAACTGTCGTCGACGTCGCTGATCGATTCCTCTTCGTCAAAGTACCTCGTGTCCTCCCAGCTCTTGACCTTGGGCACGAAGGGCGGGCGCATGAGGTGAAGCTTCGACCACGGCATCCCTCTGAAGAACTCGTGTGCCTTGATCCTGTCGGCGTCGTCCGCGTACACGCACAGAGCCTTCGGCTGAGGACCCGAGCTCGCCTGCGCAGCCTTCGACGTGTTGACCCCCGAGCGGCCGCCGAATTGGAAGTCGTTCGACCTGTATTTTCGGGAAGAGAGACGGTACTCCTTTTCTTGCAAGAGCTTGTTCATGAGGTCCATAGCCTCATCGGAGACCAGGATATCCGAAGGGAACTTGAGTGTGTTCGCGTGATGCTGATCATCGTTAGCTACGCCACCGATCGGAGCACGGGACAACTTACCAACACCCGTTTCTTCGTGTCGTGCCTGTTATCCATACAGAAGGGGGTGAAGCCGTACAGACACTGTCGGAGGAGAGGACTCAGCAAATGGCCCAAACGATCATCAAACTCCGTTGGTCCCCACCTCGTACAGGATGATGCCGAGACTCCACCAGTCGCATCTCCCATCGTAGTCGTCGCCTCGAATGACTTCCGGTGCCATGTACTGGCTGGTTCCGACGACGCTCCTCGCAAACTTTCTCATCCCGGCCCGGTTTCGCCAGTCCAACAGATTTTCCTTCTGAGAATCTTCACGGAAGGTCCGTTGGGGCTGGTCCATCTTCGCGAAACTGGTGGCCAACATGCTCGGCATCTTGGTAGCCGCTCCGTGGCTTCTGCCTTCTTCACTGTCGATGGAGTCGCCCTTGACGTTGACGCCCAGCTTCTTCATGAGCGAGCGTCTGTGCTCGTAGAAGTAGCCCTGGTCGTGCGCCCAATGACCATCAAACGCAAGGCCAAAGTCAGAGATCTTAAGATGGCCTGAAGCGCTGATGAGAAAGTTGTCGGGCTTCACATCTCGGTGGATCCACTTGAGAGCATGGGCCTCCTCGATGCACGAGATCATCTCGGCAATGTACCACTTGGTTACGTCTTCGTCCAGGATATGCTCGCGGATCAACAGCCCGAGGAAGTCGCCGCCCAGCATGTACTCCATGACCAGGTAGAGATTCGTGTGGTCCTGGAAGCTGGCAACCAACTTCACGATCCGACGAGACCCCTCCGACGCCACCAGAAAGTCGCGCTCGGCTGTGAGATGGGCTTCCTGGCTGTTTCTGAGCATATCCGACTTTCGAATGACTTTCATGGCGTACACTTGAACTCGAGCGTGTGCGGATCCTGCTGGACGGAACGTCCTCAGCCCAGTTCGGGCGGAATATGTTGGCCTGGCAGGAGATATGCCAGCGTCACTGGCGTTGCTTTCGGAGTAACGTCCAGGGGCCGCGGCCGACCCCAAAACGGCGTTCCTGACTGCCCTCGTTTCCTTCACCAGGCGCACAACCCCAAAGCTGCCTTTCCCAAGGACTCTCACCACCTCGTAGCCCCCGACAAAGACATCTTTCGGGCCCCCGCCTCTGAGGTCCTGGGTTTTCAGACTGCGCAGCCGACGAAGATGCTCGCTTTCCTGTCTCGCCCAATCTTTTCGGGCTCTGGCACGCATCTCTGACGTCAGGTTTCCCACGGCAAGTCTCTTCTCGAGCGCTGCATGACGTAACGACCGAGGTGTGGCCTCGGCCGTAAAGATCCTGTTGAAGTGGGTCTCAAAGAAGACTTTGGCGCTAGCTGTCACCTCGACGGTGGTAATGGCTTGTAGTCAGGTCAGCGTTCGTACCTCCATAACCTGAACTCGTGGAGATTCATCGAATGCTTCAGGGAGGGACCGGGGGATAGATCGGTGTAGACGGACTAGCTCCTTGTTGGCAGGGATATGACGAACTCGCTCGAGGAACCCCGAGGCACTCACAAGGTCTGGCGGTCGTTGGAGTCTCTAGAATGGGGCTGAGAGCCTTGGTAGGCAGGCGGTCTAGTACAGTCGACACGCTGGTCGTTTGCCCCACCGACTGCGTCGCCGATGTCACTTTGTAGCCACGTTGGCCGCCGGAGGTATCGGAGAACAACGAAGTCTGCCCTGTGGAGACGCCCATCGGAGACGATTTATTCCCGCTCGTGGTTAGACTAGACGGATCAGTCGTCGGCAGAGCTGTAGCCTGTGGCAGCTGGCTTTCGCCCGTCTTAGAGGCCGCATAGACCGAGTGCACGCTGGGTCTCGACTTCACATTCCGATGCCGTATGACGGTGGGGCTGAAGAACGAGCTTGAGATCTTTCGAGATAGAGCATGGGGTAGCCTGGACGACGACTCGCTAGGACGGAGGTTTCTGGGAACATTTCCATCGTCCTCACGAGGCAACATCCCCTCGTCGAGCGGCCCAGTTCGGACAGAATGGAGCTTCAGTTGCGACGGCACGATATCCGCGAGCGAGATGAGTCGAGGCTGGCCATCTAGAAGATCCGTGGTAGACGGGGATGGCGATTGGCGAATGTTCGCGGATGCGGATTGCAAGTCACTCCCAGCAGCAGGAACTGCATCCTCTCTCGCCACAGACTTGACGCTGGCGCCATCGGTCTGTGAAGGACAATTCTTCGCCGAACCTCTGCCTATCGATTCGTTCAACGAGTTAGAAAACTGGTGGCCGTATCAACAGCTTGAGAGGCCTGCGCCCACTTTTCCATAATCGTAGCCAGGACAGAATCTTGGAGCCAGCACGCTCGTCTCTTGTGCCCTTCTTCTGGGTTGGTCCAGACCCTTGACCGCTTGTCCCCTGAGCTGCTCCGTTTGCCGACGCGTCGTTCGATGCCTTGAGATAGTTGGCGGTGCCGGCGG
Organism: Lichina pygmaea; assembly: GCA_963422465.1. NCBI lineage: Eukaryota > Fungi > Ascomycota > Lichinomycetes > Lichinales > Lichinaceae > Lichina > Lichina pygmaea. The sequence continues at coordinate 2,629,803 of OY730171.1, forward strand.
AACTCTCGCAGAGGGTAGTTTTACCCGGGCTCTTCGACCGAAACGACCATCCCTTCTTCTTCTTCTTCGAGGTGGCAAACATATCCAGCGAGAGATAATTAGAGCTGCCGGAATGGATGACCCGCGGGAGCAGAATAATCGACTACCAGTAGTCAAGTAGATGATAGACAATGGACTGCTTGTTGTAAAAGTAACGGAGAACTGCAACGCCCAGCTCTCTTAGCCATGCCCACCAAAAGATGTAGGCAGAGCTTGATGAACAAACATCCAGAACGGAAAGTGTGGAGCTTCCTGAACAGGCAGCATCCATCCAGCGCATGACGGTGATTGCCTCGGCCATTTCGAATGGATTCGCACGCTCTTGTACGGCAGTGTACAATTGCAGAAGAAGAAAGCAGTATCCATGTAGCTCGTTGTCACTAAATGGGGACTTCCAAATAGAAGGGCTGGTGGGAAGAGCAATGGCATCGTTTCCATGGTCGTAGATGGCCAAGGCTGCTGTTGTTAGTAATCAATCTAAGGCACTGTAGGTCCACGTTGCCGTGGTTCCGTTCAAAGCCTGTTGATGCGTAGCGCTAGACGTAAGCGTACTGTACGAGTATTGCTAGGGTTCGAGGTACTGTGCCCTAACATGTTATCAACCACTAAAACTCAGGGTCCTTTTCCCGTAGGAAGGCCTAAAATTGGCAGAGCGAACTACCAAAATTACGGTGGCCCATCATGTGAGCAGGGCGCTTGATCGCGCCAGAGCCTTGTCATCTGCGGATTCATGCTCCTTTGCGGCGTCATCATCGCCGCCACGAGCCTGTCCGAGATTGATAGTACTGGAGCACAAAAGAACAGCCTCGAGGGGTAATCTACAGGTTTCATAGAGAGAGAAGGTACAAGCGACGCTGTCGACAGCAACTGATGGCACAATCGCAATCGAAAGATGCTTTTGTACCGCTAACGGTCAGAGGGGCGATTGAGGGTATGAGGGGAGTAGAGCCGTACGGAGCAAGCGCCACAACATCGAGTGATGCCAGCTGACTGAGCGTCTGGAGCCCAACGGAGCTCAGTCGCCGATGCTTATCAGCTTGAGTTCGAAGGTCAGCGTGCTGTTCGGCGGGATTGCACCGTCTGCTCGCTTCCCGTAACCAAGTTGCGGGGGGATCGTGATTTTGCGCTCGCCCCCGACAGCCATGCCCCGGACTCCAATATTCCAGCCCTTGATCACCTGATTAGATCCCACCTTGAACCGAAATGGAGCACCGCTCCGGTTCGCTGGAGAGTGTCAGCGTAGCTCGCTTTTGACCCGAGAGGCAGACGACACCTACCGTCGAATTCACGATTGTCGGCCGCAAGCTTGCCGACGTACCGCAACGACACACGATCGCCAATCTTTGCCGCCGGGCCTTGACCCATTTTGTAGTCGACGATCGTGACATCCTGGACCTTCCTAGGCTCTGGTGACTTCGCTTCGCCGTCTTTCTTCTCCGACTTCGTCACGGCCTTGCTCTTACCAGCCGAGCCAGTTGCCCCCGTCTCCAAATCCTTTGCGAATTGTACCTTCTTGTCTCCCTTGCCACCGGGGGCTCTGCTATCGCCGGACTGCCCGCCTTTCTTTGCCTCGGACTGGGCTGAGACGTCCACGGCACGGCCAGCATTGTCCTTGAGCTTCTTTCTCTGTTTCTTGCTAAGTTTCGGCTCGCCGTTTTGCGCCGCACCCGAGCCCTTGAGGGACTTCGCCATTTGCTCATCCAGGTTCGACGGCTCATCATGATCGTCTTCGGCTTCACGCTTCTTCTTCGACCCCTTGGTTGGCTCCACCTTCTTCGCCTTTGACGATTCAGACTGCTTGATGGGTGGTTGTGGCCCATCCTCCTCCTCGTCCGTGGGAAGCTCCGTTATTCTGGGATCTGACATGTCGTCGAGCTCGTCGCTTTCCTCGTCAATAATGCCGTCCACATCGTACTCAGAGGGCGCGAGATCGCAGTCGGCTTCGTCTTCCGAGCAACAGTCGTTGAGCTTTGGCTGTGCGCTTCCACGGCCTGGAGCGACGTAATTCCCAGTCAGGTAGACGGTATGCGTGCCCGACACCTTGAAGAAGACGCGCTCGTCTTCTCCGACGGTAATATCTAACGGCTGCTGACAGTGCTGGAGCCGTGGAAGTGAACCGGATCAGCGTTGCAACCCCGTGCGAAATAGACAAGAACCATACCCGAGCTGGATCTAGGGTGCACAAGACAAACTCCTCCATGTCCAGAGAGTCATCTTCCTCGTCATCGTCGGAATCGACATCGGTAGCTCTCGCCTTGCCTCTCGCTTTGGCAGAGGGCTTGCCATTGACTCCATTGGGGACATTGAGACCATCGTCCATGTCGATATCCTCTGCCTCGAGAGCCTTTCTTAGCTCCGCCGCGGCCTGCTCTTTTCTGGCTTTGAGTGATTTGGACGGATCGCTAGGTCCGGCGTTATCTTCTCCGTCGTCGTCTTCGTCTTCGCTGTCATCTTCCATGTCCCCAGCTCCACGGAGCAGAGCTCTGATCTGACTCGCGTCGTCCGAGTCAAGATCCGAGTCAAGATCCGAGTCATCCGACTCTGGGGGTCCACGAATGATCTTCAGCGTTGCCCTTGGTGGCGCTGCATCGTCGCCCGATTCATCTTGATCGATGTGAGCGTTTGGATCGATTGCGGCCATCGTGATGCGGAACTATTGTAGTCTTAGCTTAAGACGTTCGAACAAAGCAAGGCAGATCGGTATAGCCAGTGGAGTTGGCACTGGTCACGACGACGGTGTCGAGGGAGCTTCGAGTTCCTGGAAACACTGCCAACCTACCGCAGCTGGAAAGTCCGATAGAGCCGGAGTGAGCACATCACCAGGCTGTACATCCAGTCCGTAGACTGCGACAGGTAGCATGCTCGCCATTGCGAATGGCGCACCCTGTCCGGGTTTGCGTCTGTCGAAGGTAGAGACCAGAATGAGTTCGTGTCTACACGATTTAGGCTGTTGCGTTTTGGTTGATGGTGATGGTGGTGATGATGGTAAAAGATTGCAGCGGTGAGGAAGCGGTGTGTTTACGAGGTAAATATCTGGGCGGCAAACTTTTTGTGCCGTGACTTCCTTCGATTTTCGAATTTTGTGTATCGGATGTGCGCTTAGTAATCAATGCTCTGTTACGGTACCGTTCAGATTATCACGTGGTACGGACTGCGACTACAGCACGTCCTTTACCATAACGCACCGTTCCTCTGGCCAACACATCTTCAGCTTGTGGAGTCGCACCCTGGCCTAGTTGCGATGGCTTCCCGCCTACGTGCTTCGGACTCTAATTCATCAGCTATTCGTAAGAGAATAGAAAAGCGTAAGCTGAGACGATGTCCTTACTCTCCGTTTGTCCAGTCCGAGCCTAGACTAACCTCGTCGACGTAGATACCTTTGAGAATGAGGGAGGGGAGGAATATAAAGCGTCGGACTTCGGGGGTTTTGGCGACTATTTCCGCCGGAAGAAGATCAAGCTGCAGAATCTTGATGCTGAGCTGCGGTCAACTACCCAGGACAAGCCGCGCATTTTCGCCGGGATCGTGGCATTTGTCAATGGCTACACGCAGCCGTCCTTGAACGATCTTCACAAGCTCATCGTAACTCACGGCGGCGGATTTCTACAGTATCTGGATGGAAAGACTGCAGCCACTCACATTATTGCTAGCAGCTTGACCCCGAAGAAGAGGGTAGAGTTCAGAAGGTATCGTATCGTCAAGCCGGCGTGGGTGGTGGATAGTGTCAATGCCGGTAGGCTTCTGCCATGGGACAATTATCGTGTGGTGGATGAGGGAAGCGATCAGAAGGTGCTGGGGTTCAGTGATGGAAGGGTCGTGAGCCAAGTCAACAATCACCGAGCGGGCTACAAGGACCAAACAGATGAAAGCTGGTACACCAAGCAAATCATCAGGAGCGGCCATATCGCAGATGAAGGATTCACTCAGACTGGAGCAGAGACGCATGAGGCTCAGGGAGACAGTGGCTTCGAAATCGAATGGTCAGCCGAGCTAGATGAACCTCGGAGACGTGGGGCAGCGAGGCATGATCAAAGCCTGCCTGACTACGATGAGGCGTCGAGTGGGACAGAGCTTGTTGCGGTAGCCAGCGAACACAAGCCTCCAGAAAATAAAGCCGCATATAAAGTAATACCGCAAAGGCGCCCAGCTGCCGAGTCCGATGCAGACCGAACTCTGGAGACTCCGCACGCTGGCTTTCTGAGCGGTACATCCCCTCCTGAAGTTGATGGATTCGAACTTGAAACCCGACAGGCAGACATGCACCCCCCCTTCAAAGAGCCAAGTCCGAGGCGAACAGACTCAACCCATTCCGCGATCGCATCGGAGAAGGTTCCAAAAACGGCGGAGGAACACAATACTGTCCTTCTTGCGGATCCCTATTTTCGAAAAGCGAGCGCCGTTAATCCAAACTTCATAAAGCAATACTATGCAGAATCGCGGCTACACCATCTCTCCACATGGAAGGCCAACCTCAAAGCTCAGCTTCATCGCATGGCGGCCGAGCAGTCTCCTTCTCAACAGGCCGCGTACAAGAGATGCCCCGGAACGAGACGTTACATCCTTCATTTGGACTTTGACAGCTTTTTTGCTTCGGTATCACTGAAGAGCGCCCCCCATTTCAAGGACAAGCCTGTTGTGGTCGCGCATGGCACAGGCGCTGGCTCTGAGATAGCGAGTTGCAATTATCCGGCGCGTGAGTACGGAGTCAAGAATGGAATGTGGATGAAGAAAGCCTTGAAGCTCTGCCCGGACCTGAAAGTTTTGCCTTATGATTTTGAGGCCTACGAACAAGCCAGCAAGGATTTCTACCGCGCAATCATCGACGCCGGAGGCGTTGTGCAGAGTGTCAGTGTGGATGAGGCCTTGTTAGACATCACCGCCTTCTGCGTCTCTGCCGGAGGGAGCGATGGCCAGGGAGTTCAAGAAAGCAGCAGATGGAGGGAGCAGGAGAAGGCGGAAGAAATTTCAGCATCTCTCAGAAGAACGATCCACGAGAAAACGGGGTGCACCGTGTCTGTTGGCATAGGAGGCAACATACTACTGGCAAAGCTCGCGCTTCGCAAGGCAAAGCCAGCTGGACAGTACTTGCTGGATCCCGAGAACGTGCTCGACTTTATCGCAGAGTTGAATGTTCAAAGTCTCCCTGGCGTTTCATACAATATCGGCAGCAAGCTGGAGGAGCAGGGAATCAAGCTCGTGAAAGACGTTCGGGCTTTGTCCAAGGAGAAGCTTATGGGCCTACTGGGTCCCAAAACTGGCGAGAAGCTCCATCAGTACTCACGCGGTATCGACGGTGCAGAGGTCGGTGCCCAGGTCGAGAGGAAATCTGTATCGGCCGAGGTCAACTGGGGGATTCGATTTGAAACGCAAGCCCAGGCAGATACATTCATGAACAGTCTCTGTCAGGAGCTACACGAGCGACTAAAGGAGGTCAAAGTCAAGGGAAAGCAGCTGACCTTGAAGGTGATGAAACGAGCAGCCGATGCTCCGCTGGATCCTCAAAAACATCTTGGTCATGGAAAATGCGACGTCTTCAGCAAGAGCGTCATGCTTGGGGTGGCCACCAACTTGCAGGAAGTTCTGGCAAAGGAAGCATTGTCGATGCTGAAGTCGTTTGGCTTCTCACCTGGTGAGTTGAGGGGCATTGGGCTGCAGACTACCAAGCTTGAGCCCTTGAAGGCGACAAAAGAAGAGGATATCGAGAGCAGCCAACGGAAATTGATGTTCAAGGTAGCAAGGTCTGGCAACGGCCATGAGACCATTGCGGGTGGTGTCGAAGAACGCCAGGATACTTCGCAGACAGTGGCCGTAACGGCAAGGGCCCCTCCTTCCGCACACGAGCCCCTTGAAAGACCCTCACATATCCTTGCGACTCAATTTGCGCTTCCGACCCAGGTGGACCCGGCTGTGCTGGCAGAATTGCCCGCAGATGTAAGAGAGAAGCTGCTACGTGCGGGACAAGATGGATCGTCGGAGTCCAGGTCGACGGCAAGGACCGAGTCACGCAGGCAGTCCGCGACGAACTGGCCCAGCGCTGTGCCAACTCCATCCCAGCTCGATCCCGAAATTCTCGCGGCTCTTCCTCCAGAACTCAGAGATGAGGTCCTGGAAGTCCATCAAAAGGCGCCGGCGGGAAGACATAATCAAGGCCTGCTACCTCAATCTCCACGGAAAGCACGTCCCTTCGCCGCTCCGTCAAAAAAAGCCAACACTTCCAGAAAGAAACGGACGGCTCCGTTCGCGCACGGGAAGGCTGCAGCAGATAGTTACTCTACTCTGACACAGTCCAACTTTGTCACCACCAGCAACACGGTCGGCGAGAGCAGCAAGATTACGGACGACTCGAACACGCTCGGCGCCAAAGATATGCCCGACCTCGATACCGAAGAGATCTCTCCCGACTTCCTCGCCGCTCTTCCGGAGGAGCTCCGCAAGGAAGTCGTCGCCGAGCATCGCCGAGAACGGCTCGGCAGAGGCGGCAACCCCGACATCCCCAACCCTGCCAGCGTTTACAGCGCCGGCCAAGCCCATCCTCCTCAGCCTCAACTAGGTCCGCCGCCGGTCCAACGCCGTCTGACCCTGCCGCCGCGCCCGCCCAAAGCGACGTTCAGCACGCAGCGCCTCTCGACCCTGCCCGAACTCCGCGGCGCCATATCGCGCTGGGTCGTCGAGTTCGCCGACGACGGCCCCTACGACGAGGACGTCGACGCGCTCGCAAGGTACGTCGGCAAGATCATCCGGGATGGCCGCGACCTGGACAAGGCCGTCGCCGTCGTCAGATGGCTCGACTGGATCCGAAGCGACGACGACCATGGAGTGCGGGGGAAGGGCGTGCCGGGCTGGACCAAGGCTGTCGACAAGGTCTGTGGCGCGGTGCAAAACGCCGTTCGCGCGAGGGGCTTGGGCCCTGTCGACCTGGGCGTCGCGCGCTGAACTACTCGTACCTAGATCGTGCTTTCTCTCGTCAAGTCATCTTTGGGTCGATGATGTTATACTCGTAGTGGTCCTCCTTCTACGAGAGAATTTCTACAAAAGAGTTCTATCTATCGGGCAGAGCTCTCCTCATCATCATCGGATACCCTCGCACCTTCGTTCTCTGTCGGAGGAACCGGAGAATCTTATAACAGGCGGTGGGACAGTGTAGTGAGAAGCCGGATGGAGGCTTCACCACTGACCTACCCCCCGTACTATACTGTACTGTACCGGTACCGTACTGTACTGTATATGGCACCCATGACTAGAACCAGCAATGTCAGGACTGAGGAGAATATGACTGGGCTTTTCATCGATGTGAATATAGATACTTCACACTTCCCTCACCCCCCCCCCCCCCCCCCCCCCCCCCCAAAAAAAAAAAACCATCCTGCCACAACAAAAACCCCTAGTTTCATATCTTGTCTAAGATGTGCTTCTCCTCGTGAGATTAGAAAAGCATGCTGCAGTGGCTTGGTCAGCACTAAGAGGGAATAGTTGACGAAAGAGAGGAGGGGGGATCGTTGCAACTTGGACGTGAATGGTCTTCTGCCCCCAAGTTTCCCTCCTGCTACGCCCCTGCTACTTGTTACGCCTGCTACTTGTTTCTCGGAAGGGTGGTATTAGAAAAGAAGAAAGAAAAGGGAGAGGAAGAAGAAGGAGAAGAAGAAGAGGAAAAAGAAGAAGAGGAAGACAAAATCCCCCGTGGAGCTAGCGCAGATATGGTGCCAAGTAACCCAAGATCTTGAGATGCTCACAAACGGTATCAGGTGTGGAGATTTCGGCGCAGAGCGCGTCGTCAACGAAAAGAGAATGGGAATCGGGGAATCTTAATGAACCGACTAGTCCTCCTGGTGTTCAGTGTCGATGTCAGGGTTTGGGTCGGTGGTGTGGCCCAACTCCCGCAGCAAGCGTGCCCCGTCACGCTTCCCGCGCTCGACGTCGACGGCCCACATCAGCGGGGCCGGTAAGCCGATGAGGGCGGCGAGGAAGAAGAATGCAGGGCGGATGTCGCCGGCGCGATCCGTGATGAGGCCCACGATGGCGGGACCGAACACGCTCGAGCCTTTGTCGGTGATGGCGTACAGGGCGTAGAAGGCCGCTTCGGACCCGGCCGGGATCAGCTCGCCGAAGAGGCTGCGGCAGTACGACGACAGTCCGCCGAGCACGAAGCCGTAGACGCCCGCCAGCGGGTACATCTCCCACGGCTGCTGCAGCCCGATGACGCCGAGCCGTTTGATGGCGGGGATGTATCCCAGCAGTCCATACAACGGGATCAGCTCAAACAGACAGATGCACGCCAGGACGGTCTGGCTGGGGCGCAGGCTGATCAGCCGCGACAGCTTGCTCCAGCTGAAGGCCCCGACGACGCCGCAGATGGTCGCGATGACGTTGATGCTCGCCAGCGCCGCCGGCTTCATCTGGAGCTGCGTCTTCGCGAACAGCACGGCCGTGCCGCTCACTGTGGCGATGGCGTCAGAGAGCATGAACCAGGCCGACAGGAAGAGGACGACATCGCGCAGCTGGCGAGCTCGCATGATGGTCTTCCCCAGCTTCCTCCAAGCGTATGCGATGTATCCCACCCACGTACGTCTGGCTCCGTTGCCAGCTCGACCTTCCCCCAGCGGGGGCCCTGGTCGAGGACGTAGCCACAAGGCAGCAGGGATCGTGAAAACGAGCCACCACGCTCCAATGGTGAACAGAACCAGACGGAGGGAGAAGAGAGAAGAGCCGGTCACGACGATGATGACGACGCAGAGCGATTGGACGACCAGGCCTGCGATGTATCCGACACCGATACCGTACGAGGATATCTCCGTCGAGAGCTGTAGCTCGGGGGATGCCCCTCTCGACGAAGAGTCCAACGACGGGGTCTTCATGGTTGCTGCACCTGTCAGCAGCGCAGCTGTCGAGTCGGTCAAGGGCTCGGCAGCGGAATCCCCATCGAAGTCGGAGGCCGAACCGGAGGCAAAATCGAAGCGATTCGCCGGCGAGGAACGACGCACTGACGGATGGTACCGGACCAGCAACGGGATGAAGGAGTTGAGCAAAACAAAGGACGTGCCTATACAGACGTTCGAGATGATAGCAAGCAAGGCCCCGAGAAGGTAGACTTGGGGTACAACGGCCAGAAACGACATCGCCGCCAGAGCGCCGACGACAGCAGAAACGAGGAGGAAAGTCTTGCGATATCTACCTATCTGTGAGGTCAGCCGGCGTTCTCGGGGCCCGGGCTACAGCCAGGTAATGATGCAGAGATGGCCGACGCCACCTCGGATAAGATCGTTCGGGGCGTACCATGATCGGCAGCTCCGCTGATGCTGATGATCAAGAGTGCTTGAACCAAGACGCTCAACGAAAAGGTGTACATGGCAAAACTGGCCGTGTTCATCTCCCATCCGAGGAAGTAGATGATACACTGCGCCGACGCGGCCGAGGACGGCCCACGCGGTGCGAGCGACGAGCGGCCTCCAACGTCGGACGTCGTGGGATCGAAGCTCAAGCCGCATGGTGTCGTCTTATCGGACAGCAGCACACCCCTCTCCCGAGCAAGCTGTTCGAGCGTGATGGGGACGAAAGAGCCTGCCCAAAAGCAGAATCGAGCCTTAGCCTCCAACATCGAACGCCAAGCCACAGCAGGCCTCCCATACCAATGCCGCAGATGATGAACACCTCGGCGGCCCAGCCGTAACTGTACCACCCTGCCAGTTCCTTCCTGCTCGTGAGCCGCACATCTTCGCCGGGATAGCGCGGCGAGACACGGTCCATGTCGTCCTCGCCGTCGGCAGTGGTGGGCGGGTCGTAGAGCGATTCCTCGTCGTCCGCCTCGGACGACGGTGACGGCGAGCGATACTTGGACTTTGGCGTCCGTCTATCGGAGCGCCGAGATGCAACAGCGGGGCCGTATTCGCCTACCCTGGGCACCATCTCACCGGGGGACCACGGCGACGTGACCCAGCCTCGAATCTATACCGAGATGCCCGCTTGCGATGCCATGACGACGGGGAAACCCAATGCCGTCGCGATCTACTCGAGATTCTCGTCCACGATGCTAGCTTTCCGCGGCTGGATAAAGATGAGTCTGCGGCAGCATCAGCGATCAGGACGGACCGCATTAGAAGGACCTGGAGGAGGGGCCATACCGGTACGGAGCTGCACAGCAGACTCGATGTCTGGTCGGATGCCCCTTCACCTTTGCACCTCGAGCAGGTGCTCAGCCGCCGCCGGAGTCGGCCATCGATCACCTAGTCTTCCAAGGGTGACGACCGAAGCCGTACTCGTACAAGATTTGATAACACAGCTGTTTCTTTTGACACTCTAGTACCTTCTACCAGCGACGAAGCAACTACTGCTCATAACTTTAGAGGTGGATCGCGGCCGTCGTCGAACCGTGCGTGACATCTGCGGGTTGCCAATGCACTACTTCTGACAGTACCAGAGATTCTAGCAATAGGATACATGCAAGTGTACGTGTCGAGGTACGTGACGTACAGATCAATGCGTAAGTCGCTGCAAACGACTGCTGACCACGTCAAAATATATGACGACCGTCCGTAAGCGGTAACATTGGCCCCTCCCCGCCCTTGGTCCGCTATAGGAACTCTGGGGGGGGGGGGGGGTGGGGTGGTTGAGGTCGGGAAAAGGTTTTCCCGGTCCCGGCCATACAGGGTCTAGCCGAAATAGGATCGCTAGCGCCACCGAATCGGCCCTCGGCTCGCGCTTCCCCCCAAAAAACACGCGCTTGAGGCGCCGGAGGGAGGTTTCTGCGATGATCCCCAAGTCATCGACAGCTGGGTAAGGCTCCAGGGGCAGCACGGGGAAGGTAAAGAGCCTCGTTCCGGGCGCCAATCAAGCTCACATGATCAACCGCAGGAGAAGAAATGTGTTGTCGGCCCTGCTCGACCGTCTCAATCCCCAGCGCAAACCGATCCTCCGCTACGACGACATCGCCAGTCTCGGCATCAGCAACTCAACTGCACCCCGAGCTCGGTTTGCTGCCAGGTGCCGGCCGTTGAGACAACGCTAGCGACGTAAGATACGGGCCACGCGATTGGTTGGCCACCCACGACACCCAGCGCTGGCTGCAACGTGGGACTCAACCACCGTCAATCCCCCGAAAGCGACTGACAAAGATCCCCTTGATCGGCGAGGACACTACCGTATACCGTACCGCTCGCGCTGCTGTGCGTCGCTTGGAGTATCGTTGGTTTCCTGAGGGATCGCTCACCGGCATACCGAGTAGTCTCACACGTTATGGCCTCCGATGGTCCCGAGTGAGGTCGGGCCCGGTCGATAGGACGAGTCGCCTCGCTACACACCCTGGATTACGCTGGTCGCTTTCATGAGACTGGCTGGCGGACACGGAGGACCTCGTCCGCCTCGGTTCGGGACGTCTACCGGGCCTCGGCGGCCCGGCGAAGACGGCGGCCTGGACTACTCGGCTCCAGAGCGAGATGCCAGGGCTAGGAAATGGTGACCCGGCCTCAAAGTCGCTGCTGCAACGCGACTCGACCGACGATGGTGGGCTGCAGAGCGCCTGCGTCGCTTCAGGGGTCCACGGAGTGGCGAAGGAGAGGCGCGATCAAGCAGGCGCGATGGTGAATGGCGGCGCGACGGCGCACGACCCGTTGAGGAACGGCCACCCGCCCGCCGAGGCAGCCACGACCAAGTCGACGGCGATGGATCCGTCGGCGACGCCTTCGGGCGACGAGCCACCGGAGATCGAGCACCTTACGTATGGCTATCTGAGCATGGCCACCCTGATCGACCGTCTCGTGCAAGAGACCTTCAACGAGCTGAGGGAGGTCATCGATCACCTGGCGGAGGACACGCTCCCGCCGCAGCCGCCGTCGACGAAAGCACGTGCCGGCGTCAACGGGTCCGGAGACGACTCCTCGGCGAACTCGCGGAAGAAGATGCGTCTGATGAAGTTTCTGCAGGATCGGCGGGCGCAGTTCATCAAGACCCTGGTGCTGGCGCAGTGGAGCACCCAGAGCGAGGATGTCGGCCGAGTGATCGACCTTAAGATCTGGCTGGACCGACAGCGCACCCTCTACGACGAAGTGTGGATCTGGCTGGCCGACCTGAAGAGATCGCTGAGCCCGGCCAAGATGCCCAATCCCGACATCCGGACGGCCCTGGAAGCTCTGTCGACGGGCAAAGCCTCGAGCCTTCCAGATGTACGCGCGCGCTTCTCGTCTGACCACCTCGTGCATGTTGAATCCAGCTGACAGAGACCTCTTTTTTTCTTCCAGCTTGGGTACATTCCACCCAAGCCGCTCACACCGCAGCGGATGCTCAAGGAGCTGCGGAACATCAACGTCCTCCTCTCGATCCGGCTCAACTTACACGACACGGTGCCCGAGCCGTTCAAGAACTTCACCATCAAGTCCGGCCGGGTGACCTTCTGCGTGCCCGACGAGTACGAGGTTGATCTCTCGATCGCCGACGAAGATCCCGCCTCGCAGTTCTTTTTCATCGACATTCGGTTTGTCTTTACGCCGAGGCCCGCCGACTTCCCTGTCGGGAGGCTGCGGGATGCGCTCGAGATGAAGGTCAACGAAGTGCTCCGGGCCCAGAGCCTCCGCGGGTGCTATCGCTTCTTGCACGAGTTTGCCCTGTCTCACAAGATGAACATCCTGCGACGACAAGCGGTCAGCATGTCCTCTGAGAAATGGAGCCAGTCGATCCGGCTGGAGAGCGTGCACCGGACCTTGATCGTTCAGTACTGGCTGGGCACGGTCCGGCGCAAGAGCTGGATCGAGATCGGCGTCGCGAGCGGGCGGTCGAAGGACGACTCGGCCGGCCGGACGACCGAACCCACCAGCCGGATCGCGGTGCGGTGGTTTCCCGAGGCCAAGCAGGCCGACGCCACCGCGATATCCCTGAACCTCGCCCACATCTCGATGGAGTCGATCCTGAAGCACGTCATCGCCCTGCATACGACCCGAATCTTCTCGTCCATCCACGCGAAGCTGTCGGAGGCGAAGCTGTACGCCGAAGGCGCTCTGCACCTCGAGCAGACACGGTCCGTCGCCGAGCCCTGGGACTGCCAGCTCAGGATCCAGCTCACATCCTCGACGACGGCGACCGTCCTCGTCGAGCCGATCACCGGCAGATTCGCCCTCCTCCCAGCTTCTGCTCTCTTCAGCGGCGCGGAGATGGAACTCAACAGCCTCCGAGACCCCGCCGCGGACGCGCCTCGGCGTCTGTTCAACCTCCGATGCTTCTCCGTCGTGGACGAGACGGACACCCGCGCAATGTGTATCGGGTTGGAGCCGTGGAAGACGTTGAACCCGAGACAGGAGGACCTCCGGCGCATCTTCCCGAGGGAGACCTTCCGAGTACCCTGCTTCCGTCCGCGAGGCTGGAGGCCGACCTGGGTCGTCGCGATGAGCGTCGGCATGGCCGGGGAGGTGTGGTGGATCCTCGAGGTGTAAGGGCTTTCCTTTGCTCTGCGCCGCTTCTTGTGGGCTGACCCTTTCCAGCCTGCACGCGCCTATAGGCTACAGAATCGGCGACTTCCAGAGAATACCGCTCACGTCGACCACTGGCAAGGTCGTCGACCCCAGCTACGACTTCCTGTCGCGCCTCGGCATGGCCGCGGCTTCCATGATTGCGCACTACACCAACGTCCGCACCCTCTGCAAGATGGATGTGCATTACCGGCTGCGACCGAGCGGCCTCAACGTCCACACGACGCACAACATCCCAACGCTACTGATCCACTTCTACTCGCTGATGGGTCGTCTCGGCATTCGACAGTGGAGACAGTGGGCACGTGAGACGTTGAAGGTCACCTGCCAGACCGTCCTCTTGGCTACCGGTGAGGTGGTCATGGTCGTAGAAGCGAGACTCATGGAACCTGTGCCCCAGTTCGACCTGGCCATCGGCCGCGTCGACGAGGAAGTCGTCTTCCACCCGAGGACCGGGGCCTTTGCGTCCCGGCTCGTCACGGCCGTGGGCGAGCCGACGATCGAGAAGCTCATCGAACGGCTTCAGCGGGTCGGTCGCCTGATATGCTTCGTCGAGATCATTCGCAAGTTCAGGCTCAAGTGCGAGACGATCTCGCTCGGACGGATCAGGTTCCAGTACAGCGACCAACCCAACCTCAGGACAGAACTCGTCTTCGCCGGAGGCACGCCGATGAACCTCCTGTTTCCCCGGGGCAACCCGCATCTCCGCATCCAAGATTTCTTGGTCAGGGTCCTGCAAGGCGATGGTGGCCTCGAGCGTGTCACCGTGCTCCTCGGGATCACCCTGCCTCTCCTCGTCGCATTCGACGACGCCGAGCGGGCGCACGACGAAGCCGACATCTTCGTGCTGCCCCGCTCGGCCGAATGGTTCCAGCTCCGCTACTATCGACCTCGATCCACGTTTGACATCCGCATGCGACAACGACGGGATGAAGTGCGATGGCACGTTCGGGACGACGCCGACTCTGCCGACAAGGAACGCTCTCCTTCCTTCTTCGAGGCCATCGCGGCCTTCATGGACGAATCTGGCGACGGCTGGATGTCGTTACGCACGGGCGTCGCCGCCACCTCGAAGGGCGTCGCCAACGTCGTTCGCAGGATCGACCAGTTGGTCAGAGACCATGCCGGGAGTTCCTCGCCTGTGCAGGCTGACGCAGAAACGACGACTGCCGCCGAAGCACCGGATGAGTTGCATCCGCAGCCGCAGTCAGTTCCCGATTGATCTAATCGTCGGCGGCGGATCCAAAACTTGCAACCTGCGGTGACAGGGGAGTAACGAACGGAGCCGCACATGATCCGAACCTTTCACCCCCCCCCCCCCCCCCCCTCCGCTTCGCAAGGATTGCTTGATACCTCTCCGCCCCTTCCCTTCCGGAAAAGGAAAACAGCAATAGACCTCTCCACGAGAAAGCGATCATTTTTCAGACTACACTAAGATACCCCAAGCGTTGATAGAGACGACCTGTCTGGACGGACACTGGAATACAATTCTTTTCTATGCTGCTCTACGCGCTCTTTACTTGGGCTGTGACCCGTTCTGGTGCGTATCAACCCGGCCGGAATACTGTTTGGTCGGTTCTGATCGCAACCTAAGATCTCATCTGAAGACATTCCAACAGAACCCACCTTGCTTTCTGATGGTGAATACACGAAGATTCTCCGATGTATCACAGCCCCCTCGCATACCACACACATAGTCACAGTCCAAGCCACGCGCTCGCTGGTCGTTCCCGACGAGGAAGAGCATACGACCAGTAGCCACCGCCCTCGAGAATCTGCCGGCGGAATTTTCTCTTCTGCTAGACTAGTTCACGCCTAAGCCACTACCAAGCACACACTCTGCCCTGCCCTATCCTACCCTGCCCTGCCCTATCTCCAAAGCCCAGCTGATCCCAATAAAGAAATCAAAAGTTTTCAAAGTGTTCAGGCTAGCGGATACACTAGTCGATAACTCGTACTGGAGTCCAAGACACGAGGAGGAACTAGTAGTATGTTGATGAAACTAGGTTCTGGTGATTGGTATCCCAAACATGAGCTTAGCTCATCTACAGGAGAATAATCTCATTGAGCCGGGCTATGCCTTGGGTCATTCCGGCTGTACATACTGTATGAATGTTGAATGGACTGCTTGAGCCGATGATGTTCTTGGAACGACCTGTGGTGAGTAGCTGGACGGCATCATCAGATCTACGACACAGCTGACCACGACCCCGATGAGACTGGATGGTTTGCAGATTCAAGTGCGGCCAGTGGAGCTCTCAACGTACCTACGAGAGCCAACTGTGCTCAATGTCTAGGATGTGCTATCGATCCTACTGCATACGACTGCTTTCTCAGGCTTGAAAGATACGTACTAGCTACTTTTATCTTGTACATACGCACTGTCTGTTCTTGGACTGCATCAGAACAGAGTGTGTGAGGATATATATCTGGAAAATTACTCCGGTACCCCCTGTCACAGGGCAGACCGCGAGCACCGCCAAGTCACGTGGCCACGCGGCAAGTCAGCTGACTTCACGCCACTTTTTCGTGTTTTTACCTGTCTGCGCTGCATTTCTCTTCTGCAGCTTTACCTTCTTGTACAATAGGAATCTATTGATCGTCATCGACGTCTAGCCCTTGACACCCCCCCCCTCTATGCATGACTCTTACTTCAGTGCCCCCCCTCGCTTGGCACAAGTACTTCTAGTTTGCATGCGCTTGGGGTTACATCAACGGCACAGAACACAGAACCTGTGCGTTGTTGATGTGTCTGTTATTCCTATTCAGCTGGTTGGCACTGTCCAGACTCTTGTTTACACACTTGCTGAAAAAGCTGCTGATATAATCAAGAATGTTAAGTATCGTTGATGGGATGATAGCACTTTTGACTGGCTTACTCAGTCTTATTACAACTTGCACAGGTGCAGCAGGAAGTACGTAGCAAGAATTGGTTGGTTGCGGGAGTCTTGCGTGGTGAGGACAGGCAAAAGGATCTCCAGAAGAACCTTGGGTTACTTTCTCTTCTATTCAGTCATTTTCAAGGAGTGTAAGTAGTTGCTACCCACCAAACCTAGATTTATCAAACATCTTGAAACCACTCATGTTCCAATGCCTTATGTGCTGTCAATCTTTTGCGTGGATCCAGATTCATCAAGCCACCAATCAGATCTTTGAAGACTGAGTCGACACCTTCACGCTCAGAGAATGGTGATGGTGGCAGAGCAGGAGTTTCCAACCAAGCTCGGATACCTTCACGTTCAGGACATTGAGGGAGATAGTCAATAAACCCGTCCAACCCATCCTTCTCTCCGAACTCAGCTATCTGGCGTCTCGTAGCCACCAACTCACGAAAAGCGACCCTTTTTGAATCCTCCATGGGTCTGTCCTCACTGGCGAATGTGAAGGTGAGTTCTTCTAGGACGGCGCAGACACACTATGATAAGAGGTAAGTAAAAGGCTACCGTACCGTATACGAGATACGTACTCGTCAGCCGGTCTGACTAAGCTGACTGACGACTGACTCAAGCTAGCCAGGCCCTGGCCCTGCCTGCGGCCGCAACACTACCGATACACGGTTCCTGCTTACAAACCTGATAGTCATAAGTAGTAATAATTCTGTGTGTACTTCGCACTTCCCCTACAATGGTTGTCATATCAATAGGGGTGAAAGAGGCAATAAGTATGGAACATATGTTAGTTTGTAGTACGTAGAAGTAAGTCAAGTTGGGCTTGTTCAAACTTGTGTCGCGACACTGTACGTAGGTACAGTACGTAGTAGGAAGACTGCTGTGACATCTTGTCCCTATGCTGCTGATTGTTTCGTCATGACTTCGACGCAGATTATGTGCAGACAGGAATGCAGTGGGGGTGTTCCCACTCCATTACTCGAGCTTGTGCAAATGGAATATTGTAGAGATTTTGCTTCAAGGCTGGGACGTCATCGCGCTCGATGTTAAGTGTTTTGTTTGGTGATCCTCACATCCACGTCTATGGACTTGGAGAACTTGACCTTATGTTCTTGAATACAGATGGATGAGGACTCTCTGGATTGGAAGCACCTCGTGGGGTCTCATCAAGGTTACTCGCATTTGGGCCCATTCCAAGTCAGTCATCGCAGACAAAGGCCGAACATTGTGCAAGTGTCAATGACAGGCTAGCGCTTCCAACTGTGACAGGGAGAGTGCTGACAGTCGCAACGATGGGAGTAGCATGTTCGCCGCTTGCAACAGGCGATGGGCCTCCGACTAGAGCTGCTGCCGCCGATACACTCAAAGCTCAGCCACGAGAAAAAGGGGCCTTTCCGTGGCATCTCCAGCTCTCTCGCCCTCTGCTGAGCTATCGCGAGCGGCATCTTCGAAGACTAGTCATATGAAGGTCGTGAGAACAGGATCAGGCTTCCGAGACACAATTGTCCGGTCAGCAGAGGAATCCTTCTGAGGCACAGTTATCCGGCTGACGGGTCGGGGCACGAGCTCAGCTGCAGTTGCTTTTGTCCCTCAGGCCGCGGCCAGCGTCCCGAGCCTAGGGCGCGCCGCTGTTCGGATTGGCGACGATGTCTCTCTGCCTCGCTCCAGACGTATCAACAACCGGCCGAAAGAATTGCAGGATTCCAGCCATGCAGAATCGTGGCGCCCAGCATTACATGAGGTTTAGAGCATCTGACCAGCAGCTGGCTGTGACCGGTGCCATCAGAACGTTGCCTCGTTACACCCGAACGGGGGTTTTGCGCGGTTGGTTCTTGCTGGGGTCATCGGTGTCACCGCCGGAAGAACCAACACGCTGATCAAGAGAGGTCCCATGAATTCCCTGTCGTCAACAGCCCTACGTGGTTCGTCCGGGAATAGCCCACTTAAGGTACCGGTACGTAAGTAGTTGGGACTCGGTTGTCGGCCGTCGCGGGTCGCTTCCTCGGCCCACTGATTCGCCTGTCGGACGTGGCTTTGTGCACTGATCCTACGGCCGATGGCCACTTCCGGCAATGCTTAACGTAGTAGCTTATCGTGTTGGGAGTCAGCAGAAGGCTGCAAGGTACGCCTCGTGCCCACCCATGCCACCTCGCCGCCGGTTCTGAGAAACGGCTACAGACGATGTCACCGGGATCTCTATCGGATCATCGACGCTGATGTACTTCCTAGTGCAAGGTACGAGGACAGCGTCCCGCTTGGTGCCGGATGACGATGGCGCCGGTGGCTACAGCACGACGATGCTAGGCTGTTACAAGACCCAGGTCGACAGGAGACAAGTGTCATGCACATTGTAATCGTTATCGCACCAGACGCGATCGATTCTCCGGCAGCACTGGAGTGCAGCTAAGGTCTTGTCAACTTCGACAATTCGACTGATCGACGGCACGGTCGCGATATTGAGGTGTCTCACGATGGCTGCCGGCACAGCCGAACCAACAGGCACGGGGCGACGGCATCGAGCTGGAATGTGGACGGCCGTATGTCACACCTCCTTATGCAGACCTACGACGCGGTCGAGGATTCTCCGGCCCGCTGGCTAGTGCATACCGTACCGAGTACGAGTCCCAACACGTGCCTAATTCAGGGGTCGGCCAAGGACAAGCAGAGAAGTACACACGTACATAGTCACGACGGCTGCTTAGGCCAGGAATGCGGCGAAGTTGTTGAGCCGCACGACGGATGGCTCGGTCGTAGCGCTATAAGCAGCGCTGGGCCGCTCTTGATATGTCGGACAGCCTGCGTTCCATTTCCACATGTTGCTGTGCCCGCGCCATCGCATCGTCGACGACCCGGGGGGTTCCTCTTCCATCAGGGAGACAACAGGTGTCAGCCTGGATGGGAGAGACGCTGAGCGCACCTCTGTTGGCCATCGGCGCCCCAGCACGCTCTCTCGAGCTGAACACCAAGTCTCTCATTTGCACCTGTCATCTTTCCTTCAAGGCCGAGATCATCCCTTTCTCGGTCACACGCCCGAGCCGTCGTCGTTGAGATTGTGCAGGAGCTCTCGTCCGCGACGTCTACAAGATCGCTGGACGACCCCGATCCTGGAGAGGGCATCTTCACTTCGAACGGGCGGCCTTCAGCGTCTGCAGTGCTTCTAACCACGTTTGATACCTTCGATTTCCCAGTCCAACATGCGTTTCATCGCCGTTGTCGCCGCCATCGCTCTCTACGGGCTGGAGAGCGTGTCCGCCAACTCCCTCGTCGAGCCTCGCGCTCAGATCAGCGGTGCCTGCATCGGTGCCGGCGGTCGCCCTGGCGTCTGCATTCCGACCGGCGAGTGCGGTCGGGCAGGTGGGACGTCGATTATCGGCGCCTGCCCAGGAACACCGTCCGACATCCGGTGTTGTACCAAGGCTTCCTGCGCCAACGGGGGCGACTGTCGGTGGACCAACCAGTGCAGCGGCACCACCCAAAGCAGCGCTTGCCCGGGCCCTACGAACTTCAAGTGCTGTCTGCCTAGAACAGGGACCCGCCCCAACCCGGGAGATACGGCCGTCGGCGGCTTCCCTCCGCCCAGGATCCCGTCTGTCGGGGCATGCCAGTCGACGGCGGTCAACGGCGCCAGAGCGCTGGTGGCACAGTTCCCAGGGAAGATTCGCGAGATGGGGTGCAAACGGGCCTGCAGATGTCCGAGCAACAGCGAGCACTGTTGCGGTCTGGCGATCGACTACATGTGCTCTTCAGCAGCTGGGGTCAGGCTCCTGCATTGGTCCCCGGGCCCACTGCTCCAACCAATGCTGACTATGGGGGCCTTTTCGTGCGACAGGTCCGAACAGAGGACGGCCGTGTCATGGCCGAATGGATGATGGAGAACCGTGGGCTGCTCAACCTCAAGTACGTCATCTGGGGCCAGAAGATCTGGAATCCGGCCAGGGACCCAGTCCGGCCGTGGATTGCGTGGCGAAAGATGGGAGACCGGGGCGATAACACTCAGAATCACTGGTGAGACTGTCTTTGCCTTTTCTCTCCCGTGCATCACCATCAACATGGGACCCTCAAATCCTTGAACGGTCTGTCCTATCTCAGGTCGAACAGCATTCTGACTTCTCATGACTCTAGGGACCACATCCATGCCTCGTTCAACTAATGATCCTTCTAATTCTTCCCTTATCTGCCGCTTACACCCTTGGCTTCTCCCACGATCACTCGACGCCGTCCCTACGCCAAAAAGGTGCGACGATCGCTGGCTCCGCACACCTCGTCCCCTTGGCGCGGGAGGGGGATGGTTGGAGGTGGGGTTCTTCTGCCGTGGCATCTTTAGCCCAAGTTGGGAGCTAGGGGCCTTTGTATCATGAAGGCGGATACGAGGTACCCGTGCCAAGGGGGGGGGGGGGCACTCCTTACCCCCCTCCTCCTGCACCTTTGGTACGGTCGGAACACCCCTTGTCCCGGAGGGGTGTCGATCAGTTGTCCGATATAATCAGCTGTCCAATACATTTTCACGATAGATTCAACTGCAATGTACATAACTCCACAACAGAGTGGCTAAACAGAAAAATAAGCGGCTTATTTGATTCCTCTACCTCTCTACTGCAATCCCTGGAGTTATAGACTTCTGTAGATTTCTGTGGCGTTAGTGAGATGTTACAGCAGTTGTTGTTCAAGCCCAGGCTCTCAACAACATCAATCTTATAATATCTATAACTTCACGATCAGATGGGCAAACAGCAATTTTTAATGTGCCTATCTGATTCTCCTACTTTCTTTCCATCATCCCTAAGGTTGCAAGTCTGTCCTGATTTTGCTGGCGTTGTTGAACAGCTGCTCTAGCTACTGCACTAAAAGCATGTTAGCCACCATAGAAGCTTGAGTCACTCGCTTCACTTCTGTCACATGTGTGTGATTTTCATCACTCTTTCTTGTTTTCTACTTCTTTTACTATCATGGCTCAAGCAGAGATCTATAGCTTCAGAGATTGTAGTCCAGAAGCAGCGGAATCAAATAAGCCGCTTACTTTTCTGTTTGGTCACTTTGTCGTGGAGTTATCTGTATTGCAGTTGAATCTATCGTGAAAATGTATCGGACAGCTGATTGTATCGGACAACTGATCAACACCCCTCCGGGAGGAGGGGTGTTCCAGCTGTACGTAAGTACTGACAGTGCAGGAGGAGGGGGGGTACAGAGTGCCCCCCCCCTTGGCACAGGTACGGCGAGGGGACAACTTTTTCCGATCATGTTCCCATCGGGAACATGAGACGGGGATCCTTCCCCCCATCGTCGAGCCTCCTGTTTCTGCTCCCTGCTCCACATGCATACCCCGTCTCGTACTCGCTTAGCTTTACCTATATACTTTTAATACTTGGCAGTCTTGGTAGGAGGTGTCGCATCGTACGAACGTGCGAACATGTGTAGTGCAGTATCTCCATACGCATGTACGCTTCGTACGAGAATTGCATCCATTCATTGATGTCGCATGAGGCTCTCGATCATGTCGACCGACTGTTGTTGAAACAGAAGCGTCTACCTTTGTGCATTCCACGCCTTCCAGTGTCTCTGTGTCTCTTTGCCTCGCTGCCTCGATTCCTCCATACCTTTATGCCTTTATGCCTTCCTGCTTCCATGCCTCCATCCTTCCAATCATCCCCCCCCCCCCCCCCAAAATCTATAGATCTACAGATTTGCAGAGTTCCAGATTCAGTCCCTGCCGGTAAATGTTCCTTCTACCGTGTCAGCTGTGTTCTAGGCTGCATGTTCCTGAACTTGGGAGGGAGTGGAAGAGAGGAGGGGAGGAGGAGGTTGTGCTTGCAAGTTGCTGTATGTACTGCACTATACCGTACGGTACTGCTTGTACTGTATCATACTGCACGGAGGAAATGTGGATGTGGATGTGGATGTGTGCCAAGTTACAGTACTCTGTCCTGTCTTTGAAAGACTTGTCTCTTTGCTCGTCGGTCATCAGTCGTCAGTCATCGAGAGGTTCATGTGCGGGGTAAGTGCATACATATATGCTAAGTACGTCTGTACTTGGCCTGCTCAGCTGTGATTGTTACCTTTGTGGGTTGCTTACTTGGTCAGGTTGCCTGCCTGTTCTTTGACCTGCCAACAGTTTTTGCATGCTACTTATGCCGACCTGTTCATCCATCCATCTACCTGTCAGTTGATCTGTCGATCAATCTGTCATTCCATTGATCTGTACACAAAGTTACCAAAGTCACCCTACCCAGTGAGGGTTGTATTTCTCCGGAACATCTTCTCTTTCTTTGCTGTATAGTACAGTACAGTATGCTAAGTAGATCAACAGAGGCTCAAAAGAAAGCTATACAGATGTAGTTCTATGCACACTTCACGGTAAGCTTGTGAAAAGATGTAGGTGGCTGTGGCAGGGTGTTGCGGTCCGTACCGTGCCGTCCTAACCGAGTATAGGATTAAGGGCGAGATGCGGAAGGCGGGTTGGTTCTCGCAGGAGAGGAGTGTCAAGGAGCGCGAAGGGGTTTGGTGGAACATGGTGGTGGTGACACCTGATCAATGGCTTCGTACAAAAGGATTGTATTGAAGTAGATCTAGTTGTCTGGATCACAACATGAGTTGAAGACGATCGTTCCATAAGGGAACTATCGCTGGACTATATAGTGCTGGCCTGTCGAGACAATCGAGATTGTCTCGACAGTCTCGACGTCGAGACGGGTGAGATTGTCTCGACAGTCCCACCATGTTATGCACCCTGCGTCGAGACAGGTGAGATTGTCTTGATGCTTCATGCACGCTGCGTCAAGACTGGTGAGACTGTCTCGATGCTTCCTGCATCCTGTATCGAGACTGGTGAGATTGTCTCGATACTTCATGCATGCTGCGTCAAGACTGGTGAGGCTGTCTTGATGCTTCCTGCATCCTGCATCAAGACTGGTGAGATTGTCTCGATGCTTCATGCATGCTGCGTCAAGCTGCCCGTGTATGTCTCGACAGTCACGTGACCCCTTGTTGGTTGGTCACTTGACTTCCATGGTGTCCTCTTGCCTGGCCCGCAGCCTGATTGCCTATAAATAAGTCGCTCCCATCCCAGGGGTTGTAACACTACCCTCCTCTTCTTCATTCATCGTCCTGATGAATTCTTGAGTATGTCTGCGAAATCATATGCCTCTGCTTACTGAAACCAACTGGCAGCCCAGATCTGTGATCATAACTTTGTGTCACTTGCTCCGTGTGACTTCTGTGTTTTGAACCACAAGCCCTGCTTCCGAATGTCTGACGACAACGATAAGTTGAAGTGCGCTGAATGCACTCGTCATGGGAAGTCCTGTGTATCACTTTCTTGGGAGTCACTGGACATGACCCAAGATAACCTTCGTGAGAATTTAGCTGTTGATGAGACCAAGCGGGATACTCTTGTTGAGCAGCTTGCTGAGCTGCAGGCTTGTGTGTCCCGAAAGCGAAAGGTTCTCGAAGGTGCTGAGGGTCAAGCAAAGAAGAAGCTCCAGTGCCTTGTTGCTGAAATGGAGGCAGATGGTGAAGACTTGTCGGCGACAGTCATTGACATGTCCGCGCTGCAGGCTGAGCTGTTCAGTCCTACTTCTGCTGGAACTGCTGCAGGAGGAGCTGGCAGTTCACAAGGTTCCTGAGTGGTTCCCAGGTATTTTCCGAGTCTGGGTAGTTTTTCCACTTGACAAGGTATCGCTGACCTTTTCTCTTCAGGATCTGTTCAAACTTAAATTCCTGTTCTTCCTCTGGTTGGTAATGAAATGTTTCCTGCAAGAGTGTGCTCTGGTCAGCTAATTCGATTATTAAGATGTGAAAGTTTGGGTATACCCAAGCGTCTCTCGGTAGTCGCAGTCTGACGTTGACTGGTCCAGTTCTTTCTTCGACTGAAAATGGTCTGACCTTGACATAGTCCAGTTTCTTTGTTCTTGGTTTCTTGACTTTCCAATTTTTTGTGAGGAGGTAGACTTTATCCCCCTTCTTTAGCTGAGGTGCTATTTTCAATTTTTTGTCTATTTGGCGTTACATCTTTTCTGAGGTCTCTTGAAGGTAATGCCTTATCATTGTGTGTGTTTGTCGTAGGAGCTTGTCATGTTGGAGTGCTTTCTCCGTGTTTGGTGAAGCTCTGCTTGGTATTCTGATGTTTGCGTGTTGTCCAAAATTGGCAAAGAATGGTGATTTCTTTGTTGAGTCTGATCTGTGCTGGTTGATTGCCAGCTGTGCCACCGGTAATAACTGTACCTAATTGCTGTGGGTCTGGTTGATGTAATACTGCAAATAAGTCTCCAGGACTTGGTTTGCTTGTTCTGTCTGGCTGTCAGTTTGTGGGTGATAGGCTGTAGACATTTTGGGTTTTATTCCTATGGCTGCACTGATTGTTTTCCAGTAGTTGGACATGAAGAGTTTGTCTCTGTCTGTAATGATTGTGATTAGAACTCCGTAGTCCCTGACCAATCTGTCTAGTAGGAGGTGTCTCAACTGCTCTACTGTGTGGGTTTCCTTGAATAGTACTGCTATTAGTTATTTCGTGAATCTGTCTACAATCACCATAATTGAGTCGTAGGTGATTCCTGTGACTGGGTCTTTGGACTTGGGTAGCTTTGTGATGAAGTCCATTGACACATCTTCCCAAGAGCCTCTTGGTATTGTGTTCGGGTGTCTCTCTCCATATAGCTTATGTCTTCTATGTTTGTTTTTCTGGTATAGTAGACACTTGCTGATGTAGCTTGTGACATGTTGTCAGAGGTTGATGACATTGTTCCCTGCCTGTTGGAAAAGGTCTGTGGTTTTGGTGATTCCTGGGTGACCATGTGCTAGATTATCGTGGTAGTTCCTTATTAATTCTTCAGTGTCTTCTGCCATAAGCTTGTTGATCTGTGGTTAAGACACCAGGTTTCCTTGCTGGTCCTGCTGTAAGATTGTTCCTTGGCGTTCATCATCTTCCATGTGGTTTTTTTGTCAGCTTAGTGCGTCTGCTCTCCCATTGTCTTGTCCGGGGGTGTACAAGATCTTGAACTTGTGTTGCCCTAGGAGTTCAGCCCATCTGACTTGTTGTCTGTTCAGCTTCTTGATTGTGGTGAATGTTGTCAGATTCTTGTGGTCTGTGAGAATAGTAAGTTCAGAACTGCTTTCCGCATACACTCTCCAATGTTCGAGTGCATTGACAACTGCCAGTAGCTCTTTGTCGTGGATATCATAGTTTTGTTCTGCTTGTGTTATTTTTCGTGAGTAGTAGGCAACTGGGTACCACTTGCTGTCTGCCTGTTGGCATGAGCATGCTCCCACTGCCTGATCTGAAGTGTCCATCTCAATTTGTGTCGGTTGGCCTGTCTTGAAGTTGAGGAGAACTGGTTCCTTGGCGCAAGTGTCTTTGAGCTGCTGGAATACTTTTTGTTGTCTCTCTGTCCACCAGTACTCCACGTTCTTCTTTGTGAGTTCTGTCAGTGGTGTTGCCATCTGTGAGTAGTTCTTGATGAACTGTCAGTTGAAGTTGGCAAATCCTAGGAAGGCTTGTACTTCCTTAACTGATGTCAGTATTGGCTATTGTTGAATCACTTTGATTTTCTCAGGGTCAATCTTGATCTCTTCAATTCCTATGATGTGTTACGACTCAGGAGGAACACAGTCTTTATATACTCACAGAAAGCAGCAGACAGGATACTGGACGGAAGTACCAGACAGCGTGGCATGGGAACCAGTCACGTGACCAGCGAGACAAACCAGGGGGTGCTCGCCGCAGTATGCATATGCACAAACAAGTGAGCAAAGTGAGCAGAGCTCACCGATCTCACTGAGTGAGCAAAGTGAGCAGAGCTCACTGTGCTCACAAACTGAGCACTATATAGTCTGGCGATAGTTCCCCTATGGAACAATCATCTTCAACTCATGTTGTGATCCAGATAACTAGATCTACTTCAATACAATCCTTTTGTACAAAGCTGTTGATCAGGTGTCACCACCACCATGTTCCACCAAACCCCTTCGCACTCCTTGACACTCCTCTCCTGTGAGAACCAACCTGCCTTCCACCTCTCACCCTAATTCTATACTCGGATAGGACAGTACAGTACAGACTGCAACACTTTGAAGACCCTCAAGGATGAGTACCTCAGGAGCAACCAACCCTAACTTCCCAGATGGAAAGATTAGCGTTGCCAAGCCAGACCTGTTCTACGGTGAAAGAAACAAGGTTGATGACTGGCTCATGCAACTCCAAGTCTACTTTCAATTCTAACCAGAGACAAAGCTGCCTAAGGACAAGTGGCCCCTCTTCGCAACCACTTACATGAGAGGCAATGCTTATTGATAGATCAAGCCCTACGTCAACAAACATCTCTCAGGAAACAGAGACCACGACAGCATAACAGAATGGATGACAAAATAGACGTGATTCAAGGACAAGATCAAAAGGATCCTTGGACCATCTAACAAAGACAAAGTGGCTATACAGATGATCCAGCACATCAAGCAACAACACTCAGCCGCAGAGTACACCACACAGTTCAAACAATACTCAGTACTGACTGACTGGGATGACAACACCCTGATGGTCATGTACTGACATGGACTCAAGGAAAACATGAAGGATGAAATCACCTTCGACAGACAAGTGGTTGACACACTGGATGAACTCATTGTACAAGCAATTAACATTGATGACAAACTATTCGAGCAAGCAATAGAGAAACACCACGACAGAGGATACAGCCACCCCACATGGCATGTGAGCAACCACTACAAGCCACCTAACAAGGCACCACCACATGACCCATATGGCTATGCACCCATGGAACTGGATGCAGTCCACCACAAGGGAAGGTTCACAAAGGGAAGGAACAACAAAAAGGGGAAAGCACTGAAGTGCTATACCTGTGGCAAGCTAGGCCACATGGTGAAAGACTGTTGTTCAAAGAACAAGGTGCACTGACAGCAACTTAATACACTTGACAGAGACTGGAATGTCATCAAGCCAGAGGACCCACTAGGAGAGGCTCAGCTATCTCTCGAACAATAGGACAACTACGATCAGACATTGGAAGCAGCCCACCAACTGGCAACATCAGGAGGCAAGGATCTACCAGAACAGACAGGTCAGGACAAGGGACAGGAGCCCTTAACCACCTCTGATAGGGACTGAGATGAACCCATGTCTATCAAAGAAGAAATACCACAAGGAAGCTATGCTTACAGTATGGACTCACAAAATCTACGGCATGGTGAACTACAGTGGAGGTTTTGCACAAAGCACTACTGCACCTACCATGAACAACTACAAAGGTACAGAAGACATTCACCCTACCACGCCACCTGCCACAAGCATTGGGTCAATTGCGAGAAGGATGCGTGTGAGATCCATCTTTGGGACAAACACCAACACACCACATTCCCTGGGCACACACATGATTGGCACAAACACCTCATGTTCCTACAGCAAGGTAACAACCACAACTGCTACATCAACAATTGGCAGTACTGCCTCAAGCCTGGATGTGACAAGCATCAGCAAGATAAATTCATGAACAGATTCCTCAGGACTGATGGGAATGGCTGGACCCATTGCTCAGTCAGTGGAAAGACACTTCAATCAGGAAAAGACTGAACTCCCTTGTCAAGGGGTGATATTGGGAGCTCAACAACATGACCCCTAGCAACACAAAGCACCTGCGATTGCCTGTGTCACTACACACCAACATGCCAGTATGGACATACACACTTGTTGACTCTGGAGCCAGTGGAAACTACATCTTGAGACAACTTTACAACACCCTCAGCACTGGAAGGAGACGCAAGCAGCAGCCCTATCAGCTCACGATGGCAAATAGACAGACAGAGCTAGTCTGCCATGAGACGCAGCCAATAGAAATAGTTACCAGACACCATGCTGAAAGGATCCACCTTGATATTGTCAAGTTGGCCACTCAGGATATCTATTTGGGGATGCCTTGGCTAAAGAAGCACAACCCAGTTGTTAACTGGAGGACAGGAGTACTCACATTTAGGAATTACACTAACAACACAGCTTGGACCTGTTACCAGCCGCAGAAGGTGTGGACAGATGAGGGAAGGAGTCCTCAGTGGAACCTCACTGACAGAAAGGACAACTCTCAAGAGAAGAGGTCTGCCTTGACAGGTACACCCCGGAACCAGGTGGCCAAACAGTCAGAGATGAAGAGAGAGGAAGTTGTTAACCCTCTGGAGATCCCTGAAGAGTACTGACCTGGGTATGATAACCTCTTTCAGGAAGAGACAACAACAGCAGTGTTGCCTAAGCACCAACCTTGGGATCATGAGATCAAGTTGCAACCAGGGACAGAGCCAGGATTTGGACCAATTTACCAGTTATCAGAGAAAGAGCTCCAAGTACTTTGTGAGTACCTGGAGGAAAACCTGAAAAAGAGTTTCATTTGAGAATCTCAATCACCAGCAGAATACCCAATACTATTTGCGCCAAAGAAAGACGGAAGTCTTTGACTTTGTGTGGATTACAGGAAACTCAACAACATTACCATCAAGAACTGATATCTGTTGCCAAATGCGAACAAATTGCGAGACAGGATCAGCCAAGCTACAATCTTTACCAAGCTGGACTTGAAAGGAGTATACAACCTGATACACATGAAAGAAGGAGAAGAATGGAAGACAGCCTTCAGAACCTGATACAGACACTACAAGTATCTGGTGATGCCATTCAGACTCACAAACACACCAGCAACATGTCAAGCATTGATCAATAACATTATCAGAGCACACCTGGACCAAACAGCTATCGCCTACCTGGACAACATTCTTGTCTACTCGAACACACAACAAGAACATACCAAACATGTGAAGGATGTTCTATGATGCCTACAAGAGGTAGGGCTCAAGCTCAACCTGAAGAAATACAAGTTCAACAAACTGGAAGTTGAATTCCTCAGATACATCATAGGGATTGAAGAGATCAAGATTGACCCTGAGAAAATCAAAGTGATTCAGCAATAGCCAACACTGACATCAGTTAAGGAAGTACAAGCCTTCCTAGGATTTGCCAACTTCAACCGACAGTTCATAAAGAACTACTCACAGATGGCAACACCACTGACAGAACTCACAAAGAAGGATGTGGAGTACTGGTGGACGGAGAGACAACAAAAAACATTCCAACAGTTCAAGGATGCTTGCGCCAAGGAGCCAGTTCTCCTCAACTTCAAGACAGGCCAACCAACACAAATCAAGACAGACACTTCAGATCAGGCAGTGGGAGCATGTCTATGCCAACAGGCAGACAGCAAGTGGCACCCAGTCGCCTACTACTCACAAAAAATAACACAAGCAGAACAAAACTATGATATCCACGATAAAGAGCTACTGGCAGTCGTCAACGCACTCAAACACTGGAGAGTGTACACAGAAAGCAGTTCTGAACTCACTGTTCTCACAGACCACAAGAATCTGACAACGTTCATGACAACCAAGAAGCTGAACAGACAGCAAGTCAGATAGACTGAACTCCTAGGGCAACACAAGTTTAAGATCTTGTACACCCCTGGACAAGATAATGGGAGAGCAGACACACTAAGCCGACAAAAAAACCACATGGAAGATGATGAACACCAAGGAACAATCTTACAGCAGGACCAGCAAAGAAACCTGGTGCCTCAACCACAGATCAACAAGCTTACAGCAGAAGACACTGAAGAACTAATAAGGAACTACCATGATAATCCAGCACATAGTCACCCAGGAATCTCCAAGACCACAGACCTTATCCAACAGGCAGGGAACAATGTCATTAACCTCTGATAACATATCACAAACTACATCAGCAAGTGTCTACTATGCCAGAAAAACAAACATGGAAGATATAAGCCATACGGAGAAGGACACCTGAACATGATACCGAGAGGTCTGTGGGAAGACGTGTCAATGGACTTTATCACAAAGCTACCCAAGTCCAAAGACCCAGTCACAGGAATCACCTACGACTTGATTATGGTGATAGTAGACAGATTCACAAAATATCTAATAGTAGTACCATCCAAGGAGACCCACACAGTAGAACAGTTGGGATACCTCTTACTGGACAGATTGGTCAGAGACCACAGAGTTCTGATCACAATCATTACAGACAGAGACAAACTCTTCACATCCAACTACTGGAAAACAATCAGTGCAGCCATGGGAACAAAACCCAAAATGTCTACATCCTATCACCCACAAACTGACAGCCAGACAGAGTGAGCAAACCAAGTCCTGGAGACTTACTTACAGCATTACATCAACCAGACCCACAGCAATTGGGTACAGGTATTACCGGTGGCACAGCTGGCAATCAACCAGCACAGATCAGACTCAACAAAGGAATCACTATTTTTTGCCAATTTTGGATGACATGCAAACATTGGGATGCTAAGCAGAGCTTCACCAAACATGGAGAAAGCACTCCAACATGACAAGCTCCTACGACAAACACACACAATGATGAGGCACTACCTTCAAGAGACCTCAGAAAGAATGCAATGTCAAATAGACAAGAAATTGAAAATGGCACCTCAGCTAAAGAAGGGGGATAAAGTCTACCTTCTCACAAGAAATTGGAAAACAAAGAAACCAAAGACAAAGAAACTTGACAACATCAAGGTTGGACTATTTTCAGTCGAAGAAAAAACAGGACTAGTCAACGTCAAGATACAACTACCAAGGGATGCCAGAGTCCATCCAAACTTTCATATATTGATGATTGAACCAGCCGACCAGAGCACACTCTTGCAGGAAACATTCTATTATCAACCTGAAGAAGAACAAGAGTTCGAAGTTGAACAGATCCTGGCTAGAAAAGGTCAGCAATACCTTGTCAAGTGGAAAGGATACCCAGACTTGGAAAATACCTGGGAACCACTCAAGAACCTCACAAACTGCCAGCTTCTTCTGCGACAGTTTCAGCAGGAGTAGGACTGAACAGCTCGGCCTGCAAGAGGGATATGTCAATAACTGATCAAGTCAAATCCTCGCCATCTGACTCCATCTCTTTCACCAAGCACTGAAGCTTCTGCTTCGCACAGACCTCAGCGCTCTCCAACATCTTTCACTTCCGAGACAGACAAGCCTGCACTGTGGCAAGTTGTTCAAAGAGTGTATTGTGTGTTGCCTTGTCAGCGGCCACATCCTCACGGAGGTTGTCCTGGGACATGTTCAGAGATTCCCAGGACACAGAGACACAAGACCTTCCGCACTGAGTGCACGCAGCACATTTCAACTTATTGTCTTCTCCCAGCATCTGGAAGCACAGACGACCACGGAGAACACAAAAGTCACAGGGCGTACACAAAACAAAACCCTGATTGTGGATTTGAGCAGCAAGCTGAGTTCAGCTAACAGTCGCACATGACTTTGGAGGCATGACCAGATTTCATCAAGATGATGAAAGATGGAGAGGAGGATAGTGTTATGACCCAGGAGGAACACAGTCTTTATATACTCACAGAAAGCAGCAGACAGGATACTGGACAGAAGTACCAGACAGCGTGGCACGGGAACCAGTCACGTGACCGGCAAGACAAACCAGGGGGTGCTCGCCGCAGCATGCATATGCACGAACAAGTGAGCAAAGTGAGCAGAGCTCACTGTGCTCACAAACTGAGCACTATATAGTCTGGCGATAGTTCCCCTATGGAACAATCATCTTCAACTCATGTTGTGATCCAGACAACTAGATCTACTTCAATACAATCCTTTTGTACAAAGCCGTTGATCAGGTGTCACCACCACCACGTTCCACCAAACCCCTTCACACTCCTTGACACTCCTCTCCTGCGAGAACCAACCCACCTTCCACCTCTCACCCTAATCCTATACTCTGATAGGACAGTACAGTACAGACTGCAACATGATGTATCTGAGGAATTCAACTTCCAGTTTGTTGAACTCACATTTCTTCAGGTTGAGCTTGAGCCCTGCCTCTTGTAGGCATCGTAGAACATCCTTCACATGTTTGGTATGTTCCTGTTGCGTGTTCGAGTAGACAAGAATGTTGTCCAGGTAGGTGATAGCTGTTTAGTCCAGGTATACTCTGATGATGTTGTTAATCAATGCTTGACATATTGCTGGTACGTTCGTGAGTCTGAATGGCATAACCAGATACTTGTAGTGTCTGTATCAGGTTCTGAAGGCTGTCTTCCATTCTTCTTCTTCTTTCATGTGTATCAGGTTGTATACTTCTTTCAAGTCCAGCTTGGTAAAGATTGTAGCTTGGCTGATCCTGTCTTGTAATTTGTTTGTATTTGGCAACAGATATCTATTTTTTGATAGTAATGTTATTGAGTTTCCTGTAATCCACACAAAGTTGAAGACTTCTGTCTTTCTTTGGTGCAAATAGTATCAGGTATCCTGCTGGCGATTGAGATTCTTGAATGAAACTCTTTTTCAGGTTTTCCTCCAGGTACTCGTGAAGTACTTGGAGCTCTTTCTCTGATAACTGGTAAATTGGTCCAAATCCTGGCTCTGTCCCTGGTTGCAACTTGATCTCATGATCCCAAGGTTGGTGCTTAGGCAACACTGCTGTTGTTGTCTCTTCCTGAAAGAGGTTATCATACCCAGGTCAGTACTCTTCAGAGATCTCCAGAGGGTTAACAACTTCCTCTCTCTTCATCTCTGACTGTTTGGCCACCTGGTTCCGGGGTGTGCCTGTCAAGGCAGACCTCTTCTCTTGAGAGTTGTCCTTTCTGTCAGTGAGGTTCCACTGAGAACTCCTTCCCTCATCTGTCCACACCTTCTGTGGCTGGTAACAGGTCTGAGCTGTGTTGTTAGTGCAGTTCCTAAACATAAGTACTCCTGTCCTCCAGTTAACAACTGGGTTGTGCTTCTTTAGCCAAGGCATCCCCAAATAGATATCCTGAGTGGCCAACTCGATAATATCAAGGTGGATCCTTTCAGTATGGTGTCCGGTAACTATTTCCATTGGCTGCGTCTCATGGCAGACTAGCTCTGTCTGTCCATTTGCCATTGTGAGCTGATAGGGCTGCTGCTTGCATCTCCTTCCAGTGCTGAGGGTGTTGTAAAGTTGTCTTGAAATATAGTTTCCACTGGCTCCAGAGTCAACAAGTGTGTATGTCCGTACTGGCGTGTTGGTGTGTAGTGACACAGGTAATCGCAGGTGCTTTGTGTTGCTAGGGGTCATGTTGTTGAGCTCCTGATGTCACCCCTTGACAAGAGAGTTCAGTCTTTTCCTGATTGAAGTGTCTTTCCACTGACTGGGCAATAGGTCCAGCCATTCCCATCAGTTCTGAGGAATCTGTTCATGAATTTGTCTTGCTGATGCTTGTCACATCCAGGCTTGAGGCAGTACTGCCAATTGTTGACGTAGCAGTTGTGGTTGTTACCTTGCTGTAGGAACATGAGGTGTTTGTGCCAATCATGTGTGTGCCTGGGGAATGTGGTGTGTTGGCATTTGTCCCAAAGATAGATCTCACATGTATCCTTCTTGCAATTGACCCAATGCTTGTGGCAGGTGGCGCGGTAGGGTGAATGTCCTCCGTACCTTTGTAGTTGTTTGTGGTAGGTGCAGTAGTGCTTTGTGCAAAACCTCCACTGTAGTTCGCCGTGCTGTAGATTTCATGGGTCCATGCTGTAAGCATAGCTTCCTTGTGGTATTTCTTCTTTGATAGACACAGGTTTGTCTCAGTCCCCATCAGAGGTAGTTAAGGGCTCCTGTCCCTTGTCCTGACCTGTCAGTTCTGGTAGGTCCTTGCCTCCTGATGTTACCAGTTGGTGGGCTGCTTCCAATGTCTGATTGTAGTTGTCCTATTGTTCAAGGGATAGCTGAGCCTCTCCTGGTAGGTCCTCTGGCTTGATGACATTCCAGTCTCTGTCGAGCGTATTAAGTTGCTGTCAGTGCATCTTGTTCTTTGAACAACAGTCTTTCACCATGTGGCCTAGCTTGCCACAGGCATAGCACTTCAGTGCTTTCCCTTTTTTGTTATTCCTTCCCTTCATGAACCTTCCCTTGTGGTGGACTGCATCCAGTTCCATGGGTGCATAGCCATATGGGTCATGTGGTAGTGCCTTGTTAGGTAGCTTGTAGTAGTTGCTCACATACCATGCAGGGTGGCTGTATCCTCTGTCATGGCACTTCTCCATCGCTCACTCAAATAGCTTGTCATCAATGTTGATTGCTTGTGTGATGAGCTTGTCCAGTGTGTTGACCGCTTGTCTGTTGAAGGTGATTTTGTCCTTCATGTTTTCTTTGAGTCCACGTCAGTACATGACCATCACAAAAAACTCTTCCCAGAACCACGTTCTTCAAGGACCATCAATTTTGACAAACACCACAATTTGTCATATGTTCTGGAAAACAGCCGAGTTCCTCTCTGAAACCACCCAAACCTTAAGGTGAAAACCCATCACCTTTGAGAATCACACCTGTTTGTCAAAAGTTGTGATCTTGAATCCACGATCTTCTTCTTCAACAACCAGCAATCTACCCACAACCAGAGAGAGAGTCTCAGGATAAGAGGAATGGTTAGAGTCTGACTGACTCTGGAGCTAGCAGAGTCTTTGGCTCAAGGAAAGTCTAGATAGGGGGTCTGGTCCCTAGTCTAGGTTAATACTTCTAGCTTTGCCCAGAGCTTAGTTGGAAAAAGCTGCCCAGGAAAGTCTAGTCTTGGGGATTGGTCCCAGGACTAGATTATTACTGCTGGGAAACCAGGTGACTCTTCTTTCTGGCAGTACTCTGCAGACAGGAAACACCCAACCAGTGCCAAACAATCTCTAACATAGCTCCCAAGAAGAAAAAACCCACCTTTTCAGAAAGTAACACCAGAGCTACACCAGCTATACTCTCCCAACCAGCTCCCAGTCTGGCTAGCACCCAGTCCAGCTCTCCTACCCCCCAACCAGCTCCCCAGAGTGACTACAAACTAGTAGACTCCTGGATCAAAACTCAACCAGTCCCAGAATCCATTCTGAAAAGCTGGGAAAATATCAAAAAGAACTCCTTCCCTACAGAAGCCCAGTCTAGCTCCACTGGCCTCACCAACAGAATCTTCCAGGAGCTGGAGAATATCAACAAGCGGCTGGACAAACAAGAAGCCAAGCCATCATATACCCAGGCTGTCCAAAAATCTATTCCAGCACAAATCCCTCTACCTGCAATAATTCTCAAAGAAGTTCTTGTACATCCTGGTATCCAGCCACCTGACATAGCTAATAGAACTCACATCCAGCTTTTCCAGGCTCTTCAAGACAGACTACCCAGCCCCTACAACAAGCAGGTCAGAGCAGTAAGGAAACTTCCTTCAGGGGATATCCTTATTAACACAGAAAGCCAAGAGACTAAAGTCTTCCTAGAGAAAAACCCTGCCTGGGTATCAGCTATCTTCACAAAGGAAGCAACCATCCAGCCCAAGAGATTTCCAGTTCTGATCCATGGAGTCAGAACAGAAGATATCCAACCTGAAGACCTGGAGAAAACCCGCCAGATAATCCAGAACAGCAACCCATCTCTGAGCAAGCAAATCACCATCCTGAGAGCCTACTGGTCTAAGAAGGCTATAGCTCAAAAGAAGCCAGTTACCTCTCTCCACCTGGATCTGGTTACCCCTGAACAAGCCAATCTTTTGATTGAGAGTGGGCTAGTGCTGGGGCACAGGATGCATGAAGCAGAACCTTTTCTGGCAGACACAGTTATTGCACAATGTTTCAAGTGCTTTGGCTATGGGCACCAAGCACGCTTCTGCAAGAACAAAGCTGTGTGTGGTGCCTGTGGAGGCCAGCATGAAAGGAGAGCCTGCCAAGTTCCTGAACAGCTTCTCAAGCCAAAATGCTGCAACTGCAGAGGAGCTCACCCAGCCTGGGCCAGTGTCTGTCCAGTACGCCAGGAAGCAGCCAAGAAGGCAAGAGAAGCATGGAACACACGCCCAGGAAAATATGAGATCCCAACAGCTACCTCTGTTCCAGCTCTACAACCCCCCCCAGTTATGTCTTTCCCTCTCTCTCAGTCTCTACCAGGGGGGAAAAAACGTAAAACAGCTGAGCCAAGCAGAAGCTCAGAGAGACTCAGAGGTGCACTCCCAGAAGTGCAAATTCTTTCTTCAAGATCAGCCAACTCTGGAGGAAAGCTACCAGCTAACTCCTTCAAGATCTTTGATGCTGAGATGTCTGCATGAAAGACACAAAGCTGACACTTCTCCAGTATAATGTGCAAAAAAGCCAATCAGTCCAAGAGCTACTGCTAGCAACCTCAGCTCTCCA
Organism: Lichina pygmaea; assembly: GCA_963422465.1. Classification (NCBI taxonomy): domain Eukaryota; kingdom Fungi; phylum Ascomycota; class Lichinomycetes; order Lichinales; family Lichinaceae; genus Lichina; species Lichina pygmaea. The sequence goes on from OY730171.1 coordinate 2,666,380, forward strand.
AGAGGTGGACATTATTGCACTTCAAGAGCCCTGGAAAAACCCTCACCTAGAAACAAGCACTTCAACTGTTTTCTCTTCCTTTCTTCCTCTCTACTGTTCAGAGATTGGCAGAACACTTTTTCTTATTAATAAAAATCTGAAACTCTCTTCTCTTCATCCTACCTTCTGGAATAAAGACTTTGTTTCTCTTGAAATCTACTTGGAAAACTCTTCTACTTCTCTTTGGGTACATAATCTCTACTTCACCCCATCAAGTCAAGAAAACTACACAGAGGCATCAGAAGCTCTTCTCTGTTTACTCCAAAATGCTTTACAAGAACAAGGACAACATATTCTTCTCACAGACTCAAATCTTCACCACCCAGACTGGTCAAAGAAAAGAAGACTGTACTCTGAGACTGCAAACAAGTTTCAAGACCTAATGAAAGATTTAAATCTGGATTTAGCTATTGCACCTTTCACCTCTACCAGAGCAAGATCTCTTTCTGAAAAACCATGTTCTTCTATTGATCTGTCTTTTATTTCTTCTTCTCTTTCTAACTCTCTGATTTTCTCTAAAGTGGCTCTTCAGTTCTTTCATGGGTCTGACCACAGACCTGTACTAACCTGCCTGGACCTGGATCCTCCAAGGAAAATCTGGAAACCAGAAAGAAACTGGAGAACACTGGACTCAAACCTTGCAAGAGTAGAGTGTGAGAAGCTACACCTGCCCTTCCACTTCCAAGACAAATATGAAGTGGATGAGTACTTGGAGTATCTTGACAACTTTCTCCAAGAAATAGCAAGCAAATCCACACAGCTCCAGAAGCAATCTGGCCACTCAGTTCCCTGGTGGAATCAAGAGATCCAAAACAAGGTTAAAGAGGAAAGAAGAGTAAGAAGAAAAGTGCAAAAAAGGCAAGCAAGTCAAGAGGAACTTGAGCAAGCAACTAAGCTCAAGAAAAAGGCAGTCAGAGATGGAAAACAGAACACTTTCAGACACCAAATCCATGAGCTGGCCAGCTCTTCAAAGTTCTGGAAGCTTGCAAAGTGGGGAAAGTCCAAAGCCAACAAGACTCCTGATCTTCCTCTGGTTCCTGACCTGGAAACACAAGAAGGAATAGCCAAAACCTTTGAGGAAAAGACTAAAGCCTTCTCACAACAGTTTTTTCCAAAAGCTCTAGTTCCAGAACCAGGCTCAGAAAGCTCCCAGACTATCTCTGAGATACAGCTCTCCCAGGAGGTAACATGTGAAGAAGTGGAGCAAATTCTGGCCAAGAAGAAACGTTTCACAGCAGGAGGGAGAGATAAGCTGCCAAATGGATTTCTGAGAGCTCTGGGGCCTAGGTTCTGCCAAGCTCTAGCTATTCTGACTTCAACATGCTGGAAACTGGAGTACTTCCCTGAAAGATTCAAGAGTGCAAAAACAGTCTGCTTGAGGAAACCTGGCAAGGGAACCTACAATCAAGCTAAAGCCTGGCGCCCTATAGCTCTGCTAAACACAACAGGCAAGCTGATGGAAGCTATTGCTGCAGCCAGACTAAGCAAGATAGCAGAAGAAGCTGGACTATTGCCAGATATCCAGATGGGCTTTAGGAAAGGAAGATCCACAGAAGCAGCACTTTTCCTTCTAACCTCCCAAGTGGAAAAAGTCTGGAAGGAAGGCATGGTTGCATCCCTACTCTCACTGGATATCTCAGGAGCCTATGACAGAGTTCTCCCCAAGATACTACAGCAAATTCTGAAAAGAAAAGGAATACCTGCCTGGCTAGCTTCCTGGATCTACTCCTTCTGTGATAAGCGCTCTACCACTCTTGTCTTTGATGATTCTGAGTCTTATTCTATTCCTATTCATTGTGGAGTTTCTCAAGGTTCTCCATTATCCCCTATTCTTTTTCTATTCTACATTTCTGAATTGCATGAGACTGTGCATACTCCCTCTTCTGGTGTATCTGCCCTGGGGTTTGCAGATGATACAAATCTGCTTGCTTTTGGTCACTCCTTGAAAAGTAACCTTCTGAAGTTAAAGAACACACACCACAAATGTCTATCCTGGGCTGCAAGACATGGAATGGTCTTCTCACCTGAGAAATATGAAATACTTCATTTTTCCAGAAGAAGATCAGACAATCTTCAGCTCAAGCTCAGACTGGGGAATGTGATTCTCAAACCAAAAGAAGAAGTGTGAGTACTTGGAGTGTACCTAGATGCAAAGCTCCACTGGCACAAACACCAGAGGATTATTCTTCAAAAAGCACAGAAAGCACTCTCTTCTCTTTCTAGAACTTCCTATTCTACTTGGGGCTTTCCAGTTCACACATCACGTCTGGTGTACACTGCTATACTGAGATCTCTACTGAGCTATGCAGTGGGGATCTGGTTTAACCCTCTAAGAAAATCCTCCAATATCTCTTCTCTTGTTTCATTTCAAAACAGATGCCTAAGACTTATTGGGGGTGCCTTCAAAGCCACTCCTTCTTTTCTATTAGAGAGTGAGCTTTTTCTTCTACCTCTAGACCTATACTTTAAATTTCGCACTGCCTGTTTTCTTTCTTCTATTCAAAACTCCCCTCTCAAATACTTTCTTGACAGTATCTTTTCCACTATTTCCAGCTATGCCTCTCTCTTGAAGAAACCTTTAAAGGAATCCTCAACTATCTCTCCTAAGTGGAAATTCACTTGGTTAAGTCAAATAACTACTAACCAGGCTAGTTCAAAGAAAGAACTACAAAAGCTCTTTACTAAAGAGTGGGAAGACCAATGGGAAGAGAAGAAAAGAAGAAGCTATCCAGGCTGGCAGACTTTCTGTCAAAAGCCACACAAAAACAATCTGAAGCTCTACAAAGAGTTACAGAAAGCTGAGGCAAGTCTGCTACTGCAAATCAGGACTGGAAGAATTGGTCTGGCAAGTTTTCTTTTCAGAGCTGGAGCTCCTGACTTCCCTACCCCACTATGTGTGTGTGGCCAAGCAGAAGAAACTGCAAAATATATCACCTCTTCATGCTCTCTTTATTCAAGACAAAGACAACAAGTCTCTTTTAATCCCCAAGACTTCACCACTATTATTTCAAACCCAGAGCTACTACAGAAGTTCTTGTACTGGTTTATGTCTTTGAAAAGACTAAACCAGTTTAATCTAGCTTTCAAACTCCACTATTCCCAATCCAATACCTAGATTCTCTTCTCTTACCAGAAACTTCAAGATTCCTTTTGTTACATTCCCTAGTCACACCCTGCCTTCAGTTTTTATCCCTTCAAAGGTTTTCTGAAGGAGTTCACTATTAGCTAGAAGATCTGCATGGCTGTAAAGCTACTACCAGTGTAAGAATCAAATAAATAAATAAATAAATAAACATGACCATCAGGGCGTTGTTGTCCCAGTCAGTCAGTACTGAGTATTGCTTGAACTGCGTGGTGTACTCTGCAGCTGAGCATTGTTGTTTGATGTGCTGGATCATTTGTATAGCCACTTTGTCTTTGTTAGATAGTCCAAGGATCCTTTTGATCTTGTCCTTGAATCACATCTATTTTGTCATCCATTCTGTCATACTGTCATAGTCTCTGTTTCCTGAGAGATGTTTGTTGACGTAGGGCTTGATCCATTGATGAGCATTACCTCTCATGTAAGTGGTTGCAAAGAGGGGCCACTTCTCCTTAGGCAGCTTTGTCTCTGGTTGGAATTGAAAGTAGACTTGGAGTTGCATAAGCCAGTCGTCAACCTTGTTTCTTTCACTGTAGAACAGGTCTGGCTTGGTGACACTAATCTTTCTATCTGGGAAGTTGGGGTTGGTTGCTCCTGAGGTACTCATCCTTGAGGGTCTTCAAAGTGTTGCAGTCTGTACCATGCTGTCCTAACTGAGTATAGGATTAAGGGCAAGATGTGGAAGGCAGGTTGGTTCTTGCAGGAGAGGAGTGTCAAGGAGTGCAAAGAGGTTTGGTGGAACATGGTGGTGACACCTGATCAATAGCTTCATACAAAAGGATTGTATTGAAGTAGATCTAGTTGTCTGGATCACAACATGAGTTGAAGACAATTGTTCTATAAGAGAACTATCGCCAGACTATATAGTGCTGGCCTGTCAAGATGATCAAGATTGTCTTGACAGTCTTGACATCAAGACAGGTGAGATTGTCTTGACAGTCCCACCATGTTATGCACCCTGCGTCAAGACAGGTGAGATTGTCTTGATGCTTCATGCACACTGTGTCAAGACTGGTGAGACTGTCTTGATGCTTCCTGCATCCTGCATCAAGACTGGTGAGATTGTCTTGATGCTTCATGCATGCTGCGTCAAGCTGCCTGTGTATGTCTTGACAGTCATGTGACCCCTTGTTGGTTGGTCACTTGACTTCCATGGTGTCCTCTTGCCTGGCCCGCAGCCTGATTGCCTATAAATAAGTCGCTCCTATCCCAGGGGTTGTAACACTACCCTTCTCTCCTTCATTCATTGTCCTGATGAATTCTTGAGTATGTCTGCAAAATCACATGCCTCTGCTTACTGAAACTAACTGGCAGCCCAGATCTGTGATCATAACTTTGTGTCACTTGCTCTGTGTGACTTCTGTGTTTTGAACCACAAGCCCTGCTTCCAAATGTCTGACAACAACGATAAGTTGAAGTGCGCTGAATACACTTGTTGTGGGAAGTCCTGTGTGTTGCTTTCTTGGGAGTCACTGAACATGACCCGAGATAACCTTTGTGAGGATTTAGCTGTTGATGAGGCTAAGCGGAATGCTCTTGTTGAGCAGCTTGCCAAGCTGCAGGCTTGTGTGTCCCGAAAGTGAAAGGTTCTTGAAGGTGCTGAGGGTTGAGCAAAGAAGAAGCTCCAGTGCCTTGTTGCTGAAATAGAGGTGGATGGTGAAGACTTGTCGGTGACAGTTATTAACATGTCTGTGCTGCAGGCCAAGCTGTTCAGTCCTACTTCTGCTGGAACTGCTGCAGGAGGAGCTGGCAGTTCACGAGGTTCCTGAGTGGTTCCCAGGTATTTTCCGAGTCTGGGTAGTTTTTCCACTTGACAAGGTATCACTGACCTTTTCTCTTCAGGATCTGTTTGACCTTGAATTCCTGTTCTTCCTCTGGTTGGTAATGAAATGTTTCCTGCAAGGGTGTGCTCTGGTCAGCTAATTCAATTATTGAGATGTGAAAGTTTGGGTGTACCTGAGTGTCTCTTGGTAGCCACAGTCTGACGTTGACTGGTCCAGTTCTTTCTTCGACTGAAAATAGTCTGACCTTGACATAGTCCAGTTTCTTTGTTCTTGGTTTCTTGACTTTCAAATTTTTTGTGAGGAGGTAGACTTTATCCCCCTTCTTCAGCTGAGGTGCTATTTTTGATTTTTTGTCTATTTGGTGTTACATCTTTTCTGAGGTCTCTTGAAGGTAATACCTCATCATTGTGTGTGTTTGTTGTAGGAGCTTGTCATGTTGGAGTGCTTTCTCTGTGTTTGGTGAAGCTCTGCTTGGCATTCTGATGTTTGCGTGTTGTCCAAAATTGGCAAAGAATAGTGATTCCTTTGTTGAGTCTGATCTGTGCTGGTTGATTGCCAGCTGTGCCACCGGTAATAACTGTACCCAATTGCTGTGGGTCTGGTTGATGTAATGCCGCAAATAAGTCTCCAGGACTTGGTTTACTCACTCTGTCTGGCTGTCAGTTTGTGGGTGATAGGCTGTAGATATTTTGGGTTTTGTTCCCATGGCTGCACTGATTGTTTTCCAGTAGTTGGATGTGAAGAGTTTGTCTCTGTCTGTAATGATCATGATTGGAACTCTGTGGTCCCTGACTAATCTGTCCAGTAGGAGGTGTCCCAACTGCTCTGCTGTGTGGGTTTCCTTGAATAGTACCACTATTAGGTATTTTGTGAATCTGTCCACAATCACCATAATTAAGTTGTAGGTGATTCCTGTGACTGGGTCTTTGGACTTGGGTAGCTTTGTGATAAAGTCCATTGACATGTCTTCCCAAGAGCTTCTTGGTATTATGTTCAGGTGTCTCTCTCCGTATAGCTTATGTCTTCTATGTTTGTTTTTCTGGCATAGTAGACACTTGCTGATGTAGCTTGTGACATGTTGTCAGAGGTTGATGACATTGTTCCCTGCCTGTTGGATAAGGTCTGTGGTTTTGGTGATTCCTGGGTGACCATGTGCTGGATTATTGTGGTAGTTCCTTATTAGTTCTTCAGTGTCTTCTGCTGTGAGCTTGTTGATCTGTGGTTAAGGTACCAGGTTTCCTTGCTGGTCCTGCTGTAAGATTATTCCTTGGTGTTCATCATCTTCCATGTGGTTGTTTTGTCAGCTTAGTGTGTCTGCTCTCCTATTGTCTTGTCCAGGGGTGTACAAGATCTTGAACTTGTGTTGCCCTAGGAGTTCAGCCCATCTGACTTGTTGTCTGTTCAGCTTCTTGGTTGTCATGAACGTTGTCAGATTCTTATAGTCTGTGAGAATAGTGAGTTCAGAACTGCTTTCTGCATACACTCTCCAATGTTTGAGTGTGTTGAAAACTGCCAGTAGCTCTTTGTTGTGGATATCATAGTTTCATTCTGCTTGTGTTATTTTTCGTGAGTAGTAGGCAACTGGGTACCACTTGCCGTCTGCCTGTTGGCATAAGCATGCTCCCACTGCCTGATCTGAAGTGTCCATCTTGATTCATGTCAGTTGGCCTGTCTTGAAGTTGAGGAGAACTGGTTTCTTGGCGCAAGTGTCCTTGAGCTGCTGGAATACTTTTTGTTGTCTCTCCGTCCACCAGTACTCCACATCCTTCTTTGTGAGTTCTGTCAGTGGTATTGCTGTCTGTGAGTAGTTCTTGATGAACTGTCAGTTGAAGTTGGCAAATCCTAGGAAGGCTTGTACTTCCTTAACTGATGTTGGTGTTGGCTATTGTTAAATCACTTTGATTTTCTCAGGGTCAATCTTGATCCCTTCAATTCCTATGATGTATCTGAGGAATTCAACTTCCAGTTTGTTGAACTTGTATTTCTTTGGGTTAAGCTTGAGCCCTACCTCTTGTAGACATCATAGAACATCCTTCACATGTTTGGTATATTCCTGTTGCGTGTTTGAGTAGACAAGAATGTTGTCCAGGTAGGTGATAGCTGTTTGGTCCAGGTATGCTCTGATGATGTTGTTGATCAATACTTGACATGTTGCTGGTGTGTTCGTGAGTCTGAATGGCATAACCAGATACTCGTAGTGTCTGTATCAGGTTCTGAAGGCTGTCTTCCATTCTTCTCCTTCTTTCATGCGTATCAGGTTGTATGCTCCTTTCAAGTCCAGCTTGGTAAAGATTGTAGCTTGGCTGATCTTGTCTTGCAATTTGTTCACATTTGGCAACAGATATCAGTTTTTGATGGTAATGTTGTTGAGTTTCCTGTAATCCACACAAAGTCGAAGACTTCCATCTTTCTTTGGTGCAAATAGTATCAGGTATCCTGCTGGCAATTGAGATTCTTGAATGAAACTCTTTTTCAGGTTTTCCTCCAGGTACTTGTGAAGTACTTGGAGCTCTTTCTCTGATAACTGGTAAATTGGTCCAAATCCTGGCTCTGTCCCTGGTTGCAACTTGATCTCATAATCCCAAGGTTGGTGCTTAGGCAACACTGCTGTTGTTGTCTCTTCCTGAAAGAGGTTATCATACCCAGGTCAGTACTCTTCAGGGATCTCCAGAGGGTTAACAACTTCCTCTCTCTTCATCTCTGACTGTTTGGCCACCTGGTTCTGGGGTGTGCCTGTCAAGGTGGACTTCTTCTCTTGAGAGTTGTCCTTTCTGTCAGTGAGGTTCCACTGAGGACTCCTTCCCTCATCTGTCTACACCTTCTGTGGCTGGTAACAGGTCTGAGCTGTGTTGTTAGTGCAGTTCCTAAATGTGAGTACTTCTGTCCTCCAGTTAACAACTGGGTTGTGTTTCTTTAGCCAAGGCATCCCCAAATAGATATCCTGAGTGGCCAACTTGATGATATCAAGGTGGATCCTTTCAGCATAGTGTCTGGTAACTATTTCCATTGGCTGCGTCTCATGGCAGACTAGCTCTGTCTGTCCATTTACTATCGTGAGCTGATAGTGCTGCTGCTTGCATCTTCTTCCAGTGCTGAGGGTGTCGTAAAGTTGTCTTGAAATGTAGTTTCCACTGGCTCCAGAGTCAACAAGTGTGTATGTCTGTACTGGCGTGTTGGTGTGTAGTGACACAGGCAATCGCAGGTGCTTTGCATTGCTAGGGGTTATGTTGTTGAGCTCCCGATGTCACCCCTTGACAAGGAAGTTCAGTCTTTTCCTGATTGAAGTGTCTTTCCACTGACTGGGCAATAGGTCCAGCCATTCCCATCAGTTCTGAGGAATCTGTTCATGAATTTGTCTTGCTGATGCTTGTCACATCCAGGCTTGAGGCAGTACTGCCAATTGTTGATGTAGCAGTTGTGGTTGTTACCTTGCTGTAGGAACATAAGGTGTTTGTGCCAATCATGTGTGTGCCCAGGGAATGCGGTGTGTTGGTGTTTGTCCCAAAGATAGATCTCACACACATCCTTCTTGCAATTTGTTGTGGTCTGTACTGTACTGTCCTATCCGAGTATAGGATTAGGGCGAGAGGTGGAAGGCGGGTTGGTTCTCGCAGGAGAGGAGTGTCAAGGAGTGCGAAGGGGTTTGGTGGAACATGGTGGTGGTGACACCTGATCAATGGCTTCGTACAAAAGGATTGTATTGAAGTAGATCTAGTTGTCTGGATCACAACCTGAGTTGAAGATGATTGTTCCATAAGGGAACTATCACCAGACTATATAGTGCTGGCCTGTCAAGATGATTGATTGTCTTGACAGTCTTGACATCAAGACAGGTGAGATTGTCTTGACAGTCCCACTATGTTATGCACCCTGCGTCAAGACTGGTGAGATTGTCTTGATGCTTCATGCATCCTGTGTCAAGACTGGTGAGATTGTCTTGATACTTCATGCATCCTGCGTCAAGACTGGTGAGATTGTCTTGATGCTTCATGCATCCTGTGTTGAGACTGGTGAGATTGTCTTGATGCTTCATGCATACTGTGTCGAGACTCCTGTGTGTGTCTTGACAGTCACGTGACCCCTTGTTGGTTGGTCACTTGACTTCCATGGTGTCCTCTTGCCTGGCCCGCGGCCTGATTGCCTATAAATGAGTGGCTCCTATCCTCTGGGTCGTAACACTACCCTCCTCTCCTTCATTCATTGTCCTGATGAATTCTTGAGTATGTCTGCAAAATCACGTGCCTCTGCTTACCGAAACCAACTGGCAGCCCAGATCTGTGATCATAACTTTGTGTCACTTGCTCTGTGTAACTTCTGTGTTTTGAACCACAAGCCCTGCTTCTGAATGTCTGACAACAATGATAAGTTGAAGTGCGCTGAATGCACTTGTTGTGGGAAGTCCTGTGTGTCACTTTCTTGGGAGTTGTTGAACATGACTTGAGATAACCTTTGTGAGGATTTGGCTGTTGATGAGGCCAAGCGGGATGCTCTTGTTGAGCAGCTTGCCGAGCTGCAGGCTCGTGTGTCCTGAAAGTGAAAGGTTCTTGAGGGTGCTGAGAGTTGAGCAAAGAAGAAGCTCCAGTGCCTTGTTGCTGAAATGGAGGTGGATAGTGAAGACTTGTCGGCAACAGTTATTGACATGTCTGCGCTGCAGGCTGAGCTATTCAGTCCTGCTTCTGCCAGAACTGCTGCAGGAGGAGCTGGCAGTTCGCGAGGTTCCTGAGTGGTTCCCAGGTATTTTCCAAGTCTGGGTAGTTTTTCCACTTGACAAGGTATCACTGACCTTTTCTCTTCAGGATCTGTTCAGTCTTGAATTCCTGTTCTTCCTCTGGTTGGTAATGAAATGTTTCCTGCAAGAGTGTGCTCTGGTCAGCTAATTTGATCATTGAGATGTGAAAGTTTGGGTGTACCTGAGCGTCTCTCGGTAGTCACAGTCTGACATTGACTGGTCTGGTTTTTTCTTCAACTGAAAATAGTCTGACCTTGACATAGTCCAGTTTCTTTGTTCTTGGTTTCTTTGTTTTCTAATTTCTTGTGAGGAGGTAGACTTTATCCTCCTTCTTCAGCTGAGGTGCCATTTTGGATTTCTTGTCCATTTGATGTTGCATTCTTTCTGAGGTCTCTTGAAGGTAGTGCCTCATCATTGTGTGTGTTTGTTGTAGGAGCTTGTCATGTTGGAGTGCTTTCTCCGTGTTTGGTGAAGCTCTGCTTAGCATCCTGATGTTTACATGTTGTCCAAAATTGGCAAAAAATGGTGATTCCTTTGTTGAGTCTGATCTGTGCTGGTTGATTGCCAGCTGTGCCACCGGTAATAACTGTACCCAATTACTGTGGGTCTTGTTGATGTAATGCCGTAAGTAAGTCTCCAGGACTTGGTTTGCTCACTCTGTCTGGCTGTCGGTTTGTGGGTGATAGGCTGTAGACATTTTGGGTTTTGTTCCCATGGCTGCACTGATTGTCTTCCAGTAGTTAGATGTGAAAAGTTTGTCTCTGTCTGTAATGATCATGATCAGAACTCCGTGGTCTCTGACCAATCTGTCTAGTAAGAGGTGTCCCAACTGTTCTGCTGTGTGGGTCTTCTTGAATAGTACCACTATTAGATATTTTGTGAATCTGTCCACTATCACCATAATCAAGTCGTAGGTGATTCCTGTGACTGGGTCTTTGGACTTGGGTAGCTTTGTGATGAAGTCCATTGACACATCTTCCCACAGACCTCTTGGTATTGTGTTCAGATGTCCTTCTCCATATGGCTTATGTCTTCCATGTTTGTTTTTCTGGCATAGTAGACACTTGCTGATGTAGTTTGTGACATGTTGTCAGAGGTTAATGATATTGTTCCCTGCCTGTTGGATAAGGTCTGTGGTCTTGGAGATTCCTGGGTGACCATGTGCTGGATTATCATGGTAGTTCCTTATTAGTTCTTCAGTGTCTTCTGCTGTGAGCTTGTTGATCTGTGGTTGAGGCACCAGGTTTCCTTACTAGTCCTGCTGTAAGATTGTTCCTTGGTGTTCATCATCTTCCATGTAGTCTTTTCATCAGCTTAGTGCGTCTGCTCTTCTATTGTCTTGTCCAGGGGTGTACAAGATCTTGAACTTATGTTGCCCTAGGAGTTCAGCCTATCTGACTTACTGTCTGTTCAGCTTCTTGGTTGTTGTGAACATTGTCAGATTCTTGTGGTCTGTGAGAACAGTGAGTTCAGAACTGCTTTCCGTGTACACTCTCCAGTGTTTGAGTGTGTTAACAACTGCCAGTAGCTCTTTGTTGTGGATATCATAGTTTTATTCCACTTGTGTTATTTTTTGTGAGTAGTAGGCAACTGGGTGCCACTTGCCGTCTGCCTGTTGGCATAGACATGCTCCCACTGCCTGATCTGAAGTGTCTGTCTTGATTTGTGTTGGTTGGCCTGTCTTGAAGTTGAGGAGAACTGGTTTCTTGGCGCAAGTGTCCTTGAGCTGTTAGAATACTTTTTGTTGTCTCTCTGTCCACCAGTACTCCACGTCCTTCTTCGTGAGTTCTGTCAGTGGTGTTGCCATCTGTGAGTAGTTCTTTATAAACTGTCAGTTGAAGTTGGCAAATCCTAGGAAAGCTTGTACTTTCTTAACTGACATCGGTGTTGGCTATTGCTGAATCACTTTGATTTTCTCAGGGTCAATCTTGATCCCTTTGATTCCTATGACATATCCAAGGAATTTAACTTCTGGTTTGTTGAACTTGCATTTCTTTGGGTTGAGCTTGAGCCCTGCCTGTTGTAGGTATCGTAGAATATCCTTCACATGTTTGGTATATTCCTGTTGCGTGTTCAAGTAGACAAGAATGTTGTCCAGGTAGGTGATAGCTGTTTGGTCCAGGTGTGCTCTGATGATGTTGTTGATCAATGCTTGACATGTTGCTGGTGTGTTCGTGAGTCTGAATAGCATAACCAGATACTTGTAGTGTCTGTATCAGGTTCTGAAGGCTGTCTTCCATTCTTCTCCTTCTTTCATGCGTATCAGGTTGTATACTTCTTTCAAGTCCAGCTTGGTAAAGATTGTAGCTTGGCTGATCCTGTCTCGCAATTTGTTCGCATTTGGCAACAGATATCAGTTCTTGATGGTAATGTTGTTGAGTTTCCTGTAATCCACACAAAGTCAAAGACTTCTGTCTTTCTTTGGTGCAAATAGTATTGGGTATCCTGCTGGTGATTGAGATTCTCGAATAAAACTCTTTTTCAGGTTTTCCTCCAGGTACTCGTGAAGTACTTGGAGCTCTTTCTCTGATAACTGGTAAATTGGTCCAAATCCTGGCTCTGTCCCTGGTTACAACTTGATCTCATGATCCCAAGGTTGGTGCTTAGGCAACACTGCTGTTGTTGTCTCTTCCTGAAAGAGGTTATCATACCCAGGTCAGTACTCTTCAGAGATCTCCAGAGGGTTAACAACTTCCTCTCTCTTCATCTCTGACTGTTTGGCCACCTAGTTCTGGGGTATGCCTGTCAAGGCAGACCTCTTCTCTTGAGAGTTGTCCTTTCTGTCAGTGAGGTTCCACTGAGGACTCCTTCCCTTATCTGTCCATGCCTTCTGCGGCTGGTAACAGGTCTGAGCTGTGTTGTTAGTGCAGTTCCTAAACGTGAGTACTCCTGTCTTCCAGTTAACAACTGGGTTGTGCTTCTTTAGCCAAGGCATCCCCAAATAGATATCCTGAGTGGCTAACTTGACAATATCAAGGTGGATCCTTTCAGCATGGTGTCCGGTAACTATTTCCATTGGCTGTGTCTTATGGCAGACTAGCTCTGTCTGTCTATTTGCTATCGCAAGCTGATAGGGCTGCTGCTTGTGTCTCCTTCCAGTGCTGAGGGTGTTGTAAAGTTGTCTTGAGATGTAGTTTCCACTGGCTCCAGAGTCAACAAGTGTGTATATCTGTACTGGCATGTTGGCGTGTAGTGACACAGGCAATCGCAGGTGCTTTGCATTGCTAGGGGTCATGTTGTTGAGCTCCCGATGTCACCCCTTGACAAGAGAGTTCAGTCTTTTCCTGATTGAAGTGTCTTTCCACTGACTGGGCAATGGGTCCAGCCATTCCCATCAGTCCTGAGGAATCCATTCATGAATTTGTCTTGCTGATGCTTGTCACATCCAGGCTTGAGGCAGTACTGCCAATTGTTGACGTAGCAGTTGTGGTTGTTGCCTTGCTGTAGGAACATGAGGTGTTTGTGCCAATCATGTGTGTGCCCGGGGAATGTGGTGTGTTGATGTTTGTCCCAAAGATGGATCTCACACGTATCCTTCTCGCAATTGACCCAATGCTTGTGGCAGGTGGCGTGGTAGGGTGAATGTTCTCTGTACCTTTGTAGTTGTTCGTGGTAGGTGCAGTAGTGCTTTGTGCAAAACCTCCACTGTAGTTCGCCGTGCCATAGATTTCGTGGGTCCATGCTGTAAGCATAGCTTCCTTGTGGTATTTCTTCTTTGATAGACACAGGTTTATCTCAGTCCCCATCAGAGGTGGTTAAGAGCTCCTGTCCCTTGTCCTGACCTGTCAGTTCTGGTAGGTCCTTACCTCCTGATGTTGCCAGTTGGTGGGCTACTTCTAATGTCTGATCGTAGTTGTCCTATTGTTCAAGGGATAGCTGAGCCTCTCCTGGTGGGTTCTCTGGCTTGATGACATTCCAGTCTCTGTCAAGTGTATTAAGTTGCTGTCAGTGCACCTTGTTCTTTGAACAACAGTCTTTCACTATGTGGTCTAGCTTGCCACAGGTATAGCACTTCAGTGCTTTCCTCTTTTTGTTATTCCTTCCCTTTGTGAACCTTCCCTTGTGGTGGACTGCATCCAGTTCCATGGGTGCATAGCTATATAGGTCATGTGGTGGTGCCTTGTTAGGCAGCTTGTAGTGGTTGCTCACATACCATGCAGGGTGGCTGTATCCTCTGTCGTGGTGTTTCTCTATCGCTCGCTCAAATAGTTTGTCATTGATGTTGATTACTTGTGTGATGAGTTCATCCAGTGTGTTGACCACTTGTCTGTCAAAGGTGATTTTATCCTTCATGTTTTCCTTAAGTCCACGTCGGTACATGACCATCAGGGTGTTATTATCCCAGTCAGTCAGTACTGAGTATTGTTTGAACTGCGTGATGTACTCTGCGGCTGAGCGTTGTTGCTTGATGTACTGGATCATTCGTATAGCCACTTTATCTTTGTTAGATGGTCCAAGGATCCTTTTGATCTTGTCCTTGAATTGTGTCTATTTTGTCATCCATTCTGTTGTGCTGTCGTGGTCTCTGTTTCCTGAGAGATGTTTGTTGATGTAGGGCTTGATCTATTGATAAGCATTACCTCTCATGTAAGTGGTTGCGAAGAGGGGCCACTTTTCCTTAGGCAGCTTTGTCTCTGGTTGGAATTGAAAGTAGACTTGGAGTTGCATGAGCCAGTCGTCAACCTTGTTCCTTTCGCTGTAGAACAGTTCTGGCTTGGTGACGCTAATCTTTCTATCTGGGAAGTTGGGGTTGGTTGCTCCTGAGGTACTCATCCTTGAGGGTCTTCAAAGTGTTGCAGTCTGTACCGTACTGTCCTATCTGAGTATAGGATTAGGGCGAGAGGTGGAAGGCGGGTTGGTTCTCGCAGGAGAGGAGTGTCAAGGAGTGCGAAGGGGTTTGGTGGAACGTGGTGGTGGTGACACCTGATCAATGGCTTCGTACAAAAGGATTGTATTGAAGTAGATCTAGTTGTCTGGATCACAACATGAGTTGAAGATGATTGTTCCATAAGGGAACTATCGCCAGACTATATAGTGCTGGCCTGTCGAGATGATCAAGATTGTCTTGACAGTCTTGACATCAAGACAGGTGAGATTGTCTTGACAGTCCCACCATGTTATGCACCCTGCGTCAAGACTGGTGAGATTGTCTTGATACTTCATGCATCCTGCGTCAAGACTGGTGAGATTGTCTTGATGCTTCATGCATCCTGTGTCAAGACTGGTGAGATTGTCTTGATGCTTCATGCATCCTGCGTCAAGACTGGTGAGATTGTCTTGATGCTTCATGCATGCTGTGTCGAGACTTCTGTGTGTGTCTTGACAGTCACGTGACCTCTTGTTGGTTGGTCACTTGACTTCCATGGTGTCCTCTTGCCTGGCCCGCGGCCTGATTGCCTATAAATGAGTGGCTCCCATCCTCTGGGTCGTAACACAATTGACCCAATACTTGTGGCAGGTGGTGCGGTAGGGTGAATGTCCTCCGTACCTTCGTAGTTGTTCATGGTAGGTGCAGTAGTGCTTCGTGCAAAACCTCCACTGTAGTTCGCCGTGCCGTAGATTTCGTGGGTCCATACTGTAAGCATAGCTTCCTTGTGGTATTTCTTCTTTGATAGACACGGGTTCGTCTCAGTCCCCATCAGAGGTGGTTAAGGACTCCTGTCTCTTGTCCTGACCTGTCTGTTCTGGTAGGTCCTTGCCTCCTGATGTTGCCAGTTGGTGGGCTACTTCCAATGTCTGATTGTAGTTGTCCTATTGTTCGAGGGATAGCTGAGCCTCTCCTGGTGGGTCCTCTGGCTTGATGACATTCCAGTCTCCGTCAAGCGTATTAAGTTGCTGTCAGTGCACCTTGTTCTTTGAACGACAGTCTTTCACCATGTGGCCTAGCTTGCCACAGGCATAGCACTTCAGTGCTTTCCTTTTTTTGTTATTCCTTCCCTTCGTGAACCTTCCCTTGTGGTGGACTGCATCTAGTTCCATGGGTGCATAGCTATATAGGTCATGTGGCGGTGCCTTGTTAGGCGGCTTGTAGTGGTTGCTCACATGCCATGCGGGGTGGCTGTATCCTCTGTCGTGGTGTTTCTCCATCACTCGCTCGAATAGTTTGTCATCGATGTTGATTGCTTGTGCGATGAGTTCGTCCAGTGTGTCGACCACTTGTCTGTCAAAGGTGATTTTGTTCTTCGTGTTTTCTTTGAGTCTACGTCAGTACATGACCATCAGAGTGTTGTTGTCCTAGTCAGTCAGTACTGAGTATTGCTTGAACTGCGTGGTGTACTCTGCGGCTGAGCGTTGTTGTTTGATGTGCTGGATCATTCGTATAGCCACTTTGTCTTTGTTAGATAGTCCAAGGATCCTTTTGATCTTGTCCTTGAATCACGTCCATTTTGTCATCTATTCTGTCGTGCCGTCATGGTCTCTGTTTCCTGAGAGATGTTTGCTGACGTAGGGTTTGATCCATCGATGAGCATTGCCTCTCATGTAAGTGGTTGCAAAGAGGGGCCACTTCTCCTTAGGCAGCTTTGTCTCTGGTTGGAATTGAAAGTAGACTTGGAGTTACATGAGCCAGTCGTCAACCTTGTTTCTTTCACCGTAGAACAGGTCTGGCTTGGCGACGCTAATTTTCCATCTGGGAAGTTAGGGTTGGTTGCTCCTGAGGTACTCATCCTTGAGGGTCTTCAAAGTGTTGCGGTCCGTACTGTGCCATCCTAACCAAGTATAGGATTAAGGGTGAGATGTGGAAGGTGGGTTGGTTCTTGCAGGAGAGGAGTGTCAAGGAGCGCAAAGGAGTTTGGTGGAACATGGTAGTGGTGACACCTGATCAATGGCTTCGTACAAAAGGATTGTATTGAAGTAGATCTAGTTGTCTGGATCACAACATGAGTTGAAGATGATTGTTCTATAAGGGAACTATCGCCAGACTATATAGCACTGGCCTGTCGAGATGATCAAGATTGTCTTGACAGTCTTGATGTCGAGACGGGTGAGATTGTCTCGACAGTCCCACCATGTTATGCACCCTGCGTTAAGACGGGTGAGATTGTCTTGATGCTTCATGCACGCTGCGTCAAGACTGGTGAGACTGTCTCGATGCTTCCTGCATCCTGCATCAAGACTGGTGAGATTGTCTCGATGCTTCATGCATGCTGCGTCAAGACTGGTGAGGCTGTCTCGATGCTTCCTGCATCCTGCATCGAGACTGGTGAGATTGTCTCGATGCTTCATGCATGCTGCGTCGAGCTGCCCGTGTATGTCTCGACAGTCACGTGACCCCTTGTTGGTTGGTCACTTGACTTCCATGGCGTCCTCTTGCCTGGCCCGCGGCCTGATTGCCTATAAATAAGTGGCTCCCATCCCAGGGGTCGTAACACAGGGTGGGCGGGAGACATGTATTGATAGGGAGCTGATTCTGCGCAACAGCTATATCATGTTCAAGAAGGTGGCAGAGTGTACTGTGTGCATCATTATTCCCCCTTGAGTACAGTAATGTTCCTACACATTTGTATTTCATCTCTTGTGCATGACCATACTGTACCTTTGTATGTACCAGTGCGTTTGTCCATACGGTGTAGCTCCAACTCCGGTCCCTTCATCCATCTGTTGACATGTTCATTTTATCCAACACCAAAGCAAGGCACCCACATGCCAGTCTGTATGTACGTCACGTAGTTCTTGCTGGACCGAGTACGTAGCGAACAACATAATCAGAAACACCGCTACCGCTGCAAAATGTCTCTCGCTTTTTGCAACTTGGCCACGCTTGGATCATCGCATGGCACTCTGCAGTGGCACAAGTCGATCTAGGCATATACGGCACACCAATGGTACATACGTGCACAGAGTATGGCGACCGGTACCGTAAGGGGACTGTGGTCAACAGCGCTACTCCCGTACTGGTGGACTGACTACAGCTTTGTGGTGATCTTGTGTTGCACCAACTACCGGTATCCGGCACCGGGACCGTACAGTGCTGTATGACACTGTACAAAGCTACCGTATCATACAGGGCTGATGCAGAGGAGACAAGTCGATACCGGTACATACGTACCGAGTAAAGTACGGAGTACAGCGTACGAGGGTACAGAGTACAGATACAAAGTATACTCCGCAATCACAGCCCTTAGACATGGCATTGATGAAATGCTGCTTCTGCAAAAAGCCCGATACCGATATAATCTGATGGCTGGACACACGTTCTCTTCTCCGGGACCGGACCATCGAGCAACTATATTCTTCGGTGTTACTCTCTCGGTGTCGCTGTAGACAACCGTGTCATGAGGAGTCGAACAGTGTCATGAAGAGCCATGTGGAAGAGGATGTACTGCAGTGTACGAGGACAGCAGCAGCTCTGCGTGATCAGCTGTGTTATATGGTACCGTACAGAGGACGCCGGATAGGGTGTTGGACTGTTCCAGCAACGATTGATGAAACTTCAACAGCTTCTTTTTTGTGCTTATCCCCCATCTCTCCACTCTCCACCTTTCCCCCCCCCCCCCCCCCCCCTCCCCTCTTCGTCCTTCTTCTTCTTTCCCCCCAGGTAAGACCTCCTGCACTCCAGTCTACAGCATCACAGGAAGTACATAAGCGGACAACCAAGACTGTGTTGTGTTGGCGGAAGGACAGTACTGTACTGGACCATTGACGCAAGTAATATTACCCCACAACCAATACAGGGCCTACGTGGTACAGTAGTCTTGCAATACGCCTAGTACAAACAGGAATGGACGGCACGTACGTACCCTCGTACAATATGCCGCTTGATGTGACATCGACAGCTGCTTGATACAGACTGAGCTACCTTTGTTCAGAGATGCCAGCAGGGAGATATGTACAGTATGTATATCGATGCAAGGTGATGTTGGAATGAAGATCGAGTGACAACAATCAAGGGCGCCCCCCTCCCCTCTCCCCCCCCCCCCCCCCCCCCCAAGAAGAGACGTGGTCTGAACTAAGACATCTAGATTGTTGGTTATCGATAAAAAGGTGACTGGCAGTGATATCTACGCTTGAAAAAGATGAGAAAGAAGAAGAAGAAGAAGAAGAAGAAGAAGGACAAGAAAATGGCTAAAAGTACATGATGGTAAGATGGTATGAGTATGAATGACAGAAGCCGCGCCAGTTGAAACCAGACAAAGCCCAAACACGAAGAAAGGTTTTATGTACAACAGTCTATATGATGATGATGATGATGATGACGACGAACATTAGATTCGACGAGAAACAACCAAGTAATGTAAGAGAAGAGAAGGGAATGAAGAAATACAAAGAGATCAAAAAAGAAAATCGCCAAGAATGAAAGACCGAAAAAACCCCTCCCCCTCATTACGGCTTGGTGAGCTGTTCCTTGCGGAAAAACGCAAAGAGGCCGACGCAGATGACTAGTTGAAACATGAGCCCGACCCAGAACCAGCCCTTGCTGAGACCCTGCTGGACGCCGGCGGAGAAGTCCGGGAAGACGTCGCCGGGTCCGGTGCTGTCCGGCGCGGTGGCGCGCGCGAGCATCGTCGCGATCGAACCGAGCACCTGCGCGGCGATGAGGGTGCAGGCGATGTGGATGCGCGTCAAGGTCTGCAGCAGGATCATGCCGAAGCCGACGCCCTGGAAGGCGTCGAGCACGCCGAGCCACAGCCAGAGGGAGCGGCCGGCGAGGGCGCCGGCGACGGCACCACCGGCCCAGGGCACGTGCAGGCCGATGTTGGACGTGCCCCAGAGGATCTGACACCACCGCGGCGCGCCGAGGCCGACGGCGAACACGGGGATGACCCACGAGTGGTACCTGGACAGGATGCCAAAGATCCACAGCAGCGCGGCCCACACGAAGATGAAGAAGAAGACGACGAGCAGCGCAATCTGCCACGCCTCGGCATGGTTGCTCGACCACAGGTACTGCCAGTTGCGACCGTACGGGGCCGACAGCCAGTAGTTTTGGATGAGGACGATGGCGAAGAACCACTGTGAGTGCCAGGGTCAGTCGCCGGCGGGACCGGAAGGCGGGCGGGTGGGGAGAGATCAAGAGGACGCCAGAGCGTGGCGGCGAGAGAAGGCCGCGCAAGACTCACCATGATAATCTTCCGACGGAACAACGAGTGGTAGAAGGATGGGACCTTGCCTGGCGCTTGACGGTAGTAGTCTGGAAGACCGACGGCCATGATGACGGCGATGACCCACAGCATGACCGCGATGGGTATCGTGATGCCCGTCATGACCGCCGACCGAGTGACCGGAGTCGCGGTCGTCGCCCCGGCGTTGCTGAGTCTTGTGAGGTACGAGCCCCAGAACCAGAGCGCGACAACGTAGATCTGCTGGGTGCCCTGGATGACGCAGGCCCGATAGACCCAGGCCTTGATTGGTGCTCCACCTGGTTCGCGCGAGTCAGCAAGATTACACATATTCATACACACACGACAATCGACCCTCGGTGGAGCACGCTACCCACCTTCGTCACCAAAGTTCAACGCGAAGAAGATGGAACCGCTGCTCGCGGCCGTGGCATAGAAGCCCGTAGCCACGTTCTGAACCCATCCACGTCCGCTCATGCTGTCGACCAGCGGCGACATGCCGATGAAGAAGAAGGCCATGCCGTAGAAGATGAAGGGTATCGATAGCGAAAAGACCGACTTTAGCCGTCGGAACATGAACCACCAGAGGATCGACGAGACCAGGTAGATGCTCGCGATCGTGTACAGCTTCTCGGCCGCCTGGCCAACCTCGCCCGTCAGCAGCGTGATCTGATACGAGTTCGCCGCAATAATCTGACCCTGCGCGGTCGTCAGCAACGCCAGCACCCCCAACTTGGCAGCAGGGCAGAAGCTGCTCGACAGGACAACTCACAAAGGCCATGAAGAAACTGTACACCGGCCAATCACCGATGCGGTATTGCATAAACTTCCTCAGGCCCCTGGGGGGAACGTAATTCTCGTCCAGCAAAAACTCGTCGCTAGGAGACTGGAGGGTCCACCCCTTCCCGGCCGTTGCCAGCTGGTGAGACACGTACTCGTTGCCGTCTGAGATCGGACGGTCGTCCCTCTTCATGCGGTACACGGACGATGCTGCGCTGCCGCCGTGGCTGCGACCGAGTTTCGCGTCTCGGAACCTGCCAAACCACTTCTTTTCGCTCTTGACGAGGTAGTCTTCGATGCACAGCTGGTCCTCGGACGATTTGCCGTCGAGTCCTTCGAGCTTCTTCTCGAAAGCGTTATAGAACTCCCCGGTCTTGTCGGTGAACGAGGGATCAACCTTCTGCAGCATGAAATCTTTCCGCGTCCCCACGACCGAGTCCAGACTGAGGGTGCTGAGGTTCTTCTCTTTGATCAGCGGCGCTGGCGGCATCAGATGGTCTTCGGCCATTGGCGATGGTGGTGGGAGCATGCTTGAGCTGGGGCTGTCGGCTATCCTGTTCACGGCCAATCCTGGCGTGACGGGCGGTGTCTCCACATCCAGACCTCCGTCGTCCCTGCCTTCCAATCGACCGACGGTGTAGTCATGTATGAAGGAATCGCGGTAGTGGGCGGCATCGTCGGGATCCATGTCATCCGTCACGGCGAACCCGATCCTTCGCTCCAAGGCCTGGACGTGCTGCTGCAGCTCGTCCGCGTTCATCCCCTGCTGGTACGGACCGGCTCGGAAGGCCATGTATGGGTCGTACGCGCTGTTTCTCGCTTCCTCTTCCTCTTCCATTGGGCTTGTCGGTCCGCCATAGAGAGAGTCGGCTGGTCGTGCAGGCCTCGCAGGCGTCAAGGCGTCGCTCGGACTCAAGGTGCCGCCGGGCGTAACGGCGCCGCTAGCGGTAGACATGCCGCTGGACATACGAAGCATCGGAGGGGCAGGGCCTCTCGACGTTGTCGGACGGCTGACGCCAAGATAGGGAGAGGCCGTCTTCACTTTGCTGTGGATGCTGATTGCTGTCGACTGCAGTGTCTCAAGATCCTCGACCCATTTGACGACCGGGAACCTCTGCTTCGCAGAACGAGCTCGCATCTTTGCGCGGATCTCCGGTTTGCACGCGAGCGCCTCCTTGCAGGCCGACTTGAACTGATGGATGAGATGCGTCGTGCTGGTTGATTCCACTGTAAACCACCAGCCAGGCATCTGGCCGAGCCCACCGACTCGCGCGCCAATGCCGAGCGCACCCTTACGACCAAACTCCACGGCGACCAGACCGAACGGCTCGTCGCGGGAAGGAATGAGCGCGAATTCCGCGCCGCTGAAGATGAACGGAGGGAGGGCGGTGAACTCGGGTTTGCTGAAGACGCGTTTGGGGTGGATCTGCATCAGTCGCTCGAGCTTCAGGGCCGCGAACTTGCCGTACAGGTCGATGACCGGTCCGACGCAAATCAGCTGTACGTTTTCGTTTTCTTCGAGAACGGCCGGCATGATATCGGCGATCAGATCCACGCCCTTTTGCATGGACCATCGGCCGACGAACACGAGCAGCTCGGCCGCAGGGTTCTGCTCGAGCCCGGCCCAGTCTTGGGCCTGTCTCTTCAGCTCTGCTCGTCCGCGCTCAAACTCCTCGTCGATGGGGACATCATCAGACTTGGCCGCGTTCGGATCAAAATCGCCCGTATCGGTAGGGTCCGGGTTGGGGAGTTTGCCAATCTTCGTCAGACCCCAGAAGATGGGATACCGTGCGAGCGAGCGTTTCCCGTACTTCTTCGAGACACCAACGGCCCCGAAGCCCTTCTGGTGGATCCGCAGATAGCTTGCGCCGGCGTGGAGCAAGTTGAACACCTCTCCGAACTGGGGGTAGTTTTGGGCCACTTCGGGACCGACGTTGTAGACCTCGCACACCTCTCGGCTTTCCTTGGGAGTCCTCATCGGCCAGAGCCCCTGAAACTCGGCGTTATGCAGCGAGAGACAACATGGGATCGTGTCAGGCAGCAGGTAGACCGGAGCCAGAGCTCCGTGATAATCGTTGATATGATAGACCTCCACGGCGGGGAATCGGCGGATCGTCTCGGCGATGCACTGATTCCAGGCGCTGTAGTAGACGGCGCCTGTGCTACTCGTCAGATGCGCGCTTCTCCTTCTTGGCCGTCTTGGGCCGTTGGGCGAAAGAGCAACTCACTGGTCAGGTCATCCATTCGAGCCGGGTACGGCTCCGACTTGGTCTGCTGACGGAAGACGGGTGCGTCGAGAAGAACGTAGGTGATGTTCTTGAGCGTGTGCGTTTGGACCTGGACCTCGTAAGGCTTCCCTAGGATGGTGACGGTCATGGGTTCGAGCCGGTTGTCCTCGGGATAGTCAATCCCGCCAACACAGGGCACCACCCAGATGAGATCCTGATGGGCCAGGTTCTTTCCCATCAGTTGTGCCATCACACCGAGACCGCCAATTTTGATCTTGATGGCCCAGTCCTCGATGTCGTATTCCATCGTCGCGATCAACACGGTGCGGCGAGGCAATCCTTTACCGGCGACGGCAATGTCAGTCATCGAACGATTTCCGGATGCGTGAACGCCGATGGTGGGGCTGTCGTTGTAGTCCTGCCGGTTCCTGAGTCGGGCGAAGCCTTTCCGGACGGCCAAGGGAACCAGCGCCTGCTTCTCGACCACGCCCACCTGGTTGAACTTGACCTTGTAGAACGATTTGATAAAGGCATAGATGCTGGCGGCTCCCATGGCAACTGGCAAGAGGGCCAGTAAAATGAAGAGCGCCATCTGCTTGTACCGCGACCCGACCGGGATCAGCTGGAAGCGGAGGTTGCCATCGTCAAGGGAGATGCGATAGGCCAGATGTGGCGACGGCGGTGCGTCGGTGATGTTGATGACCTTCTCGGCCAAGCTGCTCGGCGGCATTCTATCGAGCACAAAGTCTCGGTCGACGTCGCCGAAGACGACCGTCTGATCGGGCTGTCCGTCCGGATTGATACCCCAGACGTTGACCTGAAACGTTGTGGGCCACTCCGCCATAAAATGATACTCCCAGCGACCGTTGGCCTCGAGATTGAACGCGTTCTGGAGGCCACCGTCGAAGCCGTACCGGTTGAAGGGGCCATGCACAAACAAGTGGGGGAATCGCCGCGGCGGCAGGTTTTCACGCGACAAGTCGGCGTGTTGGACGTGGGAGCTGGAACCCGCCAGTCGGCTCCTAGAGTCATGAGGATCACGTCAGCTAGCGCCATCAACGGCACAGCACAGCACAGCACAGCACAGCACAGCACAGCACAGCATGGCATAGCACCAGCGCGGCCGCCCGAGAAGAGGATCATCGGTGAGGACGCATACCAGTACTGCAGAACGACATGCTCGTCGTCCCACCTCTGCCGCTTGGTGCCGGACCACTTCTTAGGAGCCAAGTCGGTGTTCTTGCCGTCGTAGACGAGCCATTCGCTCCAACTGGAGCCCCAGTCGAGCGAGTAGCGGAACTGATCTGCCCCGGCGGCTTTGTGCGTGACGTGGAAGCGGCCGTCGCCGTCGTCGTGCAAGACGTCTCGAGTGTAGTTGGCGGTCTTGGGGAACACCATGGGATTGTCGGGCTGGCCGACTCGGAAGAGAAAGCGGTCGACAGCGTTGGTGAAGCCTACGCCATCTTCGGTGGAGACGTTCCGAACCGTGATGGCGTGGATGCCGTTGGAGACATCGAACAGCCGGGCGGAGAATCTGAAGGCTGTGACAATCTCCCCAACCAGCTTGGGTGGCTCTGGGTCGTCGATCTCCTCGCACCTGGCGCTGTCGAGGTCCAGCTGGGCTAGCCGCTTGTCGTCGGTCGTCGAGTCGATCTGGAGACTAGACTTGATCGAGTCACAGTCCATCGCGGCCGAGAAGTCGATCTCAAAATCGATCGTCTCTTGGCTGCCGGCTGGGACCTCGGAAACGAGGCGCGCGTCGTGGCCGGGTGAGAATCTTGTGATCATCGGCGGCGGCGGCACGAACTCATCCTTCGGCACAAATGCTTTGAAGCCGTACGCCTCGAGCTTCAACTCGGGGACGCACCCGTTAAACTCGGACGAGCCGTCGAAGCCGAGCTTCTCGGGGGACTCTTCCAGGTCGTACTCGTCGTGCGGGAAGAAGAGGTTCTTGACGGTGATGTTGGCCGGGAAGGGAGAGATGATGGCCGAATCGTTCTTGGTGCAGTCGAACCTATGGGTGGTGGTCTCGTTGATATTATGATAGACCAACCAGATCGACTGATTGCCCTTCCCTTGGCCGGTGAAGTCCTGGACCCCCTCGAATCGAGCACGCACTGCACGGATTGGCGTCAGCGAGGCCGTCGACAACAGCAACACCGAAGCCCTAGTAGACCCGAATCTCACCTGTACTCCAGATGCCAGTTTCGGTCACGGTCCCGTTGCTACCCGGCATGAACACCTCGCGGGTCTTGTTCGACAGTTGTTGCAGGTAGAACCCGTCGTTGAGGGTGGGGTAGACCTCGCGCATGTAGAACATGCTCTTGATGATGTTTCGGATGGGATGCGAAGGGTCTCGATGGTCCAAGCTGTTCCAGTCATCTTCGCATCCGTGCAGAGCCTTCTCGAGCGGAAATTGAAAGTACTGAGTCGAGCCGAGGCGGTAGCAGGCGTGGATCTGCCAGGCCTTGGTGGAACTGAAGGCCTGACGACCGAAGATGTAGTTGCTCGCGGTGCTGTCCAGTGCGTACATGCCTTGCTCTTCCCCCCAGAGGAGCTAGGAGACGATGAGCAAACGAACAAGACGTGCAAGGGGCACAGACGGGAGGGCGGCAAACCTTGGGAATGCCGGGCATCTGCAGGGTCGTGATATACAATCCTAGCATCATCCTCTCCGTACCCAGTTCGATGCCTGGCCAACGGAAGACATCCTGGTTGGTGACGCCGTACATATGGCGAGGGTCGAAGACGCCGGTGTTGGCATTGATAAGGTCGTTCGTCATGAAGATGTTGATGTAAGCATCGACCCAGTTCACGGGTGTGTCAAAGCCAGCGGCGAGATTCCCGTCGAGTCTACGATGGTCAGCGCGCCTGCCTCTCGCCGAGCTTCTTGCAGACCTACCCGAGGAACCGCGTCAAGGACCGATAGATCGAGTAGTGGAAGGCTCCACCGTCGAGGGCACCTTTGCCAGGGTCGCGGATGAATTTCCCGGGGTCGGTCGTGTTGATCGTCCCGGCCACGGCATCCTTCAGGGTGTCGGTCGCCATCTGGGGCTCCTTTCCTCTGCCAACGTAGATCGATCCGAACGTGTTCCCACCGGTGATCTCGCCCGGGATGTAGAAGTTCTCTTTCCCGAACCGGCGCGCGCACTTCCGGACGTGGTCACTCCAGTCGCCGAGGGCGTCGACAGAGATCTGGGTGGCCTTGTCGAGACGGAAGCCATCGATGTCGAACATGGCAATCGTGATGCAGGCAAAGTGTTCGATCCGTTCCCGCACCGAAGGAACCCATTCTCGCAAGCGATCTTGCACCGAGGCGAATTTACTGAGCTGTCGCTGCCAGTCGGGATAGACGCCGAAGGCTTCGGTATCGCCGTACTGCACGGGCAGTGAGCGTCAAGGCCCCGGCTGCGGCTGGTGCCGGAGGGCGATGTCTTTTGGCGCGAGGGGCAAGGGGATCTGGAGGAGGAGCGGGAGGACGGGTAGACCAGTCGCATACCTGATCAAAGTCGCTGTCGTAACACCCGTTCATCCGATCCGTAACGTCTTTGCCGGCGAGCGAACCCGTCTCCAGCCAGAATCTAGGATAATCGCAGGTGGCATTATAGTCGTTACCGAATTCAAAGTCATGATAGCGCCGTTTGGTCTTCCACAAGACCTTGTGCTCCTCGAGGGTGAACGGCGCCGTTTCGTTGAGATATCCTTCGAAGCCGATGAGATCGCCGAGGCTAACGAGGGCATTAGCTTGGTCCATGGACGCGGCGCCGATCGGCCCTGAACTCACGTGGCCATGGTGTTGTCCAGCACGACGTACATGCCATACCGGTGCATGGCGTCGATGGCATCTCGCCACTCCTGGATGTCGCCGAAATGGGCGTCCAGGAGGGTCAAGTCCAAGGGGGAGTAGGAGTCGGCACCCCACGGCAGGTTGATGAACGGAGTGCCGGCGATGTAGATTCCCTGACATGGGTCAGGGAGGCCATCCGGGACGGTTACATTGGTATCGAATCGGCCGACATGGCGCGTACCTTGATGCCCATTCCCTGGAGGTAGTCCAAGCTGTCGACGAGACCTTGGAGGTCGCCTCCATGTCGAAGCTGGTTGGCCAGAGGATCCTGCTCGAACAAGGTGTCCTGATTGGATGGAGAGGCGTCAGTGAGACCGTTCGGCGCATGTGTCGAGCTTGGGCTCTCGAGCGCAGTGGGGACGTACATTGGCATTGTCGTTCTTGGGATCGCCATTGACGAATCGATCGAGGAAGAGTGTGTAGAAAGGAAACCTCCAGTTGCCAGGGGACGGATGGAACTCGTGGTCCTCCCATTCACCCCAGTACTCCAGCGGCGAATCTGCGGTCTGGTTCTGGTTGAGGTTGTACTGAGAGTGCTCCTCAAAGTACCGCAGGCCGAGAGCAACTCCGCTCAAGCCAAGCAGGGTGTGGAGGAGGGCCGGCACGCTCCACGGGCGAACGAAGGTCGGCATCGTGTGCGTGTCGTCCCTTCGACGTTGTCGACGCCGGACCGCACCTCTACCGGCCACGAACCAGCAGAGACAAATGCACAACGAGGGCCGCAAAGAATGCACACATCAACAATAACGAGCGTGGAGAATGAGAGCAAAGAGAGAAAAATCAGGGTAGAGACCGAACAGAGGTAAAATTTTCTTGAACTCGATTCACCATTGGATCACTTTCTGAGACAGCACAAAGAGGGAGGGGGGGGGGGGGAAGCTGGGAAAAGCAATAGATGGGGCAAGCCACATCGAGCATCCACCACCACAGCGGAGGCCTTCCCACCCTCAGCATCGGCATGACTGTGTGCATCGAAGCAGACGAAGCGCGGCGCTGACTGGTACCTCCGAGCGCATCGGACCGCGCTCGAGAGATCCATGCTCGCTCGAAGGGGGATGGGGCGAGAAAAGCGCGAGAAGCTGCACAATGTACGCCCGTGCAGGCCGGACTTCGTATCTCCTCGCCGTACGTACGTACTGAGACCTGGCTCTCCTCTGCTGTTCATCTCGAAATAACAAGTTCCTCGCACGGCTCACACCAGAACACCATCTCCCCGAAGGAAGCCGATTAATTGGCATGGACAATCCCATACCGCCTTGGGAGCACCGAAGCGGTTCCTTCAAGCTGGATGCTTGACCAGGTAAGAACAGGGAAAAAAAAAGGAAAGCCGAGCCGATCGACATTAGACGAATGTGAATGGACTCCCAGGAAAAAGTGCAGGCTTCCGCTGCAGTAACACGTGCCGCCAACGACAGCCTCCCGCCCGGATTTGCGCCTCACAGGCAACGGTTCAACATTCCGTCCCGTACTTTAGTAGAAGCTTCCCTTGGCGCGATCATGTCCTTTCCCCAGAGCTGGCCGGCGGAAGACACCCATTCGCCGGGGTTCCAAGAGCCGGTGGAGCTCTTGGCGTCGTTGCAAACTTAGGTCCGTTCCTGAGCCGCTACATCACAGCATGCTTGAGTCTTGGTGCGTGCGTTCCATTGCTTTTTCCTCTTTCCGCCGTGACGACCCGACGCTGGATGAAGCTGACAACAGACCATGCGCGCCGATAAGGGGATCATGAAGAGCCGAGCCCGAAAGAGGTCAGAGGACATGGCCTCGGGGCGGCAGATTGCTCGATCGGGGAAGTATAGCAGCCCAGAGGAGGGCTCGGTATAAGGCTGAATCTTGGTGACCGCAATCTCCTGGACGTCCACGACATGTCAGGAGTCCTTCTTCTTGTTAGGAGTACGAAGTCCTTCGTACCGTTTGGCTTGGCAGGGGTGCCTCCCGGAACCGCCTCAGCTGAACACGGAAGCACGTTCCCTTGGAGATCCAGATATGAGATTTGACGGGCTGCCGCATGTGGAACTTCATCCTTACGTAGGCTTGATCGTGCTCATCCATTGGCTCCCTTTGCGCGCATGATGTTTCTATGAATAGAAACAGACAGCGGCGGGCTCAGCGCAATTAAAAGCCGTGCTGTTGCCACCTCATCAGAGACCGCTTGTCCGTCAAGACGGAATAATAAAGAGCGATGTTTGTATGGCGGCCGGCAACGGTGAGCCGGCAGAGGAAAATAGCTCCCGCTCCGTAGCTCCCGCTCCATAGTCATGGGGGTGTTGTCAGGGGGGTGTTGTCAGGGGGGGGTTGCCAGGGTGCGAGGGTGTTCCCAACATCACCTGAGGTTCCTACACTGGACCGCTACCTGTAAGCCTGCGAGTGCCAAAAGTAAGCATGTCCTGCAACGTAGAGTGTACTCGTAAGTAGCCTACACCCGCACAGTGACGTATGTATGGGTACTGTACGTAATAATACTAATTGGCTTGGTCAGCGGGCGGAGTTCAGGATGGCCCTAGCAAGAACGGGTCACAGTCACGTACTGCGATGGACAGGACCGATAGTTGAAATCCGACAGACATCATGCGAAGTCGCACGACATGTTGGGATTCTGGCGAGACTTCCGCAGCGAGAGGAGTTCAACAAGTCTGCGAGTCGGTGACCGCAACCCCGCCGAGTCGATGCGGCATGATGTCAGACGACAAGCCCGTCTGCGACAACTGCAGTCTTGGCCACGTCGTCCCGACCTCGCTTCGATATTGACGGTGAGCAGCAAAAGCGTCGATGTCGTAAGGCTAGAAGCGAATAAGAGAAGGTAAGACTTGACCATGTGTGGCATGATACAGTACGAGATCGTATTGCCACGCTGGAGCTGACAGTCCAGAGACGAGACTAAACGTCACGTGATCTGCTTGATGCACGTGATGATCACTACCTAAGCGGACCTCCTGAAGTTACTCGTACTACGGAAGTACGTACGTACGACGTACGAGGGTACATATGAGTACGTACCGCTTCCCATCAGATCCATTGCTTACTAAGCCGCAGGCCGGAGCACGTGACTGAGGCCATGGCGTCTGTTGAAGTTGGGCGATCTGCAACGTCATACCACGTGACACCCAGAAAGACGCTAACCCTAGATTGGAAGGACAAAGGAAGATTTTTCATTGTAGACGAATGCTTGTGTACATCCTCTTGTCTTCTAAGTGCCTCGTCATTCTGAAGTGTCACCGACACTCGATTATCCCAACAGTCTTGATCTTCCTCGAGCCACATACCGGTAGCTGTGCAAGCTTGCAGGCGTCGATCGAATAGAACTGCGACATAAAGCAGAGCAACCAGCCATGGTAGAGAGACACGACTGGCAAGAGCAGAAGATATAAGTCGTCTATCAGGTCACCAACAGATTCGCCGCAGATCAATCGTGGCTCCCGGTCCGCAGCCTTGTTGGCCATGGCGTGCGTTATTGGCTTCACATGGCTGATCTCCCAGGCAGTTTCAGGGAGGAACTTGTGGCGTCGCGGGTGGCGCCGCCCCCAGCTCATCTGACTCGTGCGACCGTGACGGCCGTAGCTTGTCTTGAGCCGGACGTCCATATGTAAATTCGGATCTTCGAGTCGGACGAAGAAACACGACCGTTGGCCCTGTATCCTCACCACAAACCCATCCGTAACATCAGCACAGTTCGAATCCTCGTTGGCTCTTGCCACTGCGAGAACAGACGATCACGTCAGAAGCATAGCAACAGCAGACCAAGGTGGCCGTCAGTGGTCCCAACCCCGGTGATGATCTGGAGCACTTCACGGCAGCAGGCAGACCGGATGCTCATCAGCGCAGTCCCCTGATATCGTCCTATAGATGCAGTGCTATCCCTTTTCCCGTTGGCTGCTGGTCATCGATTGCTGACGGAGATTGCATGCTTGTCCAGGATGCCGAAACCCGCCTTTCCCTCGACCGGCTTTGGCAACTTGCCGACCAAGCTCACGGACGACGACGCGATCGCGGTGCTGATCATGGTCAACGAGGACGACGGCGACAGCGACAAGGACGAGAACGACAGCCAGGCCGGGCCGGTCAAAGAGGACAGTCTGACGTCGCTGGTCTCGAGCGTGCTCGAGAAGACCAAAGAGCACAGCAAGAAAGGGGAAAAGACCAAGAAGCAGGTGAAGATCGTACGCGTCACCAGAGGCGACCATCTCAAGGACTGGGCCCATGATGAGGAAGGCAACTCCATCGGCACCGAGCCTGAAGAACTCGGCCCGAAGCTGTGGAAGGACGAGCTGGCCAGGTCGCCGCCCGAGGACACGCGCGAGCGCGACGATCAGCCCAGCTTCGACGCCTTGCTTGCCGGGGTGACATGCGATCGGGACTCGTAAGAGTGTACGCAAGCTGGTTCTTGTCACTTTCTGTGGCAACTCATGTATTCACCGAAGAGACTGGGTGAAGAGACCAAGTCCAGATCAAGTCGCACCCTTGATTTTCGTAACATTTACACGTACGACATGGCCCTGCGTATGAACAGAAACGAGTACTGTACCATCGGCATTGACGAAGAAAATTGTATGTTATCGTTGGCAATCTTTCAACAGTTTTTTGTTGAAGATACTGCCACCGAGACCCCAACCTTGGACGGAGCCTTGCGACGGCAAAAGAAGCCGCAGAGCCCCGCGTGGCAAGAGAGCCAGGGACGCCAGCTCACCAGAAGAGCCAGAGAGCTCAGCGCACAAGATGTTCATGGAGCCGCACAAGACAAAAGGGCCGAGGAGAGGGATCGTGGAGATAGGCACCCGAGAGCCCAGGCACATGTCTCCAGTACGTTACGCTGCCAGACATGAGCATGCACCACCAGGCAAATACTGTACCTGTACCACGAGGCATGAATACAGCAGGCACGAGCAGGCGGCGGCAGACAGCACCGGGCAGCACCAAGCAGCAGCATATACAGCATGTATAGCCGGAGCCCATCCCCCCCCCCCCCCCCTTTTCACTTCCTTTTCACTTCGAGCGGCTTAAGAGCCAAACGGGTCTTACTCCAGGAATCAAAGGGCGCTTGGGTTCTCAGTCAACAGGATCTGTTAGAAATTAGAAGTTGGAAAGTGGAAATCGGAGATTGAGATTGAGATGATTGATGTTTGGAAAATGTCGGGGAGGCCCTCGACTTCTTCTCTTTGTTCTCACTCTCCGTCTTCAATCTCCCAAGTCCGACTCCGACTCCGAATCCGACTCCGACTTCGACTCCGACTCCGACTGCGAGTTCGGCGCACGGTGACTCGGCCGCACAGCAACTCCAGCTTGCAGGGATCGTTCCGGCTTGCAGAAGTCACTCCGGCTTGCAAGGGTCAAGGAGTCCCTCAGAAACGTGGGAAGAGTATTTCATACATACGTAGACATACTTATATCCAGACAGTCGCAACATATCAAAGGCCGGCTTCGACGTCGAGGTTCCAGTCCATGGGTCCGTCGTCTCCGTAGCGCGTCCGCAGCCAGTCGTTGGTCTTCTTGAAGTGGCCGCAGGTGAACTGTCCGCGGCGAAAGAGCAACGGTGAGATGGGTTGACGAATGGGGCTTGATGTTGGATGAAAGACGGTGGGACGGGAGTGGGTGTAGGGAACAAAAGAGAGACGAGACTGCTTACGAATCCTCTGCTGGCGCTCAACGGACTCGGGTGTACGCTCTGCAGGACGAGATGCTTGCGGCGATCGACCTTGGCGACGCGCTTCTGCGCGGGCGAGCCCCAGGCGAGGAAGACGACGCCGCGGGGGCGCAGGCGGGCGACGACGTCGATGACCTTCTGGGTGAAGCGCTCCCAGCCCTTGTTGGCGTGGCTGTTCGCCTGGTGGGCCCGCACGGTGAGGCAGGTGTTGAGCATGAGCACGCCGCGGTCGGCCCAGGGCGTCAGCAGGCCCGTGTTCCTCGGCGGCGGCCGGAACGAGCCGTAGTCGTTCTTGAGCGCCGTGTACATGTTCCGCAGCGACGGCGGCGCCGGCGTCGGCGGCCGCACCGAGAAGGCGAGCCCGTGCGCCTGGTTCACGTTGTGGTACGGGTCCTGTCCGACGATGACCGCCTTGACGCTGGGCAGCGGTGTGTGGCGGGACCTGAAAGGTGTCTTTGTCAGTCGTGCTTCCTTTTCTAGGGAAAGAGAAGAAAACAAAAAAAGGAACAGGGTGGGGAGGTGGATCATGTGGTGAGATGTTCCCAGAGCGGATCGAGAGGGATCTTAATCACCAGGAATACACATTTTCCATGGCCGGAAAGACCGTCTCGCCATTCTCGCGCTCACGCTTGAGGAAGCGCTTGAGCTCGAGGAACGACGGCGTCAAGATCTCGTCCGTCAGATGGGCCAACCACGATTCGTGCAGCGTGTCGATCTCGAGCTTCAACAGCTCTCGTTGCTCCGAGCTGAGCTTGGCCACCCATCTGTCCTTGTTGAACTTGCTTGTCGCTGGTGCTAGGAACGACGCTGGTGCTGCTGCTGGTGCTGCTCCCGGAGCAGCGGCGCTAGCTTGAGTGGTGGCATTGTCGTCCGTGGACGCCGTCGTCGCCGTCGACGTTGACGTCGGCACCGGCACAGAAGACGACGAATCCCCAACGGTCTTCTTCGGCGCCCCGAAGAAGGCCGTGATACTCCCGTCGGCTTTGGGCTTCTTTGCTTCGGCGGCCGCGAGCTCGGTGGCTTTGCGCTTCAAGACGCTGGACATGTTGGAGCAGGGTAGGTTGCCCTAAGCTCTACGAGCTTACAGCCGGTGTGCTACGGCCGGTAAGATGAGATGTCGTACGTCGGCGAAAGTACTGTGAGCGCACGGTACCAGTGGCATCGTATGTTTTATGTGTGAAGGTGCTGGAACGGAGATAACCTACAAGTGCTCCACCCGGATACGCGTCAGAGGACCAATGGTGGACGCGTTACGGAGGCGCGTGCGCGTGGCTT
This sequence comes from Lichina pygmaea, assembly GCA_963422465.1. Lineage (NCBI taxonomy): Eukaryota > Fungi > Ascomycota > Lichinomycetes > Lichinales > Lichinaceae > Lichina > Lichina pygmaea. Next base: position 2,699,897 of record OY730171.1, read on the forward strand.
CGACACGTACCGTGCGCCAAGTGTTTTTCTCGCGAGACGCGACAAGGTTCTGTCAAGCCGGGACTACTCGAATTACCGGTACGGAGTGGAGAGCTACCCGAGACCACGACCACGACCACGACCGACGGGAGACGCGGGAAGGGACCAGAGGAAGAAGGAAAGATTGGTTGGACGGGTGAATGAGGGGACATCATCGTGTAGACTATCGTGTGTAGGGACATGTGTAGGTATGCTCCTGAGCAAAGGATGCTCCGTAGAGCCATTCGGATTACGGGACGTATGTAGATCGATCGAGTTTCCATGGTATCGCTCGTGCGCCGCCCCTCGCCATGCATTGATCGGAATCAGTCGTCGGAAAAGAAACCACCTCGGTCCTCCGTCATCGTAGCAACTCTCGGAAATCTCGTCGTGCGGAGCGTCGAACGGTACGGACGAGACGGAGAGGTGAGGGGTGATACGAGGTGCGAGCGGTGGAGCACCGGCTGATGAGATATCAGGCGGCTGGCGGACTGCCTGCGCCGCCTGCGCCGTTGCGACCCGCTTGATTCTCCGAGTTCGCCGTGCCGTTGAGCATTGGGCAGAGTCTGATCGATGAACCTCAAGTCAGTTACTCGCAGGCGGACCGGGCGTTACCAAGGACGCCCAACGACGAGACGAGACGTGAACCCACTTCTTGTTGGTCTTGATGTGACCGACCTGGCCGCAGTTGGCACACTTGCGCAGCGTCCCCGTCGCCTTGACATTGACCGCCGAGGGCGAGCCGGCTCCAGGCGAGGCCGGTGAGCCGGCCACCGCTTCTTGCAGGTTGAGCTTCTGCTTGTCGCGTGCGAGACGACGATCCTTGTTGCGCTCGAGACGCGCCAGTTCTTCCTCGAGCCTGCCACGGAACAACGGTCAGCGTCCTGGTCTGGCTTGTGCGGGTTCGGAGGAGGCGCCGATGGGACCCACCGCTTTCGCGCTCTTTTGTCCTGCTCCGCATCGCCGGTGGGCTTGAGGTCCGAGAGTCTGTCGCAGGTCAGCAACGAAAGCCAAAGCGTGCATGTGCCCCCTTTGCAGGGGCGATTGATAGATGGTAACGAAAGACGTACGTCATGCTCTCGGCCTCCATGGCGTGACGCCGTCTCAAGTACTCCCGAATGACGCGAGGATCCCGGACGACCTCGGTGAGGCGCTCGACCTGACCGTCCTTCATGACGTCTCGGGTGATCCGAAGGACCTTGCCGCGCTGGCTGGCGATGCTGAACTTGCTGACTTGGCTCGCGCCGTCGTCGTCGCCGCGGAGAGGCGTGGCCGACGGGAGCGGCGCGTCGAGCCCGCTCCGTCCCGCTCCGGCTCCTGCTCCGTCGAAGAGGTCCTCCGCGGCGTCGGTCGTCTCTTCGTCGGCGTCCTCGTACGACGGCGGCTCCGACGCCGAGAGACTCTTCTTCTGCGCCTCCCAGATGCGCCGGATCGAGTCGTCGTAGGCCTTCTGTTGCTGTTGTACGTTGTAACTGTGCCCGCTGCTGTCCTTTATCTTGCGCGCGTCGATCTTGTCCTCGACGCTCTCGCCGAGCGCCTTGAACCCTCCCTTCATCGAGGTGCGGATGAAGCTGAAGGCCTCGCCGCGGCCCGTCGGGTCGCCTTCGCCGTGCAGCAGCACCATGGCCTTCCCTTGCGAGGCGCCGGCGAAATTCTTCGTCGTGTTCCACGGCGCGAGCTCCTGCTCCAGGCTCTGTCCCTCCTTGTTGCCTCCGCCGACGCCGCCCCCGCCGCCACTGGCCGGGACACCGTCTTCGTCGTCGCTCTCGTTCTCGACCTTGCCGTACCCGGCGTCCTGCAGGTGCTGAAGGCCGACCTGCGAAGCCTCGAGCAGACACACGTCCTCGGGCTTGATCATGGACTGGATCTTCTCCGGGTCCGGGATCGTCTCGCCGGTCCTCATCTCCCATTCCTTGTGCTCCCGGTTGAACTGCATGAACTCCTTCAGCTTCTGCCGGTTTTGCATGTCGGTCGAGTCGGGGAAATGCTCGGTGATCTCGGCGACGCTGACCCGGTGGTCTTCGTTCTTCCTGAGCTTGCGATAGGCGATCATCTTCAGCCGCGTCTTCGACACCGTCGTCACCTTTCGAGCGTGAGGCCCGGGCACTTCCGTGACGGGGAACTGCTGGCCGACGACGTGCAGGTTCTCGATGTTTCTCAGGCACCAGCGCGCACCGTCGGCGCCCGTGGTGCTGCGGATGACGAGGAAGTCGGTGTGCGGAGCGTCCTGCCTGAAGACCGGCGCTCGGAACATGCCGTTCTGGACGGCCGGCACGGTTTCGCCCGGGTCGACGTGGCCGAACGGATGGAAGGGACCTCGATCCTCCGGCAGGAGAACGGTCGTCTCCCCGATGTCCAGCTTCGGTCGCGCCTTGTCGTCCTTGTTCTTGCGGCGATAGTAGTTCGTGAGCCGGCTGCCCATGCCGAAGTTGGACAGCATCGTCGGGTACTCCTCGGAATACTCCAACAGCATCATGCTGGAGTTGTCCGCGAGGGAGAGGTCCTTCGCGGTCTGGAAGATTGCCTTCGGGTCCTTGTCCTTGAGATGCTTCCGCTTCACAAACGCCGGCGGCGAAAAGGTGGCCTCGACGTCGGGCGTGAAGTCCACCAACGGTCGATGGAACGCGCGAGCCTCGTGCCTGGCCAACCTGACCTTGTACTTCTAGGGTGTAAGCAGAGAAACGGAGAGGGAGGGGCGACGGGCCGGCACTTACAAAGGGATACTGAAGTCTCAGGGCCGGCATGCTGTGGTCGACGACGACTTCGCTGAGCAGACCGCGAACCTTGTTCTGATGATTTTCCTTCAGAAGGTTGTATGCTTCGTCGTTGGAGATGTTGTAGCGTCGAAGCAGCCTCGCGGTGACGGTCGAGTTTTCGGTCTGCGTCGTGCCTGCGCCTTCTCGCGAGCGTTTCTGAGATGCCGCACTTGGCTGCTGTATGTCGACCAGTAGTTGCGGGTCGTTGAGATCGAGGACGACCCGTCTTGCAAGCTGCGCCGTCGCGCGTTCGGGATCGTCGAAGGACGGGAGATTCCATCGCGGAACGGAGTTGGCGTCGAACGTAGAGAGTCCAGTCTTCTGCCTCTGCGGCCTTCATGTCAGAGATGGTGCCTCAAGCCGGGTTGCATCTGTCGAGACCGCCTGTGCCGGTAGCTTCTGCTTACCTTTGTCGCTGGCGCGCCGAGTGCCCTTTCCATTTCAGCCTCGAACTCTCCGTAAAAATCGTCCTCATCGGTCGACCTAGGGCTGGGCACGTTCGCCTCGGGCTCCGAGATGTCCCTGTCGAGTACAGCATCCCAGTCCTCACAGATCATCTTGATCTCGTCCCAGGTGACGTTTCCGATCCTCTCTCCCTCGACGCCGTCGTCAAGTTCCATCTGCTCGTCGGCCGAGTCCTCTTCCGATTCCCTCGGAAGGGTGAGGATCAGACCCTTCTGGGCAGCCTCAATCCCCAGCTCCCGCCTGGTCGGTCGTGCCGGACCATACGACTTGAAGATCTGCTCCTGATCGGGCTCTAGGTCGAGGCTGATCTTGTTGGGCTGCAGAGACTTCGGCGGCTTCAACGGTACCTTGGCAAGGTAATGGGCTTTCTTTGGAGGCAATAGATCGATGAATTTGGGCCGCTCGTCGCGCCGAAACTTTGGCCACATCGCCGAGAGCGCCTCCTCGGGGTTCTCGGGAGGCGCGGGCGGAAGCAGAAAGTCATGATCTGGGCCTGAGTCGAGAGGGCGGTCGACCTGGGTCGCCGCGAAATCCTGGGTGTCGGTACCGGTAGTAATCTCATCGGCCAAGCCAAGGGCCACTTCCAGGTCATCGCTGACCGGGGGAGGCGGGTCGCTCAGACCGTGGGATTGGTCCACCGGCGATGACGGGACGCCACCGAAGAGATCATCCAGGTCGCAGTCGTCCTGCGCGGTGGAGCTCGTATCTGGAGGTAGAGATTCCTGCGTATCCTTCCCATCGTGTGAAGCGGCAGCTCCAGGACTCTTGAGAGGTGGGAGAACATCGTCCTCGTCCTCGGCCAGGTCATCGTCGGCGATGTCCTCGAAGTCGATCGCGTTGTCCGCCTTCTCACCTGGCTCAAGTTCGCGGGTCAGAAAGTCAAGCTTGTTCTGTGAAGTAGGGTCAAAGTTCAAGAGTCTCTCGATATTCAGGTCGTCGAGCTCCTCCTGAGCGTCCATGGAGTGGGGCATCTTGAAAGCGATCCTGGGCCGAAACCCTCTCGTGCTGATCCGAGAGGGTTTACCGCATATGCTTGAGAGGTGACATGCGCATGGAGAGAGATGTGAGTAGAGACCTGGAATGAAGATTTATACGAGGAGGTCAAATGTAGGCAGCAGTGCTGGATATGTTGGGGAGAGGGGGATGTGTCAATCGTCGAAGTCGCGGCTATTCTCGGTGACTACGTTCCCATTGAGGCCTCCTTTGAGAGTTTAGAATCACGTGATACGGCATTGTACCGGAAGATTACCCGCCGGTGGCGCCACAGGGCTGATTGATCAGTAACTAGCGACAAGTGATTGATGCTACGGCACTCAAGCAGCACTACGTCACGCGCGTCCAGAAGTGATTGTAGTTTGGCATTAATATCGATCTACCTATCTATATTCACAACGCGTCCTCTGAAAGATAGAGCATCAAGTTCACGACTATGCTAGAAAGGGTCCGAAATACGCGCAAAGTGCCTGATGTGCGTGGCAGGACGTCAGCAGTTGGATTAGCCGCGAGCGCAGTACGAATCACCCACTTTACCAGCTCCCCGCATGCAATAGTGAGTGGCTCTGGCCTTCTGACCTTCGGGGACCAAAGCAGCCAGCTGCCTCAGGTCGGAGGTTCTAGGTAAGTAGAGCACCATGAGATCCGAAACCTTCTTCAGGAGACTGTGGACCTGCTGCAACGAATACGGCTGCATCGTATGGAGGTTGAAGACCTCGTCACAGCTGTAGCCCGGACCTACGTGTACAGTCAGCTCACAGATCGTTGCGCCGTCGAGCTCTCTCGCACCTACCTCCCCACGGTGGGCTGGCGAAGACCACCGACTGCTTCCGAATCTCGGCCGGGAGAGAAGCAAGTATATCGAAACAATCGCCTTGCCGCCACTCAATCTGATGCTCCACTCCGTATATGGATGCGTTATGTCTGGCACATGTTACAGCGTGGGCGTCTTTCTCGATGGCTAGTATGCGTGCCCATCGATTGGATCTTGCAAAGGCAATGGTGTTCCCTCCTGCGCCAGCAAAGACATCGACCAGGATCGTCTTGTCCCCTGGAGTATGACGTGCCAAGTGATCGGCCACTCCACTATCCCACCATCAGCAGCGCCACGTTGCTTGCTAGCTCAGAGCGTTACTTGGCAATGGGCTCTGGCGTGACGCCAAACCATGCGTCGTCGGTCATCCATATGCCTTCATCGTATCGACGAAAGATGCTGTGACGCTGCTCCCAGTATCTGTTCCTAGTTATCAGCCTGTCCGTAGTGGTTGCCGCCGAAACTCACTTTTGCACATCCCATGGCACCTCACCAATGTTCGAATAATGATGGCATCCGAATGGAGGGGTTTCGTCGAGCTCCATCGTCTTGTCGTGGTTGCAACCCCGATTGTGCTGTAGATTGTCTTTTGATGCAAAGTGGCGCACCCCAAACAAAGGCCAAGAAAGTCGTGCCTAAAGTGACATACAATAGTCGTCCCTCAATACCACGGCCAAGCTCCTGAATACCAGGCTCTGATCCAAGCACCTGTCGTGGGTGATTTGCCTCGGACAGAGAAAGATCTTGATTCTCTCAATAGACAACTGAAACGACGCCATAAGGTCAGAACTGCAGGATTTGTTGTCTCCAGGCTGGTTTGGAACCAAAACATACATTCCAGGAAACAGAACGAAACAGATCCATGACACGGCTCCAGATAGTCGACCTCTGACCAACCCTTCAACCCAAGAACCATGTTCGATGCGCTCAATAGGTTCATATCTCGACTGGACGAGTCCCAGCCACAAAGCTCCAACAACCACGATGGTTACGGATTCCAGGTGTTGCACAACAAAGACTCGAACGTGCCCATCGAGCCATGGTTCGACTTCATCATAGGGATCAATGGCAGACGAGTGGTGGGCGTTCATTGCGTCTTGCTCAGCCCGGCATTCGTAGTGCCGTAAGGTTGACCATACCTTCTCTTTGCCAGGACTATCCAGATCCACCTCTCTTTGCTCAAGAAGTCCGCAATTGCGCCGGCGCGTCGGTGACGCTCGGGGTATGGAGCGCCAAGGTGCGAGACGACCGGGTTGAGCCTCTTCAGCACCGGTGCTGACAGGAGATTTCTAGGGCCAGCGTATCCGGGAACTCCAACTGCTGGTTCCAAAGGACCCGCCGTCGCTGGGCCTGGCCCTACAATGGACCTCGATCACAAGCACGCAGGAAGTCTGGCACATTCTAGACGTGGCGCCAGACTCGCCAGCCGAACAGGCTGGATTGCTTCCTTACGGAGACTACATTATCGGTACACCGGAGGGGATTGTTCGTGGCGAAGCCGGCATGGGCGAGCTCATCGAGGATGTACGTAGCGACGACCCTCTCTATCCTGCGGGATTATGACACGTACCGCTGCTGAGATTCTTCTGGCAGCATCTCTCTCGTCCTCTCGAGCTGTACGTCTACAATCATGAGTACAATCTGACCCGGCCCGTCACGATCACGCCGTCTCGAAGCTGGGGTGGATCGGCCGCGCTGGGCTGCACCCTCGGTTATGGTGCGCTCCATCATCTTCCGGCTCCGCTGCAAGAGCCTCCTCAAGCGCCAGGCGAGACGCTGTTCGAGGCCGCGACCTTTGAAGTCGAGGGCGACGCGGCCCGGTCTGCCTTTGTCCCGGCTTCCTCGATCGCTCCTCCGGGATCTTCGCAGTCGCCTCTGCCAGCTGCAGAGTTCCTGGTGCCAGCGAACCAGCCGAACATGGCTCCGCCGCCGTCGGCGGGGCGCACGGCATCACCGTCGACGCACAAAGCGGGAAGAAGAGCCAGAGCGGTACATGGCCTGAGCGCGGACCGCGCGATGGACGAGTATTTTCAGGAAGGAGAAGCCAAGAGCCGTGAGATGGACAATGCACCGTCGCCCGTCGGGGGAGCCAAAGGTGTACCTCCGCCGCCCAAGGCAGGTGGTGCGAGCCAATTGCCGTCGACCGAGCCGGCCTCATCGGCTCCGGGGGAATAATGGCAGCACAAGGGGCATTGTGCGTCTCTGAGGGGAGACAATGCGCAATTCAATGGGCGTTCGTCAAAGTGCATTGTCTCCTGCCCTTTGTTGGTCGGCCATTGTCTGAGTCTGAGGCCGATCACACTCGCCGTCATGTTGCTAAGCACAATGCCTGACGCAGAGACGAACATGGCAGCGGCGGACCAAGGGATCGTCTATAAAAAAGGGTTCCGACGCGGCAGGTAGAAGAGCAGACAACCACAGACATAGACACATACAAGCAACATCGACCATGTGTATCCACTACTGTCAAGACTTTGCATGCGAGTGCCGGCAGTTCGCCTGCGAAACCGAGCTCTGCGAGCGTTGGCAAGCGGGTAGCGTGTTCTGCAATCTCGACGAGCGGAAGAACTGCTACACGAAGTGTCCGCGATGCTGGGCAGGCAAGTTGGCTACGTCGACGGAGGAGGCACGGAAGGCCTTGGACACGTTCGAGGACACGCAAAACGCGCTGCTCGCGGCCGTCGACGACGGGGACATGAGCAGCTTCCACGAGGCGCTGAGGGCCGCGAAGAAGGAGCTCGCGGCCGGGGCCGAAGTCCGGCGCGACCACCTACAGAAGATGTCGGCCCTGACCCTGGACATGGACAGGCTGGTCGAGAGCATCAACCACGGCGGGGAGGAGGACTGGGAGCAGTCGCGCTGCTCGCGCCCGTCGTTCTGGGCTGATGACAGCGACCAGGACAGCTTCGATGGCTCGACTTTCGACGACAGCGAGTTCGAGGGCGAGTCCGCCGTCGGTTCCGACGAGGCTGGCTCGTCGTCCTGCCCGTCCTCCGCGTTCTCCGTCTTCTCTGCCTCGGACGACTCGGACGACTCTGACAGCACTTCCAGTTCCGGCGGAGGTGTTCCGGTTCTATACGTCGACGACGAGCACTACGCCGCGTCGTCCGAGTACTCCTCCGACGACTCGGACGACTCCGACACCGGATCCGACGTCGTCCGACAGGTACGGGTCGCATACATCGACGACGACTACCACTACTACAGCGACTACTATTTCGACGACGATGACGACATATAAGTCCTGACGCGTCGCAAGACTCTTTCCAACAGCCGATCAGCTGCGACGTCGAGTACGACGGCGAGTCCAACGGTGGGTCGTAAGTCTGAAAGGTGAGTCTGAAAGGCGGGTCCGACGGCGGGTCCGACGACATAGTCCCACAGCGCTCGCGCTGTGAAGAGGTAAGGTAAGAAAGAAGGTAGGTGCAACGTCCGCACCGGCCCTCTCATTTCTCGCATGTTTTGTTGCTCTGTTGTTCCTTCTACTCTCACGCTCTTTTCCTGATCTACATGTCCGGCCATCTATGCAGCCATCTACGCAATCTAGCACAGTCTTTTCGGGTTTCGTCTCTTTGTCCGAAGTAAGATGACTATACCTCCGTACGAGGGTACCGTACTATTAGCAAGCAAGCACGCACGCAAGAATGTAACGCTGTCTTTTTCCGACGCAACATCATCCAGTCCAGTCCAGTCCAGCTCCCCTCTTTCTCATCATCCGTACCTCTTCCGTTCATCTGATAAGTCACGGTCAGTAGACTTCTCTTCCCGATCCTTGTTTTCCAATCCTTTTTTTTTTTCCAAAACTCTTTTGCACTCCTTTCATCGTAGTTGGACTGCATCGCCATAGAGCTGTCGTTAGGTTCTGTACGAGTAGTACCGGTATGGTACGCAGCATCAAGCTGCGTCTCTTACATACGGTACATGCTCATCTGATCTGATCTGATCTGAATTGCTGTATATTGCATTTTGAGTCAGGCCGTGCGGTGTTGCTACCGAAAAAATAAAGGTGAACAATGAAAGCTGCCCCTCAAGTTGCGATGGTTTTATCCAGTGATTGATCAGAGCTTAGGTACGGAAGTACGTGTCAGTTGTCAGCCCTATCGGGCTGGCAGTATCATGTGCACTTCCGGCTCAGTGGCGGCTGAACCCACCACCATAGTCACCACCGCCTACAGTATTGTCGAACGATCAGCCTGCCTGTCAGCGTGCGGGCGTCGGTGTTGTACGGAAAACTTCCCAAGCAGCGAAAGACCTCTCAATTCTCTCTGTCGCTACGGCCGTGCGCATCTACCGTAATATGCAGGATGATTCTCTTCTCGCCTGATCTCGACTCCAGCAGCGAGTGCCCTGCTCAGCTACCATGGCATGCGTGGCTGTGTAGGAGTATGTACGTACTGTACGTACAGTATCGTGCTACGAGGGTGCCGACCTCCACTCGTAAGTTGGCATCTTTCAATTCATGTGCCGCTCTATGCGCAAGTGCCAGGTTGCGTCAGTAGCTCCTGGATACCTCGTCGTACATCGTCAACGAAACGTGATTATCCTTGGAAGAAGAGGAAGAATAAATGGACCATGTCCTTGACTGATACCCAGCATGCCAATCATCCCCGAAAGTGATCCGTGTGAAGATGGCAGTAACGTTAGTAGAACAACCAAGTTAATTACTAGAGAACAACAACAAGGACGGTCGAGTGTGGTACTTTGGTATCCGGGTAAGTGACTAAGAGATTCCATCGTGATTATACATTCTGTCAAGCACGAAATGCCCTCCCTCCCAGTCCGGCGTCCTGCGTTCCCAAGGCAAAAGGCAAATGAATGGGCGTCTTCACTGGAACAACAAACACCCTACAGCTCGTTATGCTCAAAGTCATCGTCGTCGTCGACGACGGCTGACTTGACCGCCTCGGCCGCCTCGCTGACCTTGCTCTTGATCGTGCCCTTGACGTCGGCGCTCTTCTCGCTGGCCTGGCTCTTGACGCTCTCCGTCGCCTCGGCCGCCTGGTCGGCCGCTTCGCTGGCCTTTCCCTTGGCCTTCTCGGATGCGTCGCCGGCTGCGCCCTTGGCTTCGTCCGCCTTCTCGGCTACCTTCTGCTTGGTCTCGCCGGCCTTCTCGGCGGCCTTGCTCGCCGCTGGCGCTTGCTTGCCCATGCTCTCGGCGTCGGCCGTCTCGACGTCGTCCGCATCCTCCGCATCCTCCGCATCCTCCTCAGCCGCGACGTATGCGTCGACCTTGAACTTGCCATTGTCCCGGATGAAGCCGGCCAGATCCTCGACCGTTCGAGAGCCCGCGTACTCGACCGGGTTCTCCTTGTCTCCGGCCGGGTAGAGCTTGATGGTCGGGAAGCCAGCAATCTCGTCCGGGACGTCGTTGCTCGTGGCGTCAACCTTCGCTACGACGACCTTCTTGGCGAAGTCGGCGTTGTCGGCGTAGAGCGACGCTAGGTCCTCGTACTTGGGAGCCAGACTACATCCCATCTCGATCAGCTTTGTTCTGCTCCGACTGCGACCCGTCGACCCTCGCTGTGACCTACGCCTTGCAGTGGCCGCACCACGGAGCGTAAAACTCCAGTAGCACGTCCTTGTCGTTGTTCAAGACAACCTCGTCGTAGTTATTTGCGACGACGACGACGACCGGGCCTTCCTGCTTCTCCGGGATCGGCTCGGACTTGATGCTCGGCTGGATCTTGCCGTCGACAAAGTCTTTGATGAACTTGCCGATGCTCTTCTCCGTGATCTTCTGGCTCTGATCAAAGGGGAACTTGGTGTTCTTGACCGTATCCTGAATCGCAAAGGCGGGGAACTTGTCGACCTCGAGGTTGAGGTTGCCGGCATGAGCTCCAAACGCCTTGGCGTCGATGGTCGCGATGTTGACGACGCCCTTGTGCTTCTTGGCGACGGGTCGCAGTTCGTTCGAGAGCTTCTCACGTTCCTCGGGCGTCTCGGCGAAGATGTACGCGAGCGGAATACCAGCCTGTCCGACGATGTTTCAGCTATCGGGCTCGTCCCAGGAAGACCACGACTCGATGAGAGAGAGTGACTTACGGCCATGTAGTCGGCGTACGTCTCAGGACCGACCTCGCCGATCAACGGAACCGAGGCGGTCTTGACGAACTTGTCGATGCTGTCCTTGTCAAAATCGTCGCTGAAGACGGTCTTGCCCTCGTCGAACTGCTTGAACAAGACGATGCCAGGCTTCTTGACGCCCTCTGCCTTGGCCAGGGAGGCATCGTTGGTGGCGCCGAAGAGGAACTTGTCGCGGAAGGAGTCGGCGATCCTGGTGAAGGTCTCGTTGGACGTCTTGTCGTCAGCGTCGAAGTAGCCCACGACGACGACGTTCTCGGCCTTCTTGAACTCCTCGATCGAGTCCTTGTCCAAGATCGAAACTGCGGGCAGAGATTGCTTGACCATGTAGGACACGATTCTGGGTCACGTAAGTCAATGATCCAATATGATCGGGCGGAAGTACAACTAACGCTGGCGCTTTTCGTTGTCCGTTGTATGGTGCTTGGTCGTCTAGGCCGCGGAAGATCTTGATGGTGGGATAACCTTCGACGCCGAATCGCTGGCAGAGCTCCTGTTCCTCGGTGCAGTCGACCTTGACCAGCGGGATGTCCTTCTCCTTTAGTGTCGTTGCTGCCTCTTCGTACTCTGGCGCAAGGGCCTTGCAGTGGCCACTGCAGGAGAGCGGTCAGCGAGGGAAGTGGTATGCACCTGAAGGCGAGACTGCTTACCACCATGGCTACAGATGCAGATCGAACGTCAGCGCAGATGTTCCAGAGCTATTAGCAAGCTATGAGAGGACATACCGCGAAGACTAGGTCCCAGGCGAAAAGAATTAGCCCCGGGTCCGTCACAAGAGCCACGAGAGGGAGATGGCAAGGGTCTTACACTCTGCAAGCACCAGAGCATGGCTGCTGATGAAGGAATCGAACGTGTCGGCCTTCAGGTCATGCACGTCCGAGGCCGAGGTGACGGCGGCGGCGCCAAAGAGGGCGACGACGGACTGGAAGAGACTCCGCATCGTGGAGGAGACGATCTAGAGAGAGGAGCGTGGAACAACGACGGCCGGCAACGGGCGGTCGAGAATCGGACGAGCAATCCACTTCCCAACCGAAAGGTGAAAAGAGAATGTTACCACTTCTGAGGTGAGCTACAGCGGAGATGAAATGAGGCACGAGTGAAGTGCGGACAGAGGAGAGATGAAGTAGTAGTAGAGACGAGCGCACGGCGTTGGAGGTGAACACCGTTGTGGCTTCCAAGTGTAAATTCTCGGCCGGTTGGGGAAGGCCAAGGTGGCTTCATCGGAAGGCTTAGTAATTGATACTGATACTGGAGCGGTCGAAAGTAATGACAGAAGTTTCAGCAAGTCGGAGTCGATCAGACGTCTCAGGACTTGTGACCTTCCTATGAGAAGTGGTATTGTATCAGAAGCACAGCTCGTTCTCCTCCAGTGGCGCTTGAACGTCGTGAACATTCTATCGAATACGAGGGCAACTCGGCCGGAAAGTCCTGTCTCAAAGGATCTGCATGTTGCACGCACACCCCCCTTTACTGGACGCACACCCATAATCTTTCTGTACGCACACCCCCGCTAGCGTTGCTGTACGCAAGATATGTATAGTCGGTTACCAATTCCTGTCACTGTCGCTAGACTACTCGCCATGCTTGAGCCACCACCCCCCGGAGTCTACCCAGACATTAAAGCACTCATCAGAGTGACCAATCTACATGCTGAAATCTGTCATATTTTGAGATTGTTAAGTGGGGGAGAGGAATGGGACAGGGCTGAGGCAGGGCTTGGGGTCAGGGTCAGGGTCATGGACATGGGCATGGTCATAGTCCAGCGGGAGGCCAGCAGCAGGTCCAGACATCAGGGCCAGAGGCATCACAGGGGCCAGGGGAATCCACGAGAGATTGTGCCAGAGATGGCACTGGAGATGTCGGGGAGGGGGGGGGGCTTGGGGGGATTCCATTGGGGATTCCGTCAGAGACATTGCTGGAGATGTCGCAATGGCTGGATATTTCATCAGAGACATCAGAGGTAGAGACTTGCGACCTGTAGGTAGCGCTCAGCACCTGAATTCTCTGGGTAATACATATGTACAAAGCTTTCATGAATATAGAGGCTCTGTATAGTGACAGCGACAGGAATTAGCAACCGACCGTACATATCCAGGGGGTGTGCGTACAGAAAGATTATGGGTGTTCGTCCAGTAAAGGGGGGTGTGCGACCCATCTGCAAATCACCTGAAGATGGAAGGTCTGCAACAACCTCATCACATACTGTGCCACTGTGTAGAGGGCAAATCTAGGCACTGGCGCAATTAGGAAGAGGTGCAAGTCAAGGAATAAAGACTATCATTCGGGTATATCGAAGATGACTTGATCGGGCAATCCCTGGGGCATACCCCACTTATGCAATAAGTTCCCCAAAAATACCCCCCCAACCGTGGGGAGGTTTGAGCTGTGTACCTTGATTTTGCCTTGTCATGACACTGTATCCTAAGTATCTATTGGGATTCAAGCGGTACGTACCGGTGTATCCTTGTACCTCACACGGGAGAGTGGGGAAGTACGTGTCTTCCATTATGTAATGGCTCACTGTACCACCCCTCATACCCTTGCACCCTCGTACCCTTGTACAGCGGTGGGGCAAGTTGGTGGGGGGTAGCTAATGTGAGTACTTATTCTACAGTGTAAAGACAGGGTGAACTTCAGGTACACAGCTTGGAGTGGCGCAGGTGGTGCAAGGGTCACGTGGATGTGGAGTCGGGGGGTATGTCCCGGGAAGGGGGGTATTTTTGGGGAACTTATTGCATCCTCGTAGGTGACTCTTATGATGTTAGCGTGGGACTATGGTTGAGCCGTATAATTAGCTAGATTGAGCAAAAGTCTTGAGACTATCTAATTTTTGGTGAAGAGCCTATTGCACACACGTGGTGAAAGACTTTTGCTCACTGCAGCTTAAAATACGGCTTAAAAAAGGTCATGCGCTAACATTATAAGAGTCGCCTACGAGTAAAAAGTGGGGTACGCCCCAGGGATTGCCCGTGACTTGATTCATTCAGCCAGTTTGGGTCGCAAAGAGGCTGATCGAAATCACGTGGGCAATATCACGTGCGGCTTCGTCGTCCATGATCGATGCAGCCGCGGGTGCATGTCCTACCGCTTGCCCGCCTTGACTTGCTGCTCTCTCATGGCTGCGCGAGCACTTCGGCTGCCACCCAACTTCGGGCCCTTGGGCCGTTCGTCCTTCTTGGCCTTGGCCGCGGCTGATTTGTTGCCGCCGCCGAAGCGTCGACGGTGCCGATTCGAGATGGCGTCCAAGAAGTCCCGGCGGAATTGTTCGGCGATTCGATCATCGGCCGCCTGACTGTCATCCCCTTGCTTTTCTGCGACTGGCTCGTCGTACAGCTCAACTGTCGGGAAGAGAAGGGAACAGCCCGCACGGTTAGCCGACCGTGCCATGGCATCATGGAGACTCTGAGCGGAAGGATACGTACTTTTTGACTCTCGCAGCACCTCTTCGACGAGCTTATCGCGTCGTATGTCCTCGCTGGTCCGGCGTTTCCGCCCCCGCCAGGGCTTTCCGTCCTTCCCTAATCTAGGCTTGGATCCGTCCTCAAGGGCTTCATCGTCATCATCCCCTTCCACCCGTTTCTTGGCTGCCTCGGTCCGCTCGATGTTCTTTCGCTTGCTATCCGGTCCCAAGTCAATCTCGTGAAGCTTGCCCAGCGTGGCTGGCTGTCGTTGTATGTGTCCGCCTCGGACGATGACTTGGTGCACGTCGCCAGACAAAACCGTGCCTTGCCGAGATGCAGTGTCATCTGTGGGGCCTTGATGGAGCTTGTCTAGCTCAGAATCTATATACGCCATCCTTTCCCTCATCAGCAACTCCATCGCGAGATACAACTTGCGGGGCAAAGGCTGCAGAGAAACTCACATGTGCTTGTTGACGTCCGCTACTTGTCCGGTCTGAGGGGCAAACCGGTTGACGATGGCCGCCACCTCCTCGGCAGGAGCGGTCTTCTCCAGCGCCATTCTGGAACTATCCATCTCTAGATCTCCGTCCTTTGGATTCGGTCTGCCAGGAACAAACTCGACTCCGCCCCTTCGAGCGCGCAGCTGCTTTCGGCGTCGAAGAGCCTCGGCTACGGAGAGCTGCTCGTCCTCATCACCTGCCCCTGCGTCGGGCGCGTGAGGAACGGCCGAGTCTTGCGATCGGCCGATGGTGTCGCTCTCGATCGGAACGGCAGGCGTCTGCGAAGCGTCACCTTTGACGTCGACCTCGTCCGCATCCGAACGTCTTCGGTAGTGTCGCCGTCTTTTCACTGATCGAAATAGGCCTTCAGTGGATGTGGCATCTAGGCTTTGATTGGTAGCCACTATCTCCGCCATTCTCTCGCCGGATCGTTGTTCTGAAGGGACGAAGGTTACGTATGGAGGTACTTTACGTACGAGTAGATTAGGTGTGGACGTCAAAGTCACAGGGCGCTACCGTACTGTATAATCATGTGACCTTATTACGGTATGTTATTTAAGACAAGAGTGCTACACCGCTTACTAAGCTGGGATGAGCCAACCGTGCCAACGTCCATCGTCGAGCATGCGATCTTGAGACGAGCATCTCGTGCTACGCACATCTGGTGATTTTCATGTGGCAATCTCGTTCACGGTATGCTACCCTCCTTCCTTTCTCGCAAGTAGACATTTCTGATATGACGCATACTCTGTGATTTGAACGGCACCCTACACTTGCGGTACCGGTACATACGTACCGTACTTCTTATTCCTGCAGCTCTGGGACTTTGATGTTGATGTTCAGCCTGCAAGGTAGGTCTAGCGACCCAAAGATTGCAAGCATAATGTACATTTCACTTGGAGACTGCTTTCCGGCTAGAACTATCCATCTGCTACTCTTTGGCCATTGCCAAGATGCTTTGTTGCGGTTGGACGTCCCGACGATCTGGACTCGAGCCGCTCGAGATGGTAATATAAAAGCTTAAATCTATCGCTAGGGCCAGCCCTACGACACGTATCTCGACCAGTACATAATGTACATACCGCACGTACTGACTACTACAGTACTGTACGTTACGTGCTACGCATATAAAGTACTGCACACGCAGCAGCTGCGTCAGCTGTCAGCCAACGCTTGGCCCTTTCATCCAGCTTACTCCCTCTTCTCCGTTACGGTAGGGATGGGATCGTCTGTGGAGAAGAGTGCCCATACAGTGAATACAGCACCTACCAATCGACTCCTCGTCCTCGATCCTTCTGGCACCGCTCTTTAGTCCACCCTGTACGTAACGTTGGACTTCCCCTCCCCTTCTTTCTGTCCATTCTCCCGACACAACCCCTCTCTTCCCTCTCTTCATCGTGATGTGATGCCTTGATTTCGACAAGATCAACTGCAATCCTTCCTAACGCAACCTCAAAAGGAGCGGCCCACACGTATCAGACCAGCGAAAGGGGTACCATAGTATACTGCTCCAGTACTCACAACATAGACAAGGGTGCGGTGTACACTACTGCCACTCCCCAGGGTATGTATTGCTATTACAAAAACTCGGCGTAGAGTGGAGATACATCGAAGAATTTAAAGGGAGAGCTTCTCTTTCTGAAGAGAGCCCCCAGAGAGAGAGTCCTCCCGAAAGTCATGCCGGAGCACCAGAAAAGTCCAGACTGGGGCTGTAGGTCGACAGAGAAATCCCAAGGGACTCGGTTCTGATCGGCTCAGACCGACGCTCTCCTTCATGTATATGCCGCAAACGATGCTGGATGTCACGCCCGACGCTTTGCCACACCATGCAATTTCACAACGAGATGCAACGCTCATACCAAGATGCAAAGAAACGACTCGACGATCTACACCACTTCGTCGCGTTCCCAGCCCACGGGACGACGAGTATCTGAACAGATTACAACGTGTATTGTCAGTCAGGCGGCTCCCTCGACGCTTTCGATGGGAGAGGAGTTTATGGACGAGAGTCGGCGCCACTCACCGATGCCCTTGGCCGGATGCGGTCTGTTGTCGACGTAACGGCTGACGTACGGGTTCGGGTCGTGTTTCTGGGAGAGGTTCCTACGGGGGGAGCGGGGCGATCAGACGTCGACTTCGGCAAGCAAGGACGAAGAAGGCCGGGTGACGACTCACGAGAGCGTGTGGTTCACTTCACGATGCTTGGCCTCGTCGGCGCGGATGTACATGAGCAGATCCTTCATCGTGCGATGGCCCTCTGGCATGTTCCAGTACTTGACCGCGATCTCGGGCGCCTCGAGCTGCTTCCACTTGGGCAGCTTACCGGCCTCGATGTCGGCGATGGCCTGGGTGTAGGTGATGACGGCTTCCTCCTCGAGGTAGCCGACGAAGCGGTGGCACGTGCGCGGCGAGACGAGGTAGGAGAGGAACATGCCGTTGAAGAAGACGCCCTGGGCGCCCAAGATCATCAGGCGCATGAACCAGCCGGGCTCGGCCATCTTGAGGAAGGTCAGAAGGTGCATGCGCTCGTTGTAGGCTTCCTCGAGGAGTGTCTCGATCCTGTGCAACGGTTCAGCTTGCGACGGCACGTGCCAGACAGTCGTTGTGGAACGCACCATCCGTTGTCTCGCTTCATGCGCCGCAGACTGTGGAGATGTCGTAGCATGCCGGCCACCATACCGGGCACGCCGGCGACGCTCTCGAGGAAGACGAAGCGGATGAGCCACTTGCGCTCGTTCATGGCGTACTTCCCGTGTGCCGACTGGGCGTGCGGATCCTTGGCGCCGGAGAGGACGTCCTTGTCATGCTTGTAGCCGGTGGCGACGTCGGTGCCCCAACGCAAGGAGGACACCATCCAGTACGCTATCCGGTCCGACCAGTCTCTCGGTTGTCGGTGGGCAATGGAGATCTTCTGCATGTCTTGCTCCGCGTAGCTAGCAAGCCCGGGTCAGCCATCACCAGGTGATCCTGAAGCACTCCACGTGGGAGGCACGGCGTACATCGGATGCTTCCACGTCGACTCCGTTGTCCGGATATGCGGAGTCTCTGGAGGCGGGAAGAAGTCCTTCAGCCGCTGTGTCGAGGTGGTCGAGAAGAGCCTGGGGGTGAGAAGTTGCCGCCGCGCGACGGCGCCAGTGGAGGCGACGAACCTCGACGAAGGCGACCTGACGCCGTGGCGGACAGTCGACACGGCGTCGACGACAGGCAGCATGTGGCATGTGGTGCGCATGCCGACGCCCTTCATGGGTACCGTTGCGATCATCGTCGCCATGATCGCTGCATAAGATGCTTGGGCCGACTGATAGCTGTCACAGGAGTCTTTGGGTGAGGATGTGGATAAGGGGTACTGCGTCGTGGCGTAGGGTTATTAATGGCTTTGGGTCAGACTTTTTCTTTGACCTTGTGTGGCTGCTCGGCCTGAGGGATGGGGCCACTGGGAGATCCTTATATCCAAACGTGTGTGAAACCTCGAGCATAAGCTCGTGAGAGGCCAAAGACATGGGATCCAATGGGACTCTGTCCGACAGAATGGGGGGAGAACAAACTGCAGAAAATTTTGGATTCTCTACGGTACCGTGCCACTGCTGACACATGCTACATGGTCTGACCGCCGCTGCCGCTGTCTCGCCGATGCCATATCCATCCTCCTGTCAGCGGAGAACCAACACGACGCCTCAGTGCTTACTGTACTGCGTCGTTGACGACATCGGCATGTTCCGCTCTACGGTACCGTGGCAACGCAGTTCAGATATATGAATGAGACACAAGTAGTATTACAGGTGACCAGTGATCCACCACTACTATAGGCTCATGATCTCTGATAGACTGTCTCGATGCGACTGGCAACAATGGTGATTTGTAATGCAGGTCAGATGACTCGGAAGCAACCGGGAGGGAGGAGGCGGCTCTCGGGACGGACCGGGTCCCCTTGAAGAAGATATTTCCGCATGTGGCATCGCCTCGATCTCGGCGGCCAAGCCGCCGGGCGAACCTGAACGGCATACGCCCCGGCCGACGACGGATGAGCATCTCGATACACGCCCAGCTGCGGCTCGAGGCTGAGATCACTATGATACGCAAGTACGGAAGTACTGTACATGTCGATTTTCAAAGATGGCTTCTCACCATTGGAAACCGCCAAGCTGGGTTGTGGAACCAGCGAGATCGAGTGCACCAAGTCCCTGCGGTGTGCCTGCTCGACTGGTGGACATCTCGAGACAAACATCAGGGTCTCTCACCATCGTTCTCCGAGGACTCTCTCGTTCATCATCTCGACGAAACGTGAGTGCGGAAGCAGTAAGCCGCGAGAATCTCTGTGGCCCTCGAGCCATGACGTAGATGTCGAGCATGCCGTTGGTACTGCGTTTCGACGCCCATCGTTCAAAATTTCGTCCGGATAAATATCTAAATGCTGGTATACCCTCTCCAGCCAGCGGGTATCTATTCGAGGCTGGTGTTCAGGCTGCATGCCCCGCGATCGACCTTCTGCCAGCGGTAGGTGTGTCTCCAAGTAGATGCCAGCACGTCCATGCCTGTACGCACGTCGCAGAGAGAGTGGATGGCGTCCAGCACCGGCCTTGCGAAACTGATCCCCCCCATCCCTTCGTCCCCACTTCGTCGTCGACCCACACCCAGAGGGCATCATCTGACGTCAAAGGCTGCCTCTTCGGCTTTGACGTCCTTCTCCGTCGTCTCAAGCTTGACCACATGAGCCAGTCGTGGACCGCGGTCGATGTCCCGCAGCAGCTTCTGCACCGACTCGTCCTCTCCCTGGACCTCCCCTTCGACCTTCAATGGCGTGAGTTGTCGAGGTCTGCTGCACGAAATCCAAGAAGCGGCGGCGGAGATGTCTGGGCAAACCGCTGACCTTGTCTCCAGCCACATTCCGCACCCACCCCGTCAACCCATAGCCCTTTGCCTTTTGTTGTGTGAAGGCCCTGGCAGACGGGGCCGTCAGCAGCCGGAGGCATTGTCGGACCAGATCCTGATCTCCTTCCGCCCTCACCTAAATGAGACCCCTGCCAGCATGCCATTTTTCAGCAGCCTCCGAAGACAGCAGATGACCCCCGTGACTACCGTCGGGGCGAGGCTCGGACCGAACCTTGAACTTTTCCATGCACGAGGAAAGCCACCTGCACAATTCGGCTTCGTTCAGCATGTGCCCTTCCGCCCGCCGAGGACATGTCCACTTGTTGCCATACCCTCTTGGTCATATTTTCAGCCTCAGGGGGGAATATTATGGGCCAGAGACTTGGTATTCGTGATCACGGGTTGACATTCGGCATGATCTGCCACTTGGACGAAGAGAGCACGTGAAGCTGAACGGAAAGCACCAATTACCCGTAGAACTAGCGTGAAGATCACGTGACATCGCGCTTCTCCGATGCCCGTTGCGGCAGTCTTACGACTTATAGTATTATACCGGCGGTCGCCCTTGCCATATCAGAAGTAGTGGTACCGATATACGTGTCATCGTACGTACTTACGAGTACTCGTACGTGCTTGCGTACGGATTTAGCATGCCTCTCAAACGGACGTCTCGTTTCCCACGGAAGACGACATGGCTCCAATCTCCTTGACCGGTGCAGCTCGATAGACATCTCCGACGCTTGGCCGCGATGCGATGCGCCTGCCTGCAGCCTTCGCCAGTACCGATATGTGGGTGCTATTGCCTCGTATTCCATAAGCTGTGCTGTCCTCCCTCAGGGGGTCCCCGTATCTTCCTCTGGCTCCAATCGCAGACAAGGCCACGAAGGCCAATCTCGCGCGTCTTCCCCGCCACCGAGCTGCCCGATCACGGGCTGCGCTGCATCGACAAGACTTCCGATCGCCGCCTGGGCGACTTGTCGACAGGAGCTTGGACGAGTCGTTCTGGACTACCCAAAGCCGAGTCGTCCTCCCTGGAAGGGCGATAATTAGCTGTGCCGGACGAGCTGCCCCTTGTCGCGCTGCGAAGACAACATCCCATCATGGGCGACACTCCGGAGTTACACGTCCCCGAGTCGCCCTTGACCGTGCCCGCCCTGTCTCTCTCGCCTTCCGACTCTCCGACGCCCGCTCTGTCGGCATGCCCGCCCTTGGAGAGATCGGTTTCGGCGACGTCGACTACGTCGACCCTCTCGCAGCTATCCTCACTGTCTCGCTCGTCCGAGACGGTGGCCGGACGCCGTCGCGGCTATGTCCGGCCACAGGGAACCTGCTTCGCCGACTCGGCCCGGAACCGCGAGAGCGTGATGAGCCTCGGTAGCATCGCGCACCTGCAACATTACTTTGCGCGGACTGGCCTGCTCGACGGTAAAGGCGGACAGCACCAGCACGGCAAGATCAGGAAGAAGCCCAGGCCATCGGACGCGGACTTTTTGGAGCAAGAGTCGCCGAGCTCGTACCCTGGAACGCCGCCCCGGCAGGACACCGACTCTCCGTTCGGCTCGGTGCTCTCGTCTCCGGACGTGACGCCCGCCGCTGGATCGCGGGCGCCGTCCGAGGATCGGTTTGGCGACGAGTTCGATGACGACGACGACGACGACGACGACGACGACGACGACGATGCCGATGCCATGCCGATGCTACCACCCACCGTCAGCACGTACAACCCTCGCCCGAAACACATTCCGCCGCCACCGAACCCCGAGCAGCTGAGGCGCGATCTGCGAAAGTCGCTGGACGATGCGAAGGCTGTCTTGCTGGGTGCGATGTCGGGCGACAATTCTGGGGGGGCTCCGGCTTCGCCCACCGCTCCCCACACCGAACTCCCAAACGACTCGGATGGCGCCGACGCGGCCCTGGTGGAGCCGCGTCCTGCGTCTCCACCGTCCGAGGGATGGAATCAGGTGCAGGGCCTCAACATCCTCGACACGATGACCCTGGCCATTCGCGCCGCCAAGATGTACTACACCGCGCACGAACAGCCGGCGCGCCTCGCGTCGTTCAGGTCGGAGCGGAAGCTTCGGGAGGAGCTGCTCGGCGTCTTGGACGCGCTGAAGCGGATGGCGGTGCGGAACTTTTCCGGCGGCATCAGGGCGCACGAGCGCGCTCTGATGCTGGCCTGGATCGACGGCGTCGCAGACCTGCTCCGACACGAAGAGGAGCTGGAGGCGGCCGAGCGAGCGGAACGACAGAGCTGGCGCTGGATGCGGGACGACGACTGGGACATGGCCAGCCAGGCCAGAGAGCGCGAGTGGCTCTTCCTCACCTCGTTCGAGCCGAACGCCAGCGCGCCCAGCATCACCGACCAGGCGCTGCCGCCCTGGACCGATCCGCTCTGCGACGGCGTGACCGAGCTTCCGACGCTCTTCCTGCGAAGCCTGCAGTCCGGGCTGCGTCTGGTCAAGCTACACAACGAGATGGTGCGCAAGTCGCGGAAGCCGTTCGGCCAGATCACCGCCTACCACGGCGACACGCTGAAGCCGTACCGCTGCGCCGACAACCTGCGGTACTGGATCAAGGCGGCCGAGCTGCGCTGGGACATTGCCCTGCGCGTCGACGTCCTGGCCATCGTCTACTCCCGCGGCGACGACGCCTGGAAGCAGCTCGACCAGGAGCTGCTCCGGTGGTGCGCCAAGGTGCGCTCGGAACTCGTGGCCGAATGGAACGAGGCGGCCGAGAGGCAGAAGCATTCAAAGGGCGCCGAGGACAAGGGCATGAACGCGGGGTATGGCGTGCCAGGGCTTCCGCAGCTTTCCATGCCCAAGAATCGTGGCCGAGCCGACTTCAACCAAGCACAGCACTATGAGGGACTCGACTGAGCAGCTTGCGTTTCCGTCACATGATACCATAGTCTTTTATCTCCAGATCAGGTTTTAGAGTTTACGATCGAGACTTCCGTGAAGTTCTTCTTGTATCGTGTGGAATACTACTCTCTTCCACTTCACATCTTCCGGTTGATTCTCTTTGTCGTCCACACCTTGCTCGCCACGGGTTACGTGACACGTACCGTACTGGACCTGTCTCACCTTCATCAAGTCATACAGGATCATCCTACAGGATCATCCTGCAGACATGTGAGCTCTCTTTCATCTTGCTTGCCCTTTGGTGACGGCCACTTTGGGTGGCAAACATGGCCAACACAGCTCCTTGTTCTAGGCATACCGTGAGAGCTATAGCCCTCTTTCCCCGGAGAAAATCTCCGCGTTCCGTCTAAGCTCCTCCGGCAGACCACTCTTCACCCCACAGGTAGCCAGATTATTCTGTCTGAAGAACATTTCGTCCGGGAAAGATACCCCGTCTTCATGGAAAACTGTCAGTGATACGGACTTTACTGAAAGCAAGGTAGGAAGTGCCTTGATCGACAACTTGATCAAGATGTAGCTAATCATCTTCTGATACAGTCTTTGCATCAAATACGACAGAAAAGCCGGACGACGATTTATAAGCCATGAGAATCCATCTGGCTTCAAGGTGGTGGTCCCTCAAAGGCCACCAAGTAGTTGGCTAGGCCGTCTCGGCCTAGCCAGCTCTTACCGTCTACAGTAACAACCGGAGACAGCCGAGGTCTCTCAGGGGCATTCTGTGCCGAAGCCTGACCAAGGCTTGAGGCTTCTCGATTTCTGGTAAGTCAAACACCAAATCTAGTCGTGGAAAGAAGTGTGGCTAACGATGCGTTCTTTTCAACAGGCAAGGCTCGCGCAAGTCGCGGGCCAGCATCTGAGCCGAGACTATTGACAAACGATGTCGACTGTCGCGGATGTACTGTCGGTGATAAGTTTAGAGAGTTACGTCTCTCGGGATCCGTCATGGTCTGCGAGGCGCTCAGATTTGCCTTGCGTCTAGCGCCGAGGCGGTCGAGCCAGCTACACCAACTCCCGAAGCCGAAATCCGTGGAGCCAGAACTGAATAGGGTGCTTAACATAGTGCTGTCCGACGGACCCAGAGTGGGCTGAACAGCCTACCTCTGGGTCAACATCGCAAGCTTCCATCACACATTAGTATCAAAGGACAAGCGTGAAGCCACACCTCAAGAAGGTTGGTGCCAAAGGTCACCGCGCCCAGAGCTCAAAATACAGTTGTCGACACAACGTTTACAGCGCAAACCACCTTGGTTGGAGTAGCTGCTCAAAGACCACAGAGTTACAGAGCTGAAAAAAGAAATCCAAGAGGCTATCAGACAAGCATCAGCCTTTCATCCCCTCGAGGAAAAACGTTTCCCTCAGTCGCCTCTGACTGGGCGAATTCTGCGGAAGCCACCAGGTTACATTCAATAACATCGTGGGCTCTTCCTTTAGAGAGCTGTGCCTGGATAGCTTGCGAAAGCCACTGCAATAAAAGGATGACGTGGCAAGAAAACAGCCAAGAAGAAATAATAACCGGCAACAGAAGCAAAATTAACGCTCGATGCTGGAGGGCCCCCAGTCAGGGAGCCCACAGGAAATACGACAAGACCCCGATATCCAGCCGTGTCATGCCCGCAGGATTACGACAGACTGGCGGGAGACAGATAGCTAATGCAGCTATGGCGAGCCCGGAAGAAAAATCCAAGTCGATCTCACGACTTTTCGCCGTGTTCTTTCTTTCTTACATGTCTGTGTCACCTGCTTCCTTGCTGGCAGATAGGAAACCACGACACGTCCAAAGGAGGGCTCAGAGCTATCGTCGGCTTTACAACAAAGTTCCAATCCTTCTCTAAAGCTATGGAGGGTTCTACCATCTATACCGACTATATACTCCTTACCGGGTTTCGCAATAGCAACATACACGAGGATGTTTTCGCCAGGTGGGCAAAGTGCCACCTACTACACATTCGGATCGCTCAGACTCCCAACACTGAATAGCTCTGGAAGACCGGCAAGGGAGAAGACGAGAGGACGCTCAGGGCTCTCATCAAGGAGTGTCAGTACGAGGAGTGACCGAGCTCGCGCACTTTCTCCCAGTGGGTTGTGTCTTTTTCTCCCGTGAGGACAAGACCATGACCAGCACTCTCGAAAACTAGTGCTCGGAAGTATAGGAAACCTCAGAGTGGTATGAATATTCCTTTGAATACGTCTCCAGACAATCCCTGCCACAGGGACTGGAGAATGGAGAAAAAGCAGCTTTCAGCCGGAAGGCAAAGCTCTACCGTGTTGATAAGACCTCTAGCAAGCTATCAGGCGACCTTGTATCAGGGAAAATACTGGGCTTGGCGAGCCTGGCAAGTGTTAGCAACACTGAGCCCGCTACTCTACTATTTCATCACATCACTTGATGACCTAAATACGTCTGCCACTTACCCCGTTTGATTCTTGTATACGTATCCCTTTCTCTTGCTACTCTCTACCCACACCAGATCAGCGATGGCGGTAGCACCAACCTCAAAGCTGGGGGTGACTGTTACCTAGCACATCGGTCTCCGGGCGCAGATCAGCCTCGACACATGGGGGCTCGGGTGTAATGCTTTCTACAAGACTCATCACTGCTATATGACTACTTATAAGAACAGGGCCTACATTGAATAAGATCATGGCTCTGGCCCGCTAAATCAGCACCAGTGTGGTCGGCTTCGCATCTACACCAGCGAGTTCAGAACAGGTACCGGTAGGGACAGGCGCACGACATTGCAGAAGTCACGACATGCACGGACAACAAGGAGTAGGAGTGAAGGATGGCAGAGATATGAAAGTAGTCTATGGAGCCCTCCTCTCCAAAGGCAGACCCAACAACACTGAATCCCTTGATGTCTGCTTAGTCTAACCCTAGATGTCACTAATGTACAGGAGCACAGCTACTCTTGTCAGACAAGGACAGGGGAGGTTCTACCTTGACTTCTGTCAGGAGAGTCTATTGCCATATGTTCATGGTGAGATTGTGGAATAAACAGGTCGAGGGAAACCTCAAGCATTGAAAATACGACCAAAGCCACTGCCAGATGTATGTTCATGTGAACTCGGGAAATTATAAGGTGGTTGATCTCTATCCCCTTGGAGCAAGAGCCTACGGTGATCTAGCGACAGGGTTGTGGACAAAAGCTGAGGCGGGGTTTGGGACTGTGCAAGAAGACTCATGTGCTAACTATATCCAGAGCAATCAAGCTGGACACTACTTAGGCCGGGCGCCTTGTCACAATTGTCCACGACTCGGAGCCTAGACCTCCGATTTCCAACTACCGATACCGGTAACAGCACAGAGGCTGGACAGAAGAGCACAAGGCCACTGCCAGCATAGCTGGACTATATGGATCGATGGGGATCCACCCTCAGGCAGATCCATCATCAATCGAAAAGATCCTGTCTACATCTGTCGTATTTCGCCGTGATACCAAGCCCCTGGTAGGCTGTATTTCTCTTGGGGTTGGTGCAGGCGGCTCGGGCTGATCATTTCTAGCCACTTGTTTCTTGGGGATACTTAGATGCGAAGACCTTCTGTCGCCAACTCACATGTTCGCTCGTCAGCTTCGAGTTGATTTCCAAGATGGTGAATCTATCCTTCTTGGCTGTTGCGTCCAGTTTTACATTACTGAATGCTGATAAGTTGACAAGTCTTGTGGGACATGGTGTGGGAAAACCCAGACCTAGAAGGGGACAGCCCTCACCTCGTGCTCGACAACCCGGACCCCGATGTCCTGGCGGTGTTGCGAGACGAACAACGGAACAGCCAGAAGAACAACCGAGAAGACATCCGGACTCCTACGCTGACTGTCACGACATATTCGATGAGCACAATACAGACAAGTCGTTCCTCAATTGGGGAGACTAGGATGGCGATATTTGTCCTTGTCCTAGGATCCAAAGTGCCATTCCGTTCGTCGTACCACATGTCGGAGAAGGAATTAGGCGTCCTCAGGGAGATTCTGGACCACAACCGGAAGAAAGCCTTCATCGGCCAGTTCGAACCCCGCGGCGGCAGCACGAGTGACTATACTTCTCAAGTCGATACAGCACCACTCACGACCTTGACGCGAAGCACCACGGCCAACCGCTGGGAGCAGCTACCTCGGCTGGTCCCTCAAGTCCGGGCTTTCCGTCACGATAGGCTCATGTGGGAACAGGCCAATGATACACAGGCTTGCGCGTCAACTGGGGCCAAGCTCACTGGCGACGATCTTCTCGAAGACAACGAACCGCAAGAACAACTTGTCGCACGACATCTTGGCGGCGAGATATCCTATTCAAGCAATTCCGGCTATCAGCACCACTCGCGATAGCCGGAGGGATGACCGCGTGTCCGAGAAGTTTGTTCCGGGGGAGATTTGGCTTCTTCGACCCCCCACCTAGATAAGGCATGCGGTGTGGGGTGAGGAAAGATACATACCATCGCAACGTGCATCCCTCCACCGACATGACAAAGGAGATTGCAAAAGTCCCGTGAGAATAGCCTGGTGAGACGCCACCTTCACCAATGCCTGCGAGGCACGGCGCGAAACTAGTACGCGGCCCTCATCAACTGCCTCGAGCTTGAAGCATTCTCAAGTCCAGGCAACAGCATCGACAGGCGGGAGGTCTGCCTCGTCAAGAAAGCTCCGCGCCGACTCTGGCCCACGTTCTCAACCGACGTCTCTTTCGCTTCCCTAATATAACACATGATCAAGGAGGTGAAACAGACGCCGAGGAAGATGTTTTGACCGTCCATAGCAGAAATAGCCACATTGCACCAAATGCAAACGTCTTTGGCACCGTCAACACTCTTACATTCGTGGCTGCAAACATCATGGCCTCTCCCGCCATGGATCGTACAGTGGCATAAGCTTTGCGTGACGGATCGCTTCTTTCCACAGAAGCTACAGTAGCTGACAAAGTACTTCAAGAAGTACTACACTGACGTCTCCACCGACAAGAACAAGCGATCGATCCAGATGGATTGGTAGCAATTCTACCAAGCGTTTCTTCTTCTTCTTCTTCTTCTTCTTCTTCTTCTTCTTCTTCTTCTTCTTCATCGCTCTGTCGACCGGCAGCAGTACCGCTGTACCGTTCATGGTTCTTGAGGACACTCCATCTATCCTCTGGCGTGGGTAGAAGGTTGGATGCGATCGTTCTCGTTTCAGAATGATCATTTTCATATATGTAGTTCCTCGCCCGGATCCAGCGTCACCATATCCGTGTCCAGCAGCGAGGTGAGCAGAGGAGAAGCAGCAGCAGCAGCAGCAGCAGAAGAAGAAGAAGAAGAAGAAGAAGAAGAAGAAGAAGAAGCACGGTGGCCATGGCGATGACGTCGTCTGTCGTCGAAGCTCTTCGTCTTCTGCGTCGTCTCGTCTTCGTCGTGGCCAGGTGGATGCGCACCAGCAAAGGTGGCGGTGGGGCTGGCCGGAGAAGCAGGGACGCTTCTGGCGTCCTTGCCGGTGGCGTGGCCCCGTCGTCGGTCTGTCATGAAGAGCTGCGCTCGATGACGATCGTAGCGGTGCGTCTTGATGGGTCTCGTGCTGATGCCACCGACGACCTTGTCCTCGTCGTGGGCGCTGATCCAGTAGCGCGCCAGGAGGTTGTGCGCGATCTCCTGTCCGCCCGGAAAGCCGGTCGCGATGGTGCCGCCGAGCAAGCACAGGTTCCGGACGCGGTCGAAGGAGTGGAGGAGCAGATCCAGCGGCAGGGCGGCCTCGGCGACGAGGTGCGTCGACGCGTACGGCCGGATCAGCCGGTACGAAACGCCGTGCGGCGAGTAGACGACGGAGACGGGCCGGTCGGCCGGCGCCGCGTACGAGGACACGGTCGTCGAGTGGAACGATCGAGGCGAGTCCGGCGGCGGCGTCAAGGGCGGCACGAACGGCGTCGCCGAGCTCGGCCGCGGGGTCGGGCTCGCGGTCGCGGCCGGGAAGACGACGGATGCGCCGGGCGGACGATAGGTGATGCCGACGGCGGTGTGCAAGCCCGTCAGGTCTAGCGGGTCGCTCACGAGGGCGACGGTGACCTCCCCGGGCGCGCCCGACGGCGACGACGGCGGCAGCACGAAGCGACGGACGGTGGCCTCGCGACGCGCCGGGCGACGATGGTCGTATCGTGCGAGAGCCTGCACCCGACCCTCGGGCCGGAAGTGGTGCCAGCCGCGGATGATCTTGGCCGCGGCCGGGTGAGCGAGGACGACGGACTTGGCCCCCTCCGCCGGCAGCTGCCGCAGCGTGTCCTCGTTGCAATGGTCTTCCTTCGCCTGACTTACGATGACGAGGTCGGGTTCGGGCAAGTCTCGAAGCGACGAGACGCACGGCGGACGGCGGTGCGACGCCCTGGCAAACCTGCGGTGGAAGACCTTGGTGGGACCGGTCAACCACGGGTCGAGCACGATGGAGAAGGTGCCCGCGGACGACGTCGTCGTCGTCGTCGTCGTCGTCGTCGTCGCCGGCGGTGTCGCGCCGACGCGCGGCGAGAGGAGCTTCGGCGACGGGTCCGCGCTCGGCGGGGCCGTGAAGGTCAGGAGGAAGGTCGAGTCGGCGTTGAGCTGCTTGATGGCAAGTGGCATGGCGACGACGGCGGGCGCTACCCAGGCAACGACACGGCACGCAGGGCCACTCGTGTGCGCATCGCGCTCCGCTCTGTGTCTCTACGGCCGTCGTCCGCGACGGACGGACGGAAGGAAGGCGTCGACGTCGGGCTGACTCGGTGTGGTATGATGTCAAGCGAGACCGGGCCCCGTGAGCCCTTGCGGCCGCGCAGGGGATCTCGAGCCGACGAATCCAGCAGCTCGGAATTGACTCGGACGAACTCGAGGGCCCGGCGTTGGAGCCATCGACGAGGCTGTCTTAGCCGGCATGACGAGCGACGGACGGGACCGATCCGAGACAGATCCGGCCGAGGCTCGGATCACGTGACCTGGACACGACTGCCTCGGCTCGGCTTCTCCCTTTGTCGGGTCGCGGGCACGCTGGATCCAGACCGCCAGGGAGATCTTCATCTACGGTTTTGTTCGAGACGGCTCTCGGTCTCGGTCTCGGTGCCGTCGGCGAGATGCCGACGATGACGACGGCGATGACGACGAGCGCCTCGACCAGGGGGAGGGACCGCGGGGGGGGGGGGGGGGGGGGGGGCTGCTGGCTGGCTGACTGGGCTCCGAGCTCCCTTCCCGATGTCGGCTGCGGCCCGAAGGAGGCACGAGCTGGCGTAGCTTCGACTCGAACGAGCGTACGAAGGTACGAAGGTACGAAGTACATTCATTGCAGCACCCAAGGGGTATGGCACAAGCGTGAGCCCCTCCTGCTCCTCGCTGTCGGTTGTACTTCCGCACGGGGGGTATGCCGCCCCGGCCTCGACCGCGCGCTATCCCGTCCCGTCCTCGGTCCTGGCCTTTTCCCCACCTTCTATCGATCTCCCTCTCGGCCGTCGTCGTCCCTGTCGTCCCTGTCGTTCTTGTCGTCCTTGTCGTCCTTTTCGTCCCTGTCGTCCTCGTCGTCCCAGCTTCGCAATCACCGGATCTCGAATGGCAGTCGCCGCAGACGCATCTGTCTGGTGTCGCTTGTTTGGTCTGTCCAGCTGACTCTGTGCTGGCGACAGAGCTCCCCTCGTCAAAGCTCCCGTCGTCTACGGCCTCTCAGATGACGGTGGTCACAGCTCAGCTCTCGCTGGTACAGTAGGGATACGCCTCGTCTGTACATACGTACATACGTACGGCGCGCTGCTAAGGCCTGATCCGACCCGACAAGCTTCTCGCTTTGCCAGAGCTCCCCCCATGCCTGCATCCTGCGGTGGAGCTTGCCTTGCTGATACAGTGCTGTACGGAGGGTAGCTTCCATCCATCTCCGGATAAGCTGATACGGGAGGGGAAGAGAGTTGCGAGAGCGCCGAGGAGCGAGAAAGAGGGGTGCAGAAAACAGAAAAAGAAAGCGCGGCGAGCAGCTCCCTCGACACGAAAGGTGTCGTACCGAGAACTCGCCGTACGTGGCTTCCTACGCCCGCTACCGTGGTACCGGATACCTCGCCCCGGCGTGCTGGCCGCAGCCTGGACGGCGGCGCGCGCACAGGCAGGAAAGACAGGAATCAAGCTTCGAAACAGCTCCCGGAGAGCTGCTCCCCCTGCCCCCGACCGGTCGAAGCTCCCTCCACCTTCCCCTTTCGAGCGCCGCTCCCCAGAAGCCATCCCCCCCCCCCCTCGACCGGCCAAGGGCAGAACGCGCGCCTCTCCGTCCGCCACGTCGCATCCGGCACGTACTTGCAGGTCTGCGCTCCCTTGGTCGCGCCGTTGCCGTTGCCGTTACCGTTGCCGCTGCCGTTGCCGTTGCCCTTGACGTCGCAGACTTACCGCGATCGATTCGATTCGGTCGGCGCTCTTATCGCTTGCGCCCTGTCGCGGCGGCGACGACGACGACGACGACGACGACGACGACGACGACGACGGAAGGAGCTTTCATCCGTCCCCTACCGCTCCGGTCGTGTCTGGCTGGGGTTAGATGCGTCAAGACATGCCGCCACGATCGTCACTGACTTCGTCCTTCGCCGTGTCCGACGCCGGTAACGAGGTGGTGTGCCCCCTCCGGAATCAGGATGGCACGAGCTGTCGCAAACGATGTATCGGGGTACGTGCGATGAACCCACCTGACAGGAGAGGAGCTCGAGAGCGAGAGATACGGCGACGGGGAAACGAGCGCTGACGCTGGCGACGGCCATCCGTCCGCCGCACGAGCAGGAGAAACGATACCGCTCGATGCAAGAGCACATCCGGCGAGCCCATCCGGCTTACTACATCTCGAAGCTTCCGGCCACGGAGGAGAGCTTCTCGTTGATGGTCAATTCGCCTCCGTCGGATCGACCGCGCGAGTCGACCGGCCAGGGCATTGCCCCAGTAGGTCCGTCGCATTCACGGGAGACACCCCAGTCCGGAGTCGATCGCTTCCTACGGGAAGGCAGGGACAGCCTCCCCCGGGGAGGGGGTCAGACGCGGAGAGAGAGAGAGAGAGAGAGAGATGTCGCCGTCCCCTCCTTGATCCGGTATCTGACACGTGTCGTCGGCAGCCCACGGCCACGATCGAAATGCGGTCCACGTCGCGGACGAGTCCAGCGCCCCGGCGACGCCGCGCAACATGGACGAATACCATGTGACCTCGGCCGGGCAGGCGCCTACCAGCATCACGTCGACGGCGGCGTCGCTGCCACCCGCCGCGAGCGCTGCAGCCGCCCTGGCGCAACTGCATCAGAACAAGCACGAGTCGGAATGGGAGTCGGAGCCCGTGAGTGTGTGGCTTTCTTTTTTTTTCTTTCTTTCGTTCATTCTTCCTTGGAAGCATCGAGCCGCTACAGACGACAGGGAAGAGCGCAAGTTGCTTGGGGGGGATGCATGCACTGCGTCCAGCAAACATACACACACATACACACACACACACACACACACGCACACACACACACTTATACACACACACACCCGTTCACCGTCGGCGTCGAGATGGGTCTGCATGACCCGCTGCGAACCCCCGATCTTGTTGGTGGCTCGGCTCGCTCCCTGACGGTCGGCACGTCCAGGAGACCGTATCCGAGACCGAGATGCATTACCACAAACCCGGCCGCATTGAGCTGCCCGGCATCGCGCAGATCAAGGGGCTCATGTCACCCTTTGACCCGGCCCGACCACGCCAATTGCTGCCGTCCATCATGGCCAAGACGCTGCCGTCGGGAGGGGGTGGTGGTGGTGGTGGTAGTGGCGGCGGCGGCGGCGGCCGTTCCTCGACCCTGCCTCCGATCCAACGGCGCGAAAAGCTGTCGCGCCCACGCAAGTCGTCCATCGCGCAGAACGCGCGGAAATCGCAGCACGAACGAAAGCGATCGCGCGGCGACTACGTGCGGCGCATGAGCCACGACGGACGAAAGGCCATGTCGGCCGAGCCGGCCGGGACGATGGCCACGGCGGCCGGCAGACGGTGGGAGGATCTCATCGACGCCGCCACGAGCGCGACCGAGGACGTTGACGGGGACCGGACACCGGTGCGTCGGGCCAGACTTGGTTTTCCCATTTACTCGTTTGCCCACTTTCCCCTCTGCACGTCTGCCCGTCTGCCCGTCTGCCCGTCTGCAAGAGGCCGACGCTGACGCGAGCGTCAGATCCAATCATCATCGCCCCCGAAGTCGCATCGCGCCTCGCTACCACCCTTCTCGACCACGTTTCCGCAACCGTATCAAGCGTCGCCTCTGCAGAACGCGCTGACACCACCGTCGTACGGAGGTGGCGGCGGCGGCGGCGGCGGCGGCGGCGGCGGCACTGTCGTCAGCAGCAGCGGCGGCATCGGCGGGTCGGGCGAGCCTCCGCTCCCGAGCGTCGAGACGGTCGAGCACTACCCGGCGCCGACCGAGTCGCTGTCCATGTCTCGGTCGATGGAGGACTCGTCGCCGTCGTCGGCGTCGCAGAACGTGCAGATCTACTGCGCCGCGTGCCAGACGGCGACGCTGCTCCGCGGCGCCTACGCCTGCACCGAGTGCATCTGCGGCATCTGTCGCGAGTGCGTCGACGTGCTCATGGCCGAACACGGCGCTCGTCGAAGATGTCCGCGATGCGGCACCATCGGTGGGAGATTTCGACCATTTAAACTGGACATTCGGTGATGATGTTGTTGGCATTTTTGTTGTTGTTTTGGGAAAGTAGGTTGAGAGGGGGGGGATTCATGTAACTTAATGGGTGTGGATTCAATGGGGGGCGCTGATGTACTGTACGGTGGTGATGATGGGCGATAGCAATGGCAACGGCGACGGCAGTAACGACTAGTCTGACAATACCAACAGCAGTGTCGATGATAATATCAAGACGGTGACAAGAACAGTGATGGCTGGACCTTGAATCTTGAATCTTGGATCTTGAATCTCACATCTCAGATCTCGAACCTTTTGGCTCGTGAATCTCGCATCTCGCATCTCGCATCTCGAATCTTGAATCTTGAATCTTGAATCTTGAATCTTGAATCTTGGATCCTGAATCTCACATCTCAGATCTCGAACCTTTTGGCTCGTGAATCTCGCAATCTCGCATGTCGCATGTCGCATGTCGCATCTTGCATCTCGAATGTGGAATGCTGAATCTGGAATCTTCGGATCCCGCATCTCGGATCTTGAACCTCACATCTCGGAGCTTGAACCTCGAATCTCAGATCTCTCTCGGATGTTCTGAATCTCGACTCTCGAACGTCAAAATCTTGGCGAGTACAGTACGTAATTCCTGGCCCCTTGGGGGCCTTTGGCTTCTTGACTCTATGAAACCTTGACTTTCTTAGATCTTCTCCCGCCCCGGCTATCTTGGAAGTCAATCGAGGTGATCATCAAGCTATTGAAATGTCGAAAACTTCAGATCCCGAATGTTCCAGCTCTTGGAAGTGCAGTTCTTTGAATTTCTGGCTCTTTTCTTTTTGTTGGAATTCTAGCCTCTTGGGAATTCCAGCTCCCCAACGTTCCAAGTACTTCGTACTGTACTTACGTACGTACGTACGGAGTACATACGTACTGCTTCCGTACGTCACGTAGCTATTTGGCTTCCTTTGATTTTGATTCTTTTGAATCAAGTCCGTGCCTGTCTGGGATTCATGTTGGAATGTTTGAAACATGTCGAGACACGTTGGGATCTTGGGATCTTGGGATCTTGGGATCTGCGGACACCAAGTCTTTATCGAATCTCCGATCTTGAATCCTAGCTCCTGCCTCGCGAGTGAGCTTTGGCTCGTGAAATCTCAACTCCCGAATCGTCGACTCCCGAATCGTCGACTCCTGAATCCTCGCTCGTGGAACGCTACGGTAGTTGGCTCGGTCTTGAATCTCGGCTCTCAAATGACGGCTACAGCAACTACTGTACCGTACCTCATGTACCTGTCCACGCCATCGTCCGACGACGGTGTTTCGAAAGATCGAGAGGGACACACTCTCCCCGGCCGTCCCTCTCTCGACTAATTTGTCCGACCGTTAGTACAGATATGCGTGCGATTGCGTCGATGAGCTTGTATCGACAGATTTTCATCAAGATTGCGCATCAGGAGCTCCGAGCTCCGGGAAAGCACTTCTTTGTACTGATAGATCTTTCTAGATCCGTCCATCGTTTGATGGATCCAGACTACACCCGAGTAGAGCGACTGTTCGTGTGATCGCGCTCTTTCGTAGGTGGGAAGAATCACCAATGCAGACAATCGATACGGTACCGCTTTCCTGCTCCTTGGCGAACGCGATCCCTTGGAATCAAGAGCTTTGCATCAGAGATCCAGCGTCGATACTCCAAGTCAAGACCGGTCTCCTTGAATCCAATCTCTTGAATCGAGCCAGACCCCCCTACGTGTAAGATTCCGATCAAGGAGGAAAAGGAAAGCAAAAGACGTCACATCATCCAAAGCCGTAGCTCTTGACCCGACTCCAGAAGAACGGCGTGTCGTCCGTCGTCGTAAACTGGTGCCACACGTCCATGAGCCGGTTGTAGCTCCAGTAGCTCTTGATCACCAGTTTGCTGTTCCGCGTACCACCACCACCACCACCACCACCACCACCAGCATTAGTACCCGTAACGCCGGATTTGACGCTAGATGACGTCGACGACAAACTCTTGATCGACAGATGCATCGCAAACATATACGTCGGGTTGAAGCCCTCGCTCTCGATGAAGACGCTGTCCTCTTCGTCCTCGCCCCCGCTCCGTCCCTTCTCCTGCCAGTTCTCGTACTCGGGCCCCTTGGAGTCCCGGGTGCAGTCGTGCTCGAGCTCGTGAGCGGTTCGCGCCGACGGAACGCTCGACGACGACGGAGAGCCTGCCGCCGACGCCGACGAGGACGAGGACGAGGACGACGACGACGACGGCGACGTCGGACGAGCCGGCAGCGAGCTCAGCACCGGGCACGTGCCGAGGCGCCAACGGCCGAACGCAGCGTGCTGCACGATCGAGGCCGGGAGACTGCTGGGGCTGTGCGTGCTGCTCCCGGCGCCGCCGACGCTGGGAGTGCCGCCGCCGCCGCTGTGGCCGCCGTCGGCGGACCGAAACGGGAGGTTTTCCTTCTTCAGGTGGTAGACAACCTCGCTGGGCTCGTGGTTCGACACCAGCGAGATGACGGTGCCGTCTCGGAAGAACCTCAGATAGCGGTAGTACCTGCGAGGCGTCGGTCAGCCTGCCCGCCACCGCCGGTCCATAGCCCGTCGTGTCCTCTGTCGACGAGAGCCCCAGCTCGAATCGGGCTCTTACGTTACGATGAAAACGGGGCTGTTCCAGCTCGCCTGCATGCTCGCCGTCGCCCCCGAGCGGATGTAGTTGACGGTGCTGATGTAACAGCCGTTGAACCGGATGCGTGGCCGACCGCGGAGATTGCTCATGTAGGTCGGATATTTCGGGGTGAGCGGGATGGAGAGATGGGTGGGCGGGGCCAGCGCAGAACGCTGAAGGTCGTTCCGATCGTTCCGCCTGCTCTGATGCTCGACCAGGCGACGGCCCACGGCGTCGCAAGCCCAGGAGTAATGCATGCCGCCGAATCCGACCTCGGGACCACAGCACAAGCGCTGCCAGATTCGCTCCTCGACCGCCACCAGGTACGCGAGCCGCTTGCAGACCTGGGCCAGACGGCCGAGGATGCCCACGTCGATGAGCGCCGCTTGGAACAGGATCTCGATGAGCACCTCCACCGGAAGTGTCGCGATGGGGCATGGCAACGTGGCGGCCGTCTCTTCGGCCGCCGCAGACGTATCGTCGTTCTCGGGCCCGGACATGGTGGCGGCAGCGGCAGCAGGAATGGTGGTGAGGGCCGAGAATGACCGGATCAGGTCTGCTATCGATCTTCGTCGGGGCGGGCCGGCCGCTGACGACATCGTCCGCTTGCGTACTTGCGACGAGGCCTTTGCGGCCTTGGAGACGCCATCGGCGTTGGTGGGCCTGGAACTGCCGCCAGCGGCTGGGAAGTACTTCTTCCTGTACGACTTGTCCACGGCGGAGTCGAGCTATCAACCCAGGCCGGTCAGCCGGGAGCAGCTCCAGCAGAACAGCGTGCGAGGAGGAGACGCTCTCAAGTCCTCACCTTGTAGGCCTGCCTGTAATGCTTCAAGCTGTCTCCCAGCCGACCCTGCGTCTCCTTCTCGACCCCCGTCTCGTAATGTTCCAAGGCCGAGCGAGGTTCGCGAGGTGGCGTCTGGGTCACCTCGACGTTGCGCCGATCGGTGCGTTCACATGTCGGGGGTAACTTCAAGTCGTCGCCTGTAGGATCACTGACTTGCCCCTTCGCCGGATCCGGAGCCAGAGGCGGCGGCTTTGGAGGTATCTGAACGGGCTCTGGGTTCGTCGAGAACGTCTTCCCTTTCGTC
Source organism: Lichina pygmaea (assembly GCA_963422465.1). Lineage (NCBI taxonomy): Eukaryota > Fungi > Ascomycota > Lichinomycetes > Lichinales > Lichinaceae > Lichina > Lichina pygmaea. The sequence continues at coordinate 2,737,046 of OY730171.1, forward strand.
GGAGTCGACGAGGAAGGAGATTCTGCTGCTCCAACCGCCTCGACCGAGCGAGACCCTGTCTTGGCCCGACCGGAGACTTCGTCCAGCCATTTCCGGCGAAAAGATTCCAGCTCTGGATTCGCCGACTCGGTGGCCATGGCACAGGAAAGGTCCGCATCCAAAATCCGTCCACGACGTCGCACATGTACAGGATATCAGTGGGTAGACGACATGTTGACGCTGTAGGTTCGCGCCTGGATGCAGATTGGTCAGCTGTGGTATACATTCGCACAGGAAGATGAATTGAGAGTTCTTCGAACCTGCCAGGATGCACACTGTGCACTGAACCGTGAAGGCCTCGGGAAGCCCGAGTCTCGACGTTGGACGAAAGATAGTGAGTCATAAATTCGTCGGTGTTCGGTGGGAGGGGGACGGAGGTGGGGGAGCTCGGAACGGAGAAACCGCTTAGGCCGACGGACTTGAAGGCGAGACTTGAAAGTAAGATAGACGTCGCTGTCCAAAGTCCCAATCCCATCACTGCGACGGACTGCGTTGCGGCATCGTTATAGCCGGCAGCGCCGATGTACTCAGTACGCTCCGATGGTCGACATCATCGCTCCGAGAAACTTCCCTCGAGCATCGTCAAAGAACTTCTCGTCGTACGCCGCCAAGGGCCTCGGCAGACTCTTACGATGCCCCCGACCTCAGCGACATGATCCCATCGGGTCCTGAAGAGATCATGAGCGCGGCGCCGTCAAGCAACCCTGCGCCGCCGCTCCGGTCGTCACCAGAGGATCAACCGTCGGATCGAATACAGCGCGCAGCAGGATCCCCTTCAGCAACGGCCGGCGCCACCATGGCCGCGACGGACGAAGAGAACAGCAGTTGGCGAGTGAGTGAAATCTCGCCTGGCCAGAGAATGCTGTCCGCCGTGACCGGCAGCGTCTTGACGTCCCTCCTCGGTGAGCGAGCTATGCCGTTACCCTCTCTGAGTAGGCTGCGTATCGAGAGGCTAGTGATCTGATATCCGTGTCCAACCCCTGCAGTCACACCTCTTGATGTGGTTCGAGTGCGCCTACAGTCTCGGCCAGTGTCGCCAAGCTCTTCGTCAGGCTACATTCCAAATCCTACCAGCGGTGCGTCTTTCGCCAACCTGTCGCCAAGACTGGGAGTCTCGGCTTGCTGCCGCGAGGTGTTCTGGGTCAACAACAACGCCGAGTTCTGCATCGTGGCACCCTCGGGCCTCGCCGTAAACACGCACTCGACATCGGCGTCGGTGGCCGAAAGCGCATCGGAATGTGCAGCGGAAGAGGCTCAACGGCGAACGTTCACGTCCACCTTCGACGGGCTCCGAAAGATTGCGAGACACGAAGGCGCCACGACGTTGTGGCGCGGCTTGAGCCCGACGCTAGCCATGGCCATACCTGCCAACGTCATCTACTTTACCGGCTACGACTCGCTGAGGTATGGTCAGCGCAGTCCGATCGCCCAGAGGGTTCCCGACGGCTACGCGCCCCTGGTAGCCGGTTCGCTGGCACGCGTGCTGGCGGCCATGGCCATAAGCCCCATCGAGATGTTTCGGACGAGGCTGCAAGCCAGCTTCTCGACCGGCCGACCCAAGGCCGGCGGTACCCGGAAGCTCTACCTCGAGACGCTCCGTGGGCTGAGGGAGCTATCCCGGACGCAAGGGCTTCCCGCTCTGTGGCGGGGCCTGTCGTTGACGCTATGGCGCGACGTACCCTTCTCAGGTCTCTACTGGTCGGGTTACGAGACGGTGCGGAACGCGATGAGAGAGGCGCGCCAGAGGAGGTGGTACGCAGGTGCAGCCGACGAAGCGGCGTGTGACCGCGAACATCGACAGCCACCCGAAGGCCATACCGCCACTCTCGTCGACAGTTTCGTCGCCGGCGCCGTGTCGGGCGCAATCTCGTCCGTCATCACGACGCCCTTTGACGTTGGGAAGACCAGGCGGCAGGTGTTCGAGCGAGCCGGCGACTCGGTCGTCGCATCGACGGGAGCGGGTCGGGTGGGCCAACCAACGTCGTCGGAACGGCAGTCGATGCCACGCTTCCTGCTGCAGATCTTCCGCGACGAAGGCCTTCCCGGGCTGTGGAAGGGATGGGCGGCCCGCTGTCTCAAGGTGGCGCCGGCCTGCGCCATCATGATCAGCACGTACGAGATTGGAAAGAAGATGGCCCGGGCGATGAACGAGAAGAGAGAAGACTGAGCCCGAGGCGCCGTCTCTCCGCCAAACCCAGGAGCGCCCAGCGCGTCGGAACACCCTATCCTCACCATCTCTTCGACAGCGCTGTCGTTCGTCGATTGAGCCGGCCTCTCGAGGCGGCCTCTGACGGGTTCCAGCATCTCTCCGTCTCCCCCTCTTCCTCTCCACCTCCTACCCTACTCTAACCTATCCTACCCTACCCTCCTCGTCTCCATCGACAGCTTTATACCTCTTCGGGGGCGACCCCAAAACTCTCCTCTTTGTACCGCATCTATGCATCATGAGCGTGGCGTCACGCGATTTGAAAGGGCTTTCTCGTCTCTCGCCTCTCGACAGGCCTGTCCCCATCGCTCTGCTTTTCCTCGGGGGTCAAGTGCCGGCAGAGCCGAGTCTAGTATAGTTACTCGATATTCCACCATCGTTTCTTGCTCTCCTGCTTCCATATCTTCCCCGTCCGGACACGCAACCTGCTCGATCAGGCAACGCGTTCCGCTTGTGCACCAGCCTCACAAGATACTAGGCGTCACAGGCGTCTACTACAGTGCAACATCCTGATCTTTGGTGGAGCCCCGGCCTTCTACTGTTGGCACTGACCTTGGGCTCGATCACGGCGATGAGGTATGAGGGGTACCGTACCCGATCACATGACGGTCGATATCAGATAGCGAGCAGTTGAGGGGCCCCCTTGATGAAATTTTGTATAAGTCCACTATCCTTGGTTGGAATCATCTCAAATTTTTATATTGGGTAGAGAATCATGTAGAGAAGAGATATCGAGCAATAGAGCTCTAGTATACAAAGCATGACTCTTTTCTCAGAACTCAACTTTATTACTTAGTCCTTGCGACCTCCTTGTCTTCCCACCGGTCATCTTCATCATTGACATCAGCAGAAGACCCCAGGAAGTAAAGCTAGTGGAGCGTGTTGGTGCCCTTAGCATCCAGGAATAGTCTATGACTCCCCAGACTGTCTAGGATCTTGCAGAGCGTATTGTTGGGAAGTCTTGTTTCAAGTGCAGAACACAGCACCTTGTAGAAGCAGGCAGAGAAGGAGGAAAAAGATCAGAAGGCTGTAACAACTGCAAGAAAGACTCATTCACCAGTCAAAACAGTCTTCTTCTGATGTTGATGATGTAGATGACAGGTGGGAAGATTAGGAGGCCCCAGAACTAATTAACATGATTGAGTCCTGAGAAAGCAATCACGCTTTGTATACTAGAGCTCTATTGCTCGATATCTCTTCTCTATATGATTCTCCACCCGATATTAAAATTTGAGAGAATTCCAACCAAGGATAGTGGACTTATACAAAATTTCATCAAGGGGGCCCCTCAACTGCTCGTTATCTGATATCGACCGTCATGTGATCGGGTACGGTAACGTTTTAGGCTGTCAGGCAGGGACTTCGCGCTGGGTCGGCCAAGGCACGTAGCCCTAATTCCCCAGGGGTCACGGGGTGCTCACCGTAGCGTATCGTACTGTACGGAGTACAGTACGTAACGTACTTCGTACCCAACCGCCGCTCGATCACCATGTTCATAACATTTGCAGCATTCGGCTTTGGAGGTTCCAGATTGTGTTCAAAAGTCTTCTGGCACGGTATCGCTGTTGAACTTGTTTTGCAAGCGTACAGCTCGTGATACGAGGGTATATTTTGGCACGCCCAAGGAAAATTTCAACAGCGCCTTCATTGTGCTTGTGTCAATCTGCTACCATACCCCCTGTGTCGGTAGCTCCAATTTGTCCTTCACGGCAGCGTGAATCTGCTCGCTTACCAAGGCTGCAAACCTCCCATCTTTGTCATCCTCATCTTCCTCAGTTGTTAATGGGAGATCGTTCGTTCCCAACAACTTCTCGAGATCAGGCTCCAGGCCTATTCTTCGACCGAGCATTCGAATCGTACTCCCTCGTAACCATTTCTTCGGGGAGCCCCACGCTTTGCCATGCGAGTACAGGAGAACGTCATTTTTCCAGCCCTCGCACTCGCCTCTCTGCCGACGGAACACGCTCATCAGGAACGTGAAATATAGGTATCGGAGTCGAGGTCTGTTGTTGTTCTTGAAGATGAGAGGCCGGTCTGACAACTCTGACCAGGGGAGAGGGTCTTCACGATCACTGGAAAGGATGCTTTTGTCGAAGACGACGACTTTGAGATCTGTTGAACCATTGCCGGCGGGGACAACGGCAATCTGCGCTCGGTCAAAAGCTCTCTCGAGGTCCTCATGGATGAACAACCCGTTTTTTGGGTTGAACAGATGACCACGGTCATCGTCGTCGCTCTTTCCGAAGATGTAAGTGCAGTTCATTTCCCCAACGGCGAAGGGAACGATGTGGGCCGTCCTCATACGACGCCCGCTGAAATGCTTGTGGCTGATCGGACACCAGTACTCGACTTCATCGTCGGCTGCACACGGATCCTCGAGCTTCTGTTTCTTCGACTGCTTTCTTGAGCCATAATCGCCTATGAGATTGTTCCGGAACAGTGCCTGCTCCTTCCCTCGACCACTTGCGCCCTTAGCTTGCGCCCGACATGTCTGCCCCGCCGCATCAATCATGTATGTCTGAATGATACTGCTAACATGAGCATCGGTAACAGAATTGGTGTCTGCGAGATCGGCCAGGGTTCTGTGGTGGTCGAGAACGCGGCCAGCAATCAAGCCCGCTCGACTTTCGAGAATGATGATCTCATGGCGCATGTGCGACATCTGCCCCTCGATGGCCTCCAGGGTTTTCCGGTACGTCCGATGGGACACAGTCTTGTCGTCTCCAGCCTGGTTAAGACGCTCAAGATCTTTGCGACGACACTCGAGCTGGAATTCCACCAGCGATATTCGCGCTCGGACGCGTGCTTTCACGCGGGCGAAGTACTCTGCCTCGAATGTGGATGGATCTCCTCCGGCCTTCCGATGCTTAACGTGCTTCAGCACCACCGATTCGACGGAAGAGCCCGATACCTCTCGCTCCCGCTTCCGGTTTTCCGTCACGAAGCTCGCAAGACTGTCTCGAAGAGCGGGGACTCGCGAGCGGACTTTTTGGGGCACTGGATCCTCAACATCCATAGGGTTGTATGCCAATGATGGTCCTCGAGCTTTCGGAACCGCGAGTTTCTTCACTCTTTCCTTCTTCAGGGCCTTATCCTTCTTCTTCTGGAGTTGGATGGCTCGAAGATGGTCGGAAACATGGACGACAGGGCGATCTGGAGTTTGTGGCCTCGCTGACTTCCCATCCAGATGTGCCGAGGATTGCGTTGGGGTCTTGGGAGAGCTAGACGCCATTGCAAGTTGATCCGACAAGAACCAAGAGTCGGACGGGATCGAGCGGGAACTTCGAACAGTCACCGAAGAGCGGTGGTATGGAAGGGGGACGCCGAGCAGTCGCCGAGCGGAGAGTCGAGCAAGCGCCAAGCTGTCACTCAACGATGGTACGATTGGACAAGAGAGTCGAGGAGCTATGAAGCAGTGATGCTATCGAGCGGGAAGGCGGAGCGGCTACTGAGTGGTGGTGGAATGGTGTGTAAGAGTTGAGCAAATCTTGAGCGATGATGTTACCAATTGATCAGACTGAGCAAGACTGGAATCAACTGCTATGTGGATTCTACAACACTGGACGGGGTGAAAGGAATTCCTGTTATACCCGCCTCAGATGACTCATTTCCCAGTTTGACCCCCTTTTCCAGAACCCTTTCTCAAACTTTTTCCGATATCTAAGTTAAACCTTTTCCCTTCCGCGGTCAGTTTGGCAGGCATACCAGCTGGCAGAACAATGGTGCTGGGAGCGCTGGCACCAACTGCATGGAGGCCCCCCACCGACAACACAGACACTGGACCCGGACCCCGGAGGCGGAGACAACTGGAAGCCCAGCAAGATGCCGTACCGGTCGGCCCTCCGGTTACACGCCGGCCTCCCGAAGGCGCAGAGCAGTATTCTGACGCAGGTCGGCACAGGCAAGATTGGACTGGCGGCGTTCCTCTGCAAGCGACGGGTACCTGGCTTCCCCACACCGGCGTGCAGCTGTGGAGCGCCGTGGGAGACAGCCAAACACGTGGTTCTAGACTGCCCACGCCTTCTCCGAGCGCGGCGAAGCCTGTATCTAGCAGCTGCGACCACTGACTACCAGGCTTTGACATCCCGACCACGGCCCGCCGCCGCCCTCACAGCGTCGATCCTCCGACAAGGCATTCTCCCCCAGTTCTCCTGGGCTCAGGAGCAGCTGGAAGCTGGCTGCTAGCCAGCCACCCCCCATGTTCTACAGCATCTCGACAGGATAGTGCTGGCCAGGCACTGCAGAAGAAGGGTTTTCACCCTAGCAGGCCTAGGGTTTTCCTTGCTTAATTTTCATAGCTGACCCAGCATAGTCTAGATAACTAGCACTAGAATGGAGTAGGAATACCAATTACCAATTACCAAGTTAAACTTTTATAATTTATAAATCCATAGTTTTCATGTTTGTCAAGAACCTGCCTGTCCAGTTTGTAATTCCCCCCACCCTCCCTTTTATTTGTCCACTACGTCTACTTAAATAATCATAGTCTTGCTACTAAGTACATCAGGGAAAAAAAACAGGCAATTACTCTGGTACCCCCCACTGTGCACGTAGATTACTTCGGTGCCCCTCTTACTTCCATGCCCCCCCCGCATAAATCAGTACATGCACTTCGCCGAGCCATGCCATATAAAGCTAGGTATCTCTTCAAGTCAAGCAAGGGATGAGCTTCGTAAGTCCTGGTAGCACCACACAGCGTACATTCTTCGATCGCATTTTTTTCCTAGTCGTATTCAATGCCTAGCTCTAGGTCTATCAAGCCAAATCTTATTTTTGATGTTGTATATGACATTTTCAGTGTTGTGGGAACTTTGTGAGTGGTGTGGAGCTGGGTTGTCAGTGGGCTGATGCCCCAGAAGTTTAGTAGTACTTACAGTAGTTCTTCTAGGGAGTATGAAACTAGAAGTATTTATACTAAGCGAAGGAGGCATGGAAGTAAGAGGGGGCCACCGAAGTAAGATACGAGCATAGAGGGGGGTACCGGAGTAATTGTCCGACGCTTTTGACTGGAAGTACAAAGGTGTCCTGACTGTCACTAGCTAGCGAGGGTGGGGGAGGTACGAAGTACCTCTGTGGCACGGGTACTACTGACGAGGTGGGCGACGGAGATAATGTTAGCGAAGTACAAGGTACGAGGAAGAGCTGATAGCAGAGCCGCATTATCAAAACTCCCGAAAGGTACGAGGACGTCTCTGCGACAGAACGTTTCACCGCGGTCGCAAATCTCTTGAGATGTACGTACGTACCTCCGTACTCCGTACTTCCGTAGCGCACGCGCATTCAACGCCGTCAGAGCTTATAACATGTGTCACCCGTGGACCGTTACGCCTTTCCCCGCGCTTTGTCGAGCGCTTCTTGAGCAGCTGTAGCTCCCGGGCACGCGAGGCTTACCAGTGATCACGTGCCCTAGATCGACAAAACTGCTCTGTCCCGGGCCGAACTTCCCTCAGCTGGTACGTACGACTCGACGACCTCGAGTTGGCTCTCTTTCGGAACCGAAGATGTCATCGGTCCGCTCGTCGTTGGCGTGGCGCACGCTCTCTCGTCTCTCGTATATGCGCGGTCCAACCTCAGTCATACCATGCTCCTCGAGAGCTTTGCGGACGACGACTAGGTTGATGGAAACTCCCACGGCGGCGCTGCCCCGTCGGAGACCGGTGGGCGCGTTCAGAGGAGGGTGAGTTGGGTCCTGGGTGTTATCTGGCTCGGTGCACGGATTGGCCGAGAGAAGGGTGTCGATGATGTCTTTTGTTGTCATCGTCGAGATGCCTTCATGAGCCTGCTGCTGCACCCAGACATGTTCGATCACTACTAGCACCATGGCTGACTGGACAACAGGGTCTTTGGGTTCTTACTCGGCTCCACCGCGGCGGGCGCGCTGGTGTACTACTATATCCTGGACGAATACAAGATTGCCAACCAGATGCTCACCGAGGACATTTACGCCCTGCAAGCGGCCGTGCAGCGGATCCATCTGCACGTGCAGGGTCTGGAAGAACAATTGCAAGAAGGGGAGCGCAAGCGGAGATGACGACAGAGAGCTCCAATGTGGAATGGGCAGAGACGAGGGGGCAGACTGATCGGGAGCGCCTTGGCTTTTGGCCGGATGGACGTCAACTGTCGGAGTCCTTGGAACTCGTCAGTGGGCATATTTCTATTCTTGGTCTCTGCATTCGGGAGTCTTTGCGTATCCACTCCGGACACCAAGTGTGGCTCTCTGCGGGTGCTGTTATCATACTGTACAAAGGGGAGAGCCGGAACCCACCAGAGGCTTGCGACCCAGTCAGAGGCTTCTTCTAGTGGGCTTCCAGATGTATCTTTATAGCAGGTGTCGTTGTTGTGAGCGAACGTATCCAACGAAGAACTCAATGGAGTCAGGGGCCCCTCGATCCATCTTGGCGTCTCCATCAGAGACAGTCGAGACCAAGACGCTGGACCATAACTTATGACATATCATATCAACACGCTATAATTGCAACGCCGGGAAAGGTGTGCGATTAGTCATGCGACTGGACTGAGCTCAGCCTATCCTCCGCAGCGCGTGCCAACAGACCCCCGGCACACGACATCGCCATCGTCACGGATCAGCGTCGGCCCCGCAGTGTCTTCGTTCCGGACGTCATGCCTCTGATCGAGGTCCTCCCCAACAGCTCGACAACGACGTCCGCGCCGGGATGGGCGTACGTGCCGGACACCGGCTACGACCCGTCGAAAGCTCCCATACAGCCGTCAGGCACTCGACAGCGTGGCGCACGTAACATCTCGCTCGCCGACGGCGCGGCCCAGAGCCTCAAGCAACAGAACGCCGTCGTCAAGCGTCTGAACGAGCTCGACAAGGACAACCATCGAGACGTCCAGATACCAATCCCGTCGAAGCAGGCCGGCGGCAGCGGCAGACGTACGTAGCTGTCGTCCATGGCGGAGGCAGCGGGAGGGGGGCCTTGTCGACGGTCGACCAGAACGCTGACCCGTCTACCTAGCCGGCCGAGAAAAGACGGCGCCGGCCGTGCGGCGCATCCTCCAGTCCCAAAAGACGTTCCTCAACCATCTGGCCGACGAGGAAGCGCAGTTGGCGCAGCAAAACCAGTCTCCGACCTCGAACGCGGCACCGAACTTCGCTCCAGCCACGCCGGCCGCGTCCAAGCCGCATCCGGCGAAGGGCAGACGCACAAAGGCGAGCGGGGCGCAGCCGCTGACGCCGCTGACGCCGCAGCCCCCTTCGTCCTCCGTGCCTGTCGCTGAACCGTCTGCCGCTGTCCGACCGTCTTCGGCGGCGGCATCGGCGGCATCGGCGCCAATGAGCCTCCCTGTCGCCGGCGCCGACGAGGCCAACCCGTTGCTGAGAGCTCATACGCCCGTGAGGCCGCCGTCTCCCCTGCTCGAGGAGCTCCTCTCGGCCCCGCCGCTACCCTACGCCGCTGCCCGCAGCAAGCCCTCGGCCCTTGGACTTCCGCCGACGCGCTTCTGCGAGATCTGCGGCTACTGGGGCAAGGTGAGGTGTCTCAGATGCGGTGCTCGAGTGTGCGGACTAGAATGTAAAGGCACGCACGACGACCGGCGCTGCCCCAAGTTCTTTGCCTGATCCCCTCCCCGGAAGCGTCACAAGACGCTTGATTCCTATCGTCATGCCCGGTCAAGGTGCTGGAACTTCCTTCCCACGCCGTTCTGTCGGCCCCACGGCCATCGTGGAAGGACTGCTGCCAACATGGCATCCGTACGGAGACTACGGTCTCTGCAGACATGAAGCTGGCACGCATCTTCTCACGGATGCTGCTATGTATCTACGTGCTACACGTCCGGAGGCTGCCGGATACGTTGAGCCCCGAGCAAGATTTCACACACCGTCAGGAATGGCCTGTTTGCCCGTTGAGGATGCCCGATATGGAAGTCGCCGACGTCGAGCTACCGGGGCTGACCGGTTCCTGCTTGTTTCGGTATACCCCCCCAAACGGTGGGGTGAGGGGCTGGGGAGGGGATGTTTGAATCTCATCGTCCCTCGATTTCTAAGCAAGCCTCACTTGAACCGAGCATCTCCTATGAGCCTGTCTGTCCATGCTCGTCCCCATCTTTGTCTTCTACGTCTCCCTTCGGTCCTGTCCTCCTGGCCGTTCATCAAAGCCGGCCACACCAGGTGCACTTTGATATTTTTCGTCGCCCCCGACTCCGTGACGGCAGAAAGGGTCGACGAGACGTCCTCGTCCAGCCCAGGCCCCGGCTCGATCGAGCCGAAAACCGGTGACGGTGATGTCGAGACCGCATCAACTATCGGACATGTCCGGTCCGGCGAGCAGCTTCAGGACCGTGTTCGAGCCTGCAGGTCCATCCGCCGCGGCCGTCGAGTCGATGCTGAAGACAAGGACCGAGATTGGAGACGTTTACCCGTGTCTGGCTCCGACGCCGCCGCCGCCGCGTCGGCCCAAAGTCGTTGGTGGACGCCTGCCCGGCCACGATCCTGCCTTCTCGGAGAACACGTCTCCTGGCGTTGAGCGGGGTCGTCCGAGCTATCCAGAACCGTCGCGGCCCAGAGGCATCCAATATCCCGTGGGGCATTTTCGCGCCAGAACCGTCTATGGGCCATCCGCCCATTCGTCTCATGGATCGGCCCGGCGCACATATCGGTCGGCTCCGTACACGCATCGTACGGGATACGCTCCCGTCGGCAGCGTTCCCCTGCGCCGTCGTCCGTCCTATAGCAGCCTTGGGAGCTCGCCCATGTACACCCCGGCCAAAGGACCGCCGCCGTCTGCAAGCTCTCAGCGCGTGGTGTGGCCAAGCCACTCACCTCATCCGGCCGGACGCAGCGACGTGGCTGGCCGCGTTCGCCAGCCAAGCTTCGCGATGGAGCCCAACGGAGGCTTCAGACCTGGCAGATACAACGCGTACGTGGGCCACCACGAGGGTCACGGCTACGATTACGATGGCGTCCCGATGCCTGTGCCTTATTCGGATCCTATCGGCCTGGCGGTAAGCTCGTCGAAGATGGACATGGCAAGAGCGCCCTCTCCGATGTCGTCGTCGAGCGAGCCTCCTGCGAGCCCGTCCGGCACCGATTCCCCTGCCGAGTGCTTGCTGCCGACGACCTCAGCCTCTAGCTCTGCACCCGGGGCCAGAAGCGGGAAGGCCCCGGTACCGGTCTTTTACGATTATACGGAGGGCTTCGTCGAGGAGGAGGAGGAGGTCTTCGTCGCCAACGGCTCCATTCCGTCGCTGTCGTCGCAGGGGAGCATGGCCCGCCGGCCGCGGCAGCATGCCGGATCCCACGTTCGGATGGCGCCAAGAGATCCGGCCGCCTTCTTCCGCGACGTCTCGGCCCGCATCGCGCAACTGAGCCTGGAAAGGACTTTGAGACCGACCGAGCTGGAGACGAGTTCGTCGGGAACCGTACCGTCCGTCGACGGCTCTTCTCGCGGTGAGAGCGAGCGACGGCTGGTCACGGAGGAGGATCCTAGCCCGGGACCTTCGACGTCGGCCCGGAAAGGATCAGACCCGTCGACAGTAGCGAGCTTCGGGACGGACCTGTGCGTCGATCCTTACCCCTGCGACGAGCAGGCTCCGGCGTCGTCCGCGTCGAACTCGGCGGGGTTTCCCCACGGCGCCGACGGATCGCCGGACTCGTCCCGAGACTGGGAAGCCGCTGTCGAGACCGCGAACAGGATCTCGTGTCGGAATCTTGGCCTCCCGTCGGCCGCGAGCTCAAGCGCATCCGGAAGCCTGTCCCGAGGAGACGAGCTCGACCTTGCCGACGGTACGCCCTCCGAGGTTGCCTGGAGGGAGGCCAACCTGGAGGCCGAGTGTCGGGGAGGGACGCTGGCGAAGCTGAACACGCTCGGGCGTAACGCGCGCGACTGTCGTCAAGCTAACCTGCCCTCGTCGTCGGCGACGCGAGGAGGCCTGGCTAGGGACGGCGACGAAGAGAGGAGCGGACGATGCGTCGAGCAGGACGCTCTACCGAAGCTCACCGTCGATCCGAGACACGGCGGATCCACGACCACCACGACGTCGACCACGGCCACGACCACGACACCAGCATCATCCGGCACGAAACCGCCGACGACGAGAGCCGCGACCGCCCTGTCCACGACGGAGGACGAGGCGCCGGTGCTGCTCTCGAGGAGGAGCTTCCCATGGCTGCACAAGGACGTCGGAGCGGACACGGCGAACTCGTCGCAGAGGTCGTTGGTTTCGCCGCCGCATCTCACGCCGCCGCCGCACAACTCTCGCTCGACCGACGCAAGATCGCGGCAAGTTCGAATGGAGGGGACCGGGCCGGCTTCCGGTCTCGGGATCGACGAAGTCGTCGTCCCCTCGGTGCCCGGACAGGGAAGCGGAGTTTCGGCGCCGTACAAGCTCAAGCTGCGAGTGCGGCGGTCCTGTGCAGGCCAATCGACCACGTCGGCCGAGCTACGCCCCTGGAACATTGACGACAACTATCCTTGGACGAGCACGGCCCTGGATGTTCACGTTGGCACGCCGGAGCTGGCCACAAGGCTCGAGCCACCTCCGGCCCGGCCGCGGAGGTTCAAGCTGAGGATGCCTCGGAAGTGGAGCCCTGGGCAAAGGAGATCTCCGAAGGGCGATGACGCCGTACAGAAAGCGGCCGTCGCTGGACAGTCGACCCCGGCCTCGAGTCTGTCCGAGCCAGAGGCGAGGCCGCACCGAGGCGTCGGACCCGAAGGCGTCTCGATCCCGAACGACGACGTCGATGACGCTCCTTGCCTTCTCGCAGGCTCCGTTGCAGATACACCGCCCAAGGTCTTCGGCGATGGCTCAGCGGCGCCCGTGGAGAGGGCCGGCGAGAATGACGCCCAGCTATCCCCATCGACGATGCTGGCCCGTAGCGCAAGCCCGGTGGAGCTGCGCAGCGTCTTCTCGTCGGACAGCTCAGACGACGATGACGACGACGGACGACAGCGGCCGCGGCAGCGACGAGACGGAGGGCCGTCCACGGTCCGCGACCGCTTCTCGTCGCTGCGAGCTCGCTTTGCCGCATCACGAGCCCTGAACGGCGTTGGCGTTGGCGTTTCCACTCCCGCCGCCGACGGCAACCCGTGTCTCTCAAGGGCGTCGTGCCAGACCATCACCAGCGCGCCAAGCCGGATGAGCCGCGAAGGTCTGTCGCGACACTGTCACCATCCTCCGCCTCGACGGTCGTCGGCCTCGCCGTGTGGCGGGCATGCGACGTCAAAGGGCCCGCGACACGCTTCCAACATCCTCCGGCACCGGACCTGGAGAGTCGTCGCGGGCAGGTTTCGTCGCTGGGTCGCGCGTCGGCGTGAGCAAGTCTCGAGACTGAGGAGGAGGAACGCCGTCGTCGCGCTGTGAGCCGACCACGCGTGTGGAGGCTCAGGTTGGGTGACATCTTACGATGCGCTTCGAGGGCCTCCAACGACGGTCCATCTGCTAGCCGTCACAAGACCGATCGGACGCACTGCCCGCGGAGCCATACACAGTGCGATACGGCAAGAGAAGGGCAGATCCATCCCTGGACGGCCAGCCTCTACCATCTCCGTCGCACCACTATATCACCGCTAGCTCTTCTATGCCCGCTAGCTCTTTGCATCTACCTTATTCCTGGCCCGACCGAGGTGCTGTACGATACTCTATTCCATGGAGATGTTCATCATCCACCGTTGCCAGGAGCACGTGCTCGCTCGAGATAGCGTCTCTCTTTCTGCGTCGCTACTGAGACCTATCTTCTTACAACTAGCCACCCCAGCTAGACCACTGCTCTTCCGTTCAATCTTCTGTATCATAATTTTGTTTCTTTGCGTCAGGACCAAAGAACATGGTATAGCATAGCAGAGCATCATATAGCTTGGCCTGGTTTTGCTTAGCTTGGCTTAGCTTAGCCAGCCCAGCCCAGCTCTGTGAGTCTGCCTTTTACATTCGTACAAGTCTAGATATAATACAAGCCCGGCCCAGAAAGTCTTGGACTTTTACGTCAAGCCACCTCTCCACCTTACTTCCTAGTACACCACCACGACTACCTACCTACCTACCTACCTACCTACACTTGCCGATCATGCCTACACATTACCGTACCCATCCAGCAAGACAATAGTGATTAGCACAAGAGAATGGGTCTAGTGACAGCCAGCACTTTCTCTCTCTCTCTCAATCGGTTACTTTCTCTGGATGGGGACTTTCCCTGAACAAAGCCAGTACGAGTAGACGCTCACGTCACACGGCACACACACACACAACACACACACACACACACACACACACACACACACACATATATATATATATCATCCTTCTGGATGGGTAGGTAGGTGGGTAGGTAAGCACGGTAGGTAAGTAGGTAGGTAGAGTGTCACAAGCACCGTTTCTTCCCCTTTGGATCTTGGGCGTAAGAGAGGTGTAAGGAATCAAGTGAAGTGTATGTGAGCTGTGAGATGTACTGTACAGTACGTGGGATGTATGTGGATTGATGGGGTGGTGGGAGATGGATGGGGGGGGGGGGGGGGGGGGGGGGATGATGTAGAAGCATGGCTGGCAATGTACACCGTACACCGTACACAATATATCACACGCGCTGGAATGAGCGACGCTACCTGCGATGAGTCATGTTGGCTGGGACATGCTGGCTAAAAAACCTGGTTGTTTGCCCCGGGGAGGACGATGAGGGAGGATTAGCTTCTGTTTGTCCGTCTCTTCTAGAAGGGAGGGGAGGGAGAGGAAAAAGGGGGGTCGATGGTGTTTGGCGGTGGGTTAGGAATGTATTGGGTTGGGTTGGGTTTGAATGTGGGCATGGGTTGGGTTGCACTGGGGTCGGTTGTGGGTGTGGCTGGTGAGTGCTGAAAGGATAGAGACTGTGAGGAGTGGAGACGTATGGGAGATGGAAGGTGGAAAAAGAAGTGATAAGACCACCTGTTTGAAGGGAGAGAAGGGATACGGGAAAGGGGAGTTGTCCAGAAAATGAGACCGAATAAGCAGACTGCGCATACCCGACTGTGGAGTACCAAGAGAAAGACGTGAAGATCGGATGGGGCGACGCGAGAAACGAAAATCAAAACCGGGATAGGACAGGACAGGACAGAATAGAACACGACCAGAGGATGAAAGATGGAAAAGTACTTACAGCGCCCCCGATGATGAACAGCCGTTCTTCCTCCCTCTCGATCCAGCGAGCCACATCGTTCGCTGCGAGGGCGAGTGCTGTCCTCGTCTCTTGCGGACTGGGTGGTGGTGGTGGTGGTGGTGATGATGGTGCCTCGAGAGCATCTTGCTCGGCACCACCGGCTCGTTCTTTGAAAGAGTCGGGTTCGACGTGCTCCTCGTCGTCGGCGCCGGCAGATGCTGTAGAAGCTTCGTGATCGCGTCCTCCTGTGACCTCGTCTTCAGCGGCTTTGGCTCCGGTGGCGTTGGCTCCAGCGGCGCCATCTCCACAGGCACGGGCGTCGGCGCTGGGTGTCGTCGAGGGACGCGAAACGGCTCGTCTGTCGCCGGTCTCGCCGATGCAGTACATCTCGAACACTGGCGTCACCCATCCCAGACACACGCAGCCCCGCCGCGTCCGATACAGCGCCTTGAGGTGAGCGTTCTTGGCGTGCACCGTCGCATGCAGGGTGTGGTAGATTGTCAGAAGCCTTTGGTAGCGTGTCAGAAGTGTATACATGCCGGGACCGCTTGGGAACAGAGGGTATTGGAATGGCGAGAGAAGGACATGGGAGTATCAACAAGGAGATGGAGCGCGACACGGACCTTCTCTCAGCTACCATCGTCGAAAAGTCCGGCGAGAAGGACGACATGACAAACTGCACATTCCGACGCGACTTGTACAGAAAATGACGGAGGACGCTGCCCGGGATGACGTCGTCCACGCTAGGACGGCCTCTGCGGATGGCAGACCTGATCGTCTGCATGCTGCCGTTCTTCTCGAGTTGCTGGACACTTGTCAGCAATCGTCTCGTTCCAGGCGTGGCGGCACCTGGACGAAGGCACGAGATTGTAAAAGAGAGGGTTGGGTCTTGGACATGTACCAACCTGCACGACTTCGTCTCGCATCTGTTTCAGCTCGTAGAACCTCTCCTTCTCGGTGCTGATCAGCAGTATGGCAATCTGCCCGTCACCGACCTCTTCGGCCGCCCCTTCGTCGTCGTGCCGACCACGACCACGACCACCCGTCGGTCCGTCTCCGGCACTCTGATCCACGAAGCTGACGTACATGTACAGATACCCTCGGTTGTTGAACGCCGGCAGACAGATGGGGATCCAGCTCTCGCCTTCGCTGGCCTTGAGGCCGCCCGTGGCATCGAGCATGTTGAAAATGAGCTGCAGATCGCTCGGACGCAGCGAATGGCGCCGCGGACGCACGACGCTGACGAGCCGACCTCCGGCGACAATGAGGCCGTAGAGCAGGCTCGGAGCGCGCGCGCCGAGCACGACGCTGTTGATCTGCTCCCGCTGAGAGCGGCCCAGGCGCAGGCATTCCAGCGCCGAGAGCAGCGTCGACGGCGAGCCGCGCGTGAACGAGTCCGTAAGCGCCGCCAGGAGCGGCTCCGTGCCCTGCAACGGTCGTCGCAGGTCTGTCGACGGCCGATGCGAGAAGAGACTGGTCAGCGTCGGCAGCGTGAGCGTCGACAGGATCTGCATGTAGAGCGCATCCAGCTGCGCGCGAAGCTGCGTGTCGCTCTCGCCGAGCTGGCTGATCGCGACCAGATACAGCGGGCCCTCGATCACGACGACGAACCGGACCGATCCGGCCGTGAAACCCCTCAGCTGCTCCTTGCCGTGCTGGAAGGACGAGATGACCGTCTGGATCACGCCAACGTAGCCTGATACAAGCGCATCGTCGCCGTGCCTGCTGAATATCGGCTTTCCCGCCGACGACAGAACGAAGAACTGCTTGAGACGCGATCGCCATCGATGCATGAGGGACGCTTTGTATGATTTGAAACGTGGTACATATCAGCAATCCCCTTTTGCGCCATAGGTTTCGCGTCCTAGATAGTCGTTGAATGCATACCTTCATTGGTGCCATCGCCAGCGAGCTCTTCCAGCTCCTCAAACTCGGCTGCAAAGTCCGTTCCCAAGCCATCGTCCTCGTCGAGCTCCATCCTCCAGCTGTTCGACCTCCATGCCCGGGCGTCTGACGGCTTCCATGCCGGACTGCCCTGATCCGAGGACAGCACTTCCCCGAGCAGACTCTCGACGTCGTCGGTCGCCTCGAGCGTCGGTATATAGCTTCGAATGCTGCTGGAGTCGCCGGCGACGCTTCGGGCCGGGCCGTCATGGCCGCGCTCACGTAGAGACTCTGCATGCGTGCTCCTCGAGAGCTCCGAGACCGACTCGGCCCTGGACTGCGCCGCCGCCGTCGACGGTGGACGGGCCTTCCGGGCGCTGTCGGTTATGCTGTGCGCGAAGACGTCCGTAAGGTCCAGCGCTGTCGTCGTCTGCGTGTGGAGTCGCGGTCGTATAGTGTTCGAGCGGCTTTTCACTGTAGCTACTGGCTCGGTCGACTGCTCGTCTTCAACCCGGACGACGGTTGGTCGGGGAGGGAGCGGCGGTGGAACGGCCCGGTTGTCCTCGTCGCTGCCATCTCCCGAGCGTGAGCGAGCTTCTTGCGTCGAAGCCGCTGATGCACCGCCACTTCCGCCATGTTCCTTGGGTGCCTCGTTCGCAAAGTCCCTGGCGCTGATGTCGGATACCTCGTCCGTATTCTCAGATCCTCCCATGGGACAATTCGGCCAAGGTCGTCCTTTGGCGACGACTTTGTGGTTCTTCCAGCTGTATGCCGTTGCCTGACCGTGTTCATGTCTTGTCTCCAGGGCCGCCTTGATCGAGCTCAGTCGCCACCCTCAACGCAACATGTGCATCAGCAGTTGTCGATAGTCCGGCCCACAAAGGCTCACTAGATCATCCACTCCATGAGAGGAACCGAGATCATCTAGACAAGCATGGCTGCCGATCTGGGCTCTGTTGGTCTACCGTCCTCGGCTCTCAGCTCGGGACGCTCCTCGCCCATTCCCAGAACCGATGACGGCAAGTTCGACCCCTTCGAAGGGCCCAAAGACTGAGCGTTCGGGCTAACGACTGAAGCGCTCTAGAGGTCATCCGGAAAGACAAGGCATTCCGCCGTTACGCATCGACCGTATCCAGGGCCCTGTCACTTTTTGATAGCAGCCTGCAGGAGTGGGCGGACTACATCTCGTTCCTAGGGCGACTGCTCAAGGTCGGCCTCTAGCACCCTGCCCTTCAGCATGCAAGGGTCCTAACTGTGTCCGGTAACACCAGGCCCTGCAATCGCACCCTCCTGACGTCAACATCGTCCCTTCGAAGCGCGTCGTCGCCAAGCGGCTGGCCCAATGTTTGAACCCGTCCCTCCCTTCGGGCGTACATCAGAAGGCGCTCGAGATATATGGATACATCTTTGGCGTCATAGGAGTATGAACGGCTCCCTCTTCAACGCGTGATTACAACTCTAAAGGAGTCACAGGAGGACGGGTTATCGAGAGACCTCTGTGATTACCTGCCAGGACTCTGTCCTGTGCTGGATTACGCCTCCCTTACCATTCGGCCCCTCTACCTGTCTCTGTTGGAAGCATACCTGGTCAAAGTCGATCCCTCGGCTCTTCGGCCCGCCCTGAAAGCTATCATCTTGGCCCTACTCCCCGGACTGGAGGAAGAAACGAGCGAAGATTTCGAACGTGTGTTGAGCCTGCTTGAGAGGTTCAGGGCGGCGGCAAATGCAGATGTAGAAGATGGCGACGGTCGGTATGGCTCAGAAGCAGCAGGCGGCGAGTATTTCTGGCAATGTTTTTTCCTCTCCTCAATGGCCAGCTCGACCAGGCGGCAAGGGGTGCTTGCTTTCCTCGCTCGAAGGCTTCCTCGGCTTGCAGATCCAAGTCTCGCGACGCAGACCTCGTCGAACGATGTGCAAACCCCTTCTCAGGACGTGCGACTGCCGGCTTCTGTTGAGGCGGTTTTGGTCCCCGAACCGGGCTTGTTGGTTCGATGTTTCGCAACCGGCTTGGCTGATGAACAGTTACTGGTGCAGCGCGGGTTTCTGGATCTTCTCGTTACTCACCTACCGTTGCATTGTCATGTCTTCCGAAGCAGAATCAGTCCGCTGGACCAACAGCGCCTGGTGTCGGCTGCTATCGGAGTGGTTACCAGGCGAGAAATGAGCCTCAATCGGCGGCTCTGGGCTTGGCTGCTCGGTCCGGATTCCGTCGGTGGGGCACAGCCGGACATTGTTTCTGGTGATCATCAAATCGCCAATGGGGATGCCAAGGCGGCAGAAACGCCTTCAACGTCATCTCGGCCGGCATATTTCCAGAGGTTCGGGTTCAAGCACGTTGCGGCCAGCATCCGCAACATGCTAGGACAGCCTTTCCCTTCGTCTTCGGATCGCACGCGACCCTTTCGCATATGTCTCTCGTTGATGGATTGTCCCGAAGTTGGAACGGTGGTCATCCCAGAGGTTTTGATTTTGGCCCTTGGCTTTGTCCGCTCGCACGAGACGCAATCGACGTCAAAAGAGGGGTCAGACGTCCTGCGCAGTGCCCGCGTGTTCTTTGATGCTGTTGACGGCAGCATCGTTTGTGGGGAGATCTTGAAGCTCCTGACTTTGGCCATCACGAATGCTGAGCGTCCGGTGAAGGAACGCATGGAGGATTTGGCGCTTGTCAAATTCACTGTAACTCACTTCAACTTCGATGACGATGAGTTGAGACTCATCCACATACCCTTGCTTAGCTTGGCTCTCGTGGCGATGCTCGAAGTCAGAGTTGAGGCACATGCAGACCATACATCAACCGGATCGGACGGTGAAGCTTCCCCATATCAGGCTGCCTTTGTCATTCTGGAGACATTGCTGGGAAAAGTTCCTGAGAGTGCGTATCTTGGAGAACCCGAAAAGGCACCCGGAGAAGCGACATTGCATGCACCTCCAACGAGTCCCCGTATCCTGCAGAATGTCGAACGGTTCTACGCCCAACTGAAGGAAGAAGTCGGCGGAGTGGATCCACCGTTCACAACGGCTCAAGTGGGTCGGTTCCTGCTGTACGAAAGTACGCTTCTCTTGAGGCGCTCCTTGGAAGCGTCTTCTAGCATGATGAATGGCAAAGCGAGTGTCAAGCTCTTCGTACTAGTCCTGAGCAAGATTGCGGTGTCCAGCCCACACACTCCAGAGCTCTTTGCTATGCTCGAAAACGCTGTGGCGTCTTCCATGCTGGACGATGATACCCTACTTCCATTCTCTATCCTGTGGCTGCTCGTCGATGCGGTCGTACTACTCCGAAAACGAGCGGCCCAACAGGTGCAACCATCCTTGAATTCCACCCAAGTGGTCCAGCTTCTCCCTGTGTTCATGAAAGCGTTGTGGGCTTACCTATCACTGGTGCACATCAAACACCATATCGAAAGCGTTCAATGTATCTGGAAGCTGCAGGCAACGATGCCGTACATGGATCGCACGATCGAAGCATGCATATCCACCTCTATGGTGTCCAGACCAGGATCGCAGGCTAGCGCCAGGAACCGACTCGAAGCCGAGCAGAGATTCGCCCTCGTCTGGACGCACAGCTTGCAGCCACGAGCCAGGTTGTTTGACCCCAAGAGCGACCTTGCTCGCGGACTGGAGCATGTCCCGCTTCGTCAACAATATTCGACGGAGAGGTCGAGATATCAGGTGATGCTCTCTCGCCCACTGTTCCTCCTCCTCGACGCCTTGTCAGAAGAAGGGATGGAACGGTTCGTCTGGGCGAGAAGCTGGCTGCAGAGTCTTCCCGATGTTCACAAGTAAGTTGCAGTTTCGTCACTTTATCCTGTACGCCATATAACGCTCTACATGGCTCATCATTATGTGCCCAACAGGTTGCTCAGGCTCATCGCAGGAGACATCCTGGGTTTCTCTCTCCTTCGCTCCCAAGCTGTAGATACGACAGGCTCACGGTCGTCGCCGCCTGGGCCGGCCTTGGATGAGCAGGATGACCTTGGGCCGTGCATTTATTATTTCGAAACGCTACTGAATGTATGCCGATGGTGTGCGGATGACACCTGGGTTGCCATGGCTACCGAGAGCATTGGAAACGAGGATCAAGTTGATACTAACCTTCTAGTCCAAGGTAAGCTATGCTTCTGGGTTAGGTAGATGCTACGTCCTTGGCTCACGACATTCAGGCGAGTTTCGACCCGATTCTACCATCCTGGCGTTCTACGCTCAAATGTGCATCCGAGTCATTCAGAGTACTCGGGATGGAGGTCCGTCCGGCGACGACGCCTCGACGTACTTTCGACTCCAGCGCATCGCACTATCGACACTTCAGCTCCTCCTCGCCACCCCGCATTCGAGCTCCTTGCTGGGTCTACATCTGGAAAGGCCGCTGCTGGACCTCCTCTTGGCTCTGTTGAAGCAGTCCGATCCATCCAACCAGACGTCGGCCCTTGACACGGCTTTCGCTGCATTGAACCTTCAGAGACCTCCAGAGACTGAAATCCACTCTACCGGCCAAAAACGAAGGGGGTCTAAGGAGGCTGTTAGAAGTCCACGGTCATCCCTGTCAACCGAGCAAGAGAAGGCTGAGCCCAGACATTTCGTCCAGCAGCCTCCACCACAGTTGGGACGATGTCTCCTGGCCGGATTCTCTTCTACATCGAGTCGTCCAATCCTCGACAGCTGGGTAAACTTTCTTGCGGCCTGCTTGCCGCTGTTCTCGAACACGATATATCAGGTTCTTATTCCCTTGGTAGAGTGCTTGTGCGAAGAGGTTGGCCACGCGTTTGGCGAATTGAAGACGGCATTCAGCAGTCAGTCGCCCGTGGATGTAACGAGTCCTGACACGCGCATGGCCGCTCTGTTGACAGCGCTGGAGCTTACTTTGACGTATGCTCATGGTGCCTTGAGACACGACCAGACCAGAGTCGCGAGCCCCAGGTCTGCTGAACAGCCTGGCTTCTTCAATAATATGGTGTCAGGTGTTTTCAACTCAGACACGCTACAGTCAAAGAACGCGGCTGGGAACAACAGGCTCAGTGTCCTTCTGTCCTTACATGATACCGTACGCATCAGTTTCGACATCTGGTCATGGACAAGTGCTCTCTTTGGTCAGACCGACGCAGACGTCTCGTCCAGGGCCTCCTTGCTCTACACGTCAACTCGGATTCGCAACAAAGCGAGGAGGCTGCTGGAACGACTCTTTGCGATGGAGCCGGTAGAGTGCCCCGAGATATTGATTGCGCTGTGGTGTACCTCGTCGAGTGGGGAGGCAGAGGGGAGGAAGAACCCTGTGATCGACCTCCTCCACGTCCTAGATGGCTCGAGGCCCAAGGTCACCTTCTCGGCAGTGTTCATCGCGATACAAAACCGTACCAACCCTCAAACCTCGCGTCCTCTGCGCAAGTCCGCTCTCACCGCCCAACTCACCGACACCGATCTGATTTCCTTCCTCTCGGAGTACGCACGATTCATCGATGACGATGCCACGGACGAGATCTGGACGGACTGTTTGACCTTCTTGCGAGAGGTGCTCGCCAACCCCTTCCCGCATCGCCAGATCATCCCAAAGCTTCTAGAATTCACAGCTACGTTGGGAGGCAAAATGGACAACACCAGCTTCGGGGATCAAAGGATGCGCAGGGAGTTGAGCGTGAGTACCAAATCCCCCTACGGTTGTTTCTAGATCGTAGAGCTGATCACCTCGTCAGGACCTCTTTGTCCGACTCCTCACCGCAGCTTTTACCACCAAGCCGATGGCCTTCCTGCAAGAGACCCCTCAGCCCATGGCAGGAGGGAGGCTACAGGAGCGCAGCCGAGGTGCCGACCGATCGAACCGACAACGGGCTTCTGGGACGGACGATATCATCACCATCCTGACGTCGATTGTGCCTCAGTTCGGGAAGCTCTTCGCCGAACCGGAGCGGTCGCTTGCTGCAACGCAGATCATATCAACAAGCGTGCTCGCGCCGGCTTTTCGGTCCAAGATGTTCCCTGATAATCTGCCGACGAGCGTACTTGAGCTCCTTCGCGAGCTGAGCAGACTCCCAAACGCTCAGAAGCTCTGGAAGAAAGACGTTGCCGACGCCTTCAACCATGCCCGGTTCATTTCGAGCACGACAGAAGTGGTCAAGGCATACTGGCTTCCGCTGATTCGACAGTGGGCGACTGGCGACAAGGAGCGCATGCCGGAGCTCCTATCACGAATTACGCCACCGACCACAGCTGGCATCGTGTTTGGCGTTGGCGCCAGCTCGGCTCGCCTCGACGCCGATCGGAAAGCACAGCTCAACCTCCGCCGCATCGCACTCCTTATTCTTGCGTCTGCGCCGGACGCCTACATTGCCAACTTGGCTGGGTTAGAGGGGAAACTGGAAGAACTGTTCACCTCAACAACCGCGTCGTCGCCATCGTCCGCAACAAGGGCCGACGTCTTCATGGTCCTGCGAGCCCTCGTCCTACGAAGCTCCTCATCATATCTGTTTTCCCTGTGGTCCGTGATCAGCTCCGAGCTCCGGGCCACGCTAGGGTCCATCGTGGACGAGGAAAAGTCTGCGAACTTCAACGATGCGGTGGTTTTACAGGCTTGCAAGCTCCTGGATACGCTGGTTCTCCTCGCGCCGGAGGAGTTCCAGCAGATGGAATGGCTCTTTGTCACAGACAGCATTGACGCTGTGTACCGGCCAGCCGGCCGGCGACCCATCGCGCTCGTGGACCGACTCGCTGAGGCACTCGGCGAGGTCGATCCTTCGAGATCAGTCGCGCCTCAATCTAGTGCCGCGGACGCCGAGTCCAACAGTCACCTGCGGAAACCTCTGCTGAGCCTGCAGTCGAGCAGCTACGCCAACCGAGACGAACTCATGCACAACGTCGTCCGGCCGTTCTTCAGCCAGCTGAGCATAATTGCCTTCGAGAATACCTACTCCACCGGCATAGCGGATCTCGAAGCATGCGAGAGCGGGCTGCTGGCCGACCTCCTGGACGAGCGCAGCATCGCCGGAGACTGAATGAACCCAACCTCTGCGGTTGGCTGTATCAGGTGAATACTGCCATCGACCTGGTCCGAGCTTCCTCGATGATCCATCCCGTACGAGGACCCTCTCCCAGTTTTCTCTGTCGTCCATCTGGTCTGGCGTTACGGAAGTACAGGCACGCGAGTTCGACCAGAAGGCTGAGCGTCGAAGGTCATTATGCTGTGCGTTACGTACATACGTACTGATTCAAGTAATCAATCATCCTCGGAAGTATTACGCGTTTCCTCTATTCGCGCTTATGTCTAGCCCGCTCTACGAGTGATCAATTCGTAGTGATAGATTGATCTGGCATGCCTGGCACTTACAGCGACTTCGTAGGGCAGAACTACTCATCCTCACTAGAGATGGAGGACTTCTGACTGCCAAAACTTATAAGAACAATGGAACATATTTTTCGCGACGATATCTAACATGGTTCTGACGAGACGTAAGTATCTACGTTGTTCTTAAACAAGAACCCGGTTGCCTCGCGTGCCTCGCGTGCCTCGCGTGCCTAGCTCCATGACTCTTCTCGATTCTTTCGCTCTCATGTCTGAGCGACGACAAACATAAGTTTGATCTCTGTACTGGGCAAGAACTATGCCTCTTGGCATTGAACGAATCAACGCTCGCAAGAAGCAGCCAAACGAGCAGATTGTGTTCATCAAGCCCCTCGAAGGGCCGGACAAGGCTTTGGCCCAGGATTTCCTCGAACGGATCGCTGCGATATGCAATCCGATCATGAAGACCAACCACCTTCCCGTCATGTCATTGGAGGAGCATGAGCCCAACCTGGAGTTTGTGGGCCGGAACTTCAATGCTGGCGAAGTCATTCAGCTGGTGCTCAAAGCACCTTTTACTGGCGAGTGGCTACCGTTCCGACACGTCCAGATGGTCATGATGCACGAGCTCGCTCATATCAAACACATGAACCATTCTCAAGCGTTCTGGAAGGTCAGAGACCAATATGCGAGAGAGCTGAAGGCCCTATGGGCGAGGGGCTACACTGGAGAGGGCTTCTGGTCAAGAGGCCAAACACTTCTCAGCGGGCAGTACACGACCGACGTGATGCCACAGACCGAGGCGATGCCACGCTCTCTGTGTGGTGGAACCTATCGCACTTCGGCTAGGAAGAGGAAACGGACGACGAAGACGGCGCCGAACACGTTATCCTACGCTGAGCGCAAGGAAAGGCGAGTGGCCAAGAAATTCGGAGCGAACGGTGTCGCCCTGGGATCGGACGAGCAAGGCCGCCTAAAGCTGGAACATCGCAAAACCAGCCAGGTCAAGCCCAGGGTGGCTCAAAGCGTGAGGGGGCGCGAGCTTCGAGCAGCGGCAGCACTGGCGAGATTCGACCACCAGAAGCGGCTGAACCCGCCGCCGCAGACGAAGAACGAAGACACATCCGATGGTGACAGCGCGAGCGATCCGGGTGACGATGCATCAGGTCACAACATCGGCATTGTCGACGATAAGGGTCGGGTCATGGTCAAAATCTGCGGGGGCGAGGACGGACCTGAAGACTCAGAAGGGCTCCAGAGGGAGATGGAGGAGCTGCGTCTGCTGTACACCAACGCAACGAACCACTATGCTCAAGCCAAGTGCGATTCGAGCAGTCCAAATGCCATTAAGAGGGAGTGATCATACGAGTAGTGCTTGTACTGCTGTGGTGGCGGGTGATACCCGGCTTATGTCAAGTCGAGTAAGTACGTCTCGGACACATGTACGTACGTACGGGAGTACGTATGTACTCCGTACAAAAGTACACTGTGGCATGGCGTGGATGTGCTTACTGTCTTGTGGCGACAGGTGCTTAGAATACGAGATACGAACGCAGCACAGCGCTCGGGACAGCGCCAAGATACGGATACGAGTCGCGAATGACTTTGCAGTGCCAGTCAGGCCAAGAACATTCGGAGTCCTGCGATGAGATATCCTCGTATCGTCGAATGCAAGAGCACAGGCGCAGTAGTATGCAGACAGGCATGATATGATGGAGGTTTAGCCGGATCTGGACTGATGTTTCGACTGGGGACTTCAAGGCATCTGAAACTGGGATACGATGGCGCGGATTGGCAATGGGCCCATGCTTGCTTGTTTGGAATTTGGTGTTCCTGCATGAAGGTTGGCCCCGCACCGACATTCGAGTCTGTAATGTCGCTAATCCAGGAAAGTTGAACAACGGCGACCATGCCACGAGCTTGCCTTTGCAGCAGGATATGAGAAGACATCGCCCATCGCGTGTCTACGAAGGACGGTGTCAGAGTCGACGACTTAACATTGGCTCGGCGCTGGATCTGCGAAGAATAAATCTGGCTTTCCGCAGCCGCACGGACTCAGCCCTATAATGAATGGCAGTCTCTGGTCCTGGAAGTTGATCGTACACGTGCCAGCGATCAATACGACGAGCAAAGGCTACAGCGTTAGGATACGAGCTACAGTACCTCTGGTACCTCCGTACTGTACGACGTACAGAGGTGCTCCCACTATGCTTTATCTACCCGTACGGTACAGTCATCGGCCACAGTCCGGAGCATCTTGGCCTTGGTCCCTCATACGGATACGAGGAGACTATCGCCAATTAGCATCAGACAGCCTGCCACGCCCAGCTACTCGCGGGCAGCGGGTGTCAGGTTCGCCTAGATGGTCCACCTTAACCCCTGGCGGCGTCCGGCGGAGCAAAAATAGGACGATCGCCGCGAAGCCAGATGAGAGGCCATAAAGCTGGACATAGGGCCCAGGCGAGTCGCCTTCGAGTCGTCCAACGCTCTCTCCTCCCGACCTTCATTCGGTATCCGACACCGCTGTGATTTTTCAAAGTCACATCGCCCACTTGGCTTGAACATGCCATCGTCATCATCGCCATCGTCAATGGCCTGGCCATCTGTCATTCACTTTGTTGTTCTCGTAGTCCTTGTGTTGCTCTCGCCTTGCAACGCCAACGCCAGGTTCGACGTAAATGAGAAATACGCCCGGACCTATCCTTACACGTTCTTTGAAACTCTCAAGACATGTCCGGCAATCCCCATCCCGTCAGGTACGTTCGCCTCTACCTACTGCCAGAAAGGGTCCACCCCGTTAGAACAGTCGGTCGATGCTAACAACCGGTGCAGGTTTTTCTCAGCCAACGGTTGGAACATTGAACGCGCTGCTTCTAGTGATTGGGAAAGGCACTTTCGAATGCGAAGGGAACGTAGCATATTTCAGACAGATGAACCACGCCCCTGTTTACGAGATTGGGTCTCTTTATTACACCGACAAAAGCCGATTCGACGCTCTCAAGGACCGGAGAGTATTCGCTATGGAAAGACCGCCGAGGGGAAAAGTCGGTCTAGAGGATTACCTTTCCCCCTTTCGGCTGATCATGCTCTCCAACTTCCATCTCGATGGCGGTGGCTTCCGCGCAAGCCTCTACACTCACTCTGCATACATCAAACCTGATCTTGGAGGCACCGGCACGGAAGCCCGTCAGCGAGCAGGCGATCGAGCCTCAAGCGTGGGACAGGACGACAAAATGGCCGTCAACATCGGGCCACAGAGCGACGGCCGGAGAACCTCTTCCGGCCTAGGACAAAGAGCGGGCGGTACCGGGCGGAGCGGCATTCGTGCCAACGAGATGGCGCATCTTCCCAAAGCTGATCTTGGAGGCACCGACACGGAGGCGCGTCGGCAAAAGGGCCTCCGCTCGGGACAGGATGACATTCTGGCCGTCAATCCCCGGCAAAACCGCGGTGGCCAGAGAATCGGTTCCAACGCAGGACAGAGAACGAACGGTGACGGGCGAAACGGCGTTGGTGTTGATACGATGGCGCGCCTTCCCATTGACCAAAGCGCCGCCAAGTTGAGGAAGAGGGCTGCGCAAGCGGGATCTTCACCCAACAGGCGCTTGATGAACCTCTTCGGCAACGACTTCTTCCCGAGCCCCTATTCGCTTGAATCGATCGAGGCAGAGCAATATGAGACGGCTGAGAAAAGCAAGTGGAAAAGCAAGCCCGAGATGCCGGGTGGAGGGATTTGGGCGCGCGTGGGCTCGCAGATGTTGAATGTCGACGGCCAGTTCCCATTGGGGCACTGGCCAGAAAAGGAGGGCATCGAGGTGTTCATGATAAACCCGGTCGGGGGCGTTCCGACGAGCTGCGCCGACGTCGCCAGCAAGAGGCGCCAATTCGAACATCCCGTCGCCTTCCAGCTCGCCGTCTTCCGCCGTGGCTGCA
Organism: Lichina pygmaea; assembly: GCA_963422465.1. Lineage (NCBI taxonomy): Eukaryota > Fungi > Ascomycota > Lichinomycetes > Lichinales > Lichinaceae > Lichina > Lichina pygmaea. The sequence goes on from OY730171.1 coordinate 2,765,459, forward strand.
AGCCGGGCCTCAGTGACCGGTACGCCACCCCGCCCCTCTTCTGCGCCTCCCCGAACAGCGGGTGCCCCAACACACGCGAGGGGCTGCAGGCCGGGCACCGGGCCTTCCTGAACAAAGTAGAGGCCGAGAAGAGGCAGGAGGCCGAGGAGGCGGCCCGGAGAAGCATGTACGGCGACGCACGCGAACCAAGATCATAATCCTAATCACAATGGGCTTTTATTTGTCTTTCATCCTTTCCATCCTGCTTCTTCTTCTTCCCCCATTACATTTCCCCCACATTTCTGTTTCCTTTGGCGGGCATGCTTCACATTTCAGCTTCACCCTTTGACCTTCGTTCCACCTTCGCCTTTCACTCTCGGCAGTCGGCCACACAGTACTACCATTTACTTACAGAGATTCATACACCGTACCTCATCATATCACGCCATGCTTACATGGCAGATACCCTGCTTTTCTTCAATGTCAGTACGTACATTGCTCCTTTCTTCAAAGAGAGGGGTTCCAACACACACTGCGTGAAACATACTGCTTGCCTGTACTGTATGTATGTACGTGACACATTCACATGTACATTCTCTCCGCCACCATCTAAAACCCCTGATAGTAGCAGCTCTGCATCTATAAGAGCTGTCAGCACGCACATGTGCACAACTTACCACATCTCCCTGTTCTCCAAGACAAGATTCTATTCAAGTCTTGTTCACTTGCCATGAACACCCCCCCCACCCCCACCCCTCTCTGAGGCTCTGCGCAAAGACCAAGCGACGAGGATTCAATCAAGCCTGGTTCCTCCGTGAGGGGAGAAGTCTTTTTTTTTTTTCGCCATCTAAGCTAAGAAGGAGGAAGGGTGCTCTGTGATCAACACCCGGTAGCAAGCCTAGGAAAGAACATGGGGCGTGGCTACACAACACTCATCAGAATTGTTGGGTTGGGTATCGAGTTGATTGTTGCAGCCTACGACAGAAGGCGGAGGCTAGCTATATATATATATATATATATATATCGGTCAGGGAGCTCACCGAGCTCCTCCTGCCAAACCGCGGCAACCTGCTTTTGAGCTGGCCCCCGTCTCAGCCGAACGGTGAGCTGGCCGGGCTGACTAAAACTTACGGTAGTCGTATGTCCTGGCACTCGGCTCCTCTGGCTGTCGCCACAACAGACGGCTTCATCTCCGACCAAGCTGTCTGTGGCTTCCTTCCTTTGACGCCTGCGGTAGGCCGCTTTGCAACGGGGGTGTGGTCAAACGCACTACAGTACGTATACTTGTGTACACATACCAAGTAAGACCACCTGACAAGGAGAGTTGCCGCTCTTTTGTCAGCTTTCAAGGTGGGAATGGCGTGGGATGGCTCCGGGCTGGTACTATGCGGCTCTGTGTACCGTAAAGGTCGGCTGAACATGATTCGTATCATCAATTCAAGGGGGGGACGGTTGAGTGATGCTGTGATTACGGTACTTTACATACGAGTGCTCATCATGTACCTATTGATACAAGCACCATTCCAGAGAGAACTACTCTCTCTCTCTCTCTCTCTCTTTCCATCTCTCTGGTATGGCTGCAAGAGGACGGAAGGTGCAAGGCCGTGGAGGTGCCTCTGTACCACTATACCCGTACTTATACGTTGCGGCGAATCGGCCGGAACGAAGATAACGTTTCTACGGTAACGATTCGCAGCAAATATCAATCTATCAGCAGGCGGAGGATTGCAAAAGGTGTTCTATCCTGACAGCCTTCCAAGTATTGGTACAGTAGCTGTGCTGAGCTGACACATGACTTCCCCGACCGCCATTCCTCATCACGCCTGTAGCAGCAGCGGCGGCGGCGGCGGCGGCAAAAACAACAGCAGCATGACTCCGTCCGAAGAGAACTGTAGAGCCACGCGATAGGTGAGCCGTCGTCCGTCCTTCGTCGGGGAAACGGAGTGGAAGGCTGTCTGGTCCTAAATCCCGAGCGGGATCGCTCGACCGCCGAATGGCATGCCGCCGCCACGGGCCGGGGAAGCAGGATCCAGCTTGAAATAACGCTGAAAGTGTGCACCGATCCGCTCTCGGAGCCCGTTGAAGGTCGGCCTCAGGTTCGGACCGAAGCGTCCTGCGTTCTCGTTGACGCGGTGTCGAGCATAGCTTAGCAATCCGTTGTCCTTGTCGTCTTCGAAGAGCAAGCCCGTCTGGGGTTTCCATTCCTCGTCCAGGCCGCCCTTGGTCTGGCCTCTCGTCGTGACAGAGGCTTCCTCGATGCACTCTCCTTTGGTCTTTTCTTGCTGTGGAAGTAAAGAGAACAATGTCAGTTTCGTTTCGGCGTGATCTTGGCTCTGATCATCAGCTTCGAGAGAGAAGACGACCACGTTGATGACACAGACAATGCCGATCGCGCAGCCTTGGAAGGCATAGAAACGAGGAGAGGCAGCTGATGAGCATAGGGAAGTCATACAGATTCTCTGCAGTGTGCATATGCCCGGTTGACCGCACGCTGGAAGACGTGACGTAGACTTGCATCGATCTTAGGCACCGTGTTATATTTACGTTGGCATTCTTGGAGGACTTGGAGTAACGCCAGTAGCGCTCTCTCAAACGGGGCGGGACTCGTAATCTAAGGATGACCCCAGACGCAGGACAAGCCAGCCGGCATGTTAGCCCTCCTCGGATCTGCTCTGCTCCACGAGCAAGGTGACAAGACGGGCGAGACCATACAGATGCCATGTCTTGGTATGCCGCATTAACGCACAAGTCGACCCCTCGTTCGAGATATTCCTTCCTCTCGTCCGAGGCCGGATCTAGCTGGCGCCCGCGATTCGGTAGTGCTGCCACCGGCATCGCGGCGGAAGAGAAGAGTGCCCATACCCACAGCACGAGCAGCATCTTGCCTTTCCGTTGGACGGGCGTCAGACACCCTCCGTACAGCGGTCTGCTCGAGAACGGTCCAACTGAAGTCGATGCAACGGCCGAAAGGGCAAGACACCGGCAAGTCTCCGGTACTTAAGTTCGAGCATGGTCCAGTGGTCGAGGGAGCTTGCGCGCTCCCAGCCTGATTCGCGACTCTCCCCGGCGTACGGATGTAGTACCGACGTTCGATCCAAGCCGCAACGAAGAGCGTTGTCGCAAGCTTCCCAGGTCTCCGATTTAGCCTCCTCCGAAATGGATTTAGCATGTACACCTACGTAGGCTTTTGTACACGACGGTGCTGAGAATAGAAGATTCTTTGCCCCATTTGTGTACTCGTAACACGTAGCTCTACGAGTAGAACTACTCGTACGGAAGTAATCAGATTTTCAATTGGTACGTTCTGTAGAGAGAGCGTAGCCCCAGCCGCCAGCACCAGCCGCCAGCACCAGCCGCCAGCACCAGCACCAGTGCCAACACCAGTGCCAACACCAGTGCCAACACCATTCAAGACTTGTCATTCACGGGGTCTCCGGCCGAGCTCGTAACTCCCCACGCCACGGACAGCATGACGGGGCGACACGTCAATTGAATTACGTAACGTACGTTACCCACTTCCGCACGGTTGGGTTTGTACGGGTACGTTATGTACGAGGTACAGTACGCAGTGCGACGTGTGACAGAGAACTGTTTACGTCCGTATGTACGTAACTCATCCCGTAACGTTATGTAGCTAGACAAGCTCGAGGTGCCTTCTTTCAGATATCACGTGCTTGACGCCGGCCACCAGGTACCGTACCGTATCAGTCAGCATACACTGTACGAGTACTCCGTACCTAGCTGGAGGCTGCTCTCGTATACGTACGACGGAAGCTGAGACCGAGAGATCGCGAGAGAGTCGGCTCGAGGATATTCGGCGGGAGAATTCCCCCCCTCCCCTTTCGAGAGCCAGTCGGCAAGTCCGTCCGAGGCCGATATTGATTGCATGCATGTCTTGTGTTCTGGTGCCTGCAGTGAGCTCGTGCGGCTCCCCTGAGGGTCTTTCTCTTCTATTGCGTCGAGAACAATCTTCGGAGACTGCCTAGGCTTCCGACAGACCAGCTTTTAGGCAGCATTCCCCTTTCTTTTTTGCCTAGAGTACTCGTACAGTACGTTCCGTGGTTCTGCCCCCTTTAGTACGTACGTACGTACTCGTGAGCGAGCCAACAACGTTTTGTTTTACGTAACTTCGCGCGGCACCATACGTATGTATGTACTGTGATTTCCTTCTCCGGCCCCCTTCGTGCTCTTTCACTCAGCGCAAGGGCGAAGCAGAAAGTGTTGCGGTACCGTGGAATACAGCAGACACTGGTACGTATCGCGCGTACTCGTACGTACGGTATGTAACAGGGAGAAGAAGGGGGAAAGGAGAAGAAGTAGGCAGGACTTGGGACTGTGGCCAAGCAAGAGGTCAGTCAACAGTGGCGGCATCAGCAGTGGTGGGGACATCACAGGCCCAGCCATCATCAGGGGTGAGAGCATCATAGATTCAGGAATCACAAGTCTAGACATTGTCAGGACTAGAAATCTTGTGGAGGGAGGGAGTTGGGGGGGGGGGGCTTATGAACTTCAAAATCATCTGAATCTGCTTGATGATAGCCTTTCTTATAGACTAGATAGAATCTACAGAGCATGTTAGCCAATGATCATAGAATAGACCTAGGTTGTTGGAGGGGGTTGTAATGCTAACAATACTGAAGAAGATATCCTGACTAATTCAAGAGAGTTGTACTCTGTACAGAGTACTGCTAGTAGACTTTGGGGATGTACCGTTAGCAAGAGAGCGTGTCCTGATAACAATACCTGTATGCAACATATGTTGTAGACACATCTTTCAAGGCTGATGAAGAGGCCATCTCAGATTCCAACCAAGTTCTCATCAGGAAGGTAAGTAGTCCAGCCGGAGTTGTAAGGGTCGATAGATAGAGATAACTTTGGCAGGCATGGGAGGTGGCCGCAAGTCCAGGTTGGGATGAGTGAGTGAACGAGTGAAGCAGGAGGCTCCATTTCATTGTCAGACATTTAAGAACATTTCGAGAATAGTAGAATTGGACAAAGCAAAGGAGCAAGTGTTTGAAAATCAAAAGATGAAGTATGGACGAATGGTTGAAGAGAAAGACATCTACGCTGTCGAATCAAACAGCGCCAGAGTCGAGCAGAAATTGCTACGATTGTCCTCCTGTCGCACTACCTGGCCGGACGGCGTGCGGATCATGTTCGTGGCGGCCTTGGTGCCGAGGCCAAAGAGCTGTACGCTCGAGCGCTCGATGCCGACCATGTTCTCCTGGCAGCTCTCCGTGTCCAGGCAGGTCTGGCCGTAGTTGTCGAAGAAGCTGTAGAGCCCGGCGCCGTACATGTAAATCGAGGACGAGTCGACGAGGCGCAGGCCCCAGGCCTTGCGGCACCTGTCGGTCGTACACTCGCCGAAGCCCGGGTCCGAGAAGGTGGCGCCCGACGTGAACGGCGTGAGCGCGTTGGGGTTGGCTTGGTAGTACGGCGTCTCGGACTGGATCGTCGCCATGTAGACGTCCTTGGCGTTCACGAACTGGTAGTTGTAGAGCTGGTGGTGCTCGGATGCGACGGCGTACCTGAGAGCGAGCACCGTCAGCGATGCTGATCGCGGTTGGATCTGACAGGGGGTCCGATCGTCCGTCCGGAGACTCACATCCACACCGGCCCCTGGGATTCGACGAGGATGCCTCGTCCGTTGTAGATGTTGATCTGGCCGTAGTCGGGTCGGTCGAGTTCGTGGTCGGCTACCCAGATCCAGTTGTTCTCGAGATAGATGCTGGCGTCGCGTGTCACGTGAAGGAGCAGTGCGGCGGCCACGCATTCTGGCTTGACCGACGTCGTGACGTTCGGCGTCTTCGCGCATCTGTCCGACTGAAGCTGAGTCCCGGCCGAGCCGCCGATGCGCATGTGCACGTCCCACATGCCGCAGGCACCCTGCGTCGCGTCTCGGACGTTCCACTCGACCATGACGGCACCAGGTTGAGGTCCCGCCGTGGCGAAGACGAGGTCGGACATCTCCACCGCGCCAACGTCACCGGGGCGACCGACCTGGAAGACCGGCCGCGGCTGGGACTCGTCCCCAAACGCGGCGCCGGACGCGAGGATGTGAGCCCAAGCCTCGCCCGTGATCTTGATGTCCTTCGGAACACGGACCGTGTCGCTGACGACGTACGATCCGTGATCGAAGTAGAGGATGCCGTGGGGCGTTGCGGCGACTCGGTCGAGCACGGCCTGGATGGCGGCCGTGTCGTCGGTACGACCGTCTCCCTTGGCCCCGTTGGCCTTTACGCTCACGAATGCGCTGGCCGGGTGCTGCTCGTACTGCGGCTTCGACCGTTCGAAGACGGCGCCCCCGCCGTCCACGAGACTGCCGGGCTTGGTTTCGGCCTCGAGGGGCCCCTGAGCGCGAACGCCTTGAGGGATCCCGTCCGCGGCCGCGTCGGTGCGATACTCTCGACCCTGCGCCCACGACGCAACCCTGGCACTGCCTGGCACGACGGTGACGTTGAGCGGGTTGGCCACGGCGGCGCCTGAGCCTCGAAACTCTACGTTGTCGATCACCAGCGTTCCTCCGGCGACGGGGGTGCTGTTGGTACTGAACGACGTCAGGATACCGGCCCGGCTCGTCTCGATGCTGCTGTCCTGCACGAGGACGGAGCCGACCAGCTGCTGCTGCTGTCCTCCGTTGGCCATGTCGATCCCGATCTCGCAGTTGTGGATGCTGAGGGACTTGAAGGTCCAGAGCCAGTTCCAGTTCATGAAGATGGCCGTCTGACAGCCGTTGAAGGTCAGGTTCCGGCTGATGAACTGCTGGTTGCCGAAGAAGGCTCCGTAGCGACCGCCGTCGAAGACGAGGTCGCCCATGAACCCTCCGGAGCCTGCCCAAGGTCGTCAGCAGGGGACGACCGGAGCGACGGTGACACAGGTAGAGCTGGAAACACGGACCATTCTCCATGAAGATCCCCTGCTGCTTGTTGTCGGCCCCGCCGCGGCGCATCTCGAACCGAATGTTCTGCAGACTCGTCGCCTGTGCCACCTGCCAGTGCAGGCCGGTGCCGGTCTCTGGGGGCTGTTCGGTCACATCGATGACGAAGTTGCGAATCTGGCGGAAGAAATTGTTCTGGTTCGTGTACCAGTTGCGGCCGGTCTCGTCGTACGGGTTGGCATCGACGACGGCGATGCCTGAGAAGTTGGCCGTCGCTTTGAGGGTGGGCAGGTTGATGGCGTCACCGACCAGCTGCGTGTAGTAGTACTGGATGATCGGCGTGCTGACCCGGTAGGTGCCAGGAGGGAAGTAGACGAGCGCCGGAGACACGGTGGACGAGTCGCAGCCTCGGCCGCAGCGATGACCGTCAGCGATGGCCCTGTTGATGGCCTCGATATCGTCCGTGTGACCATCGCCTGTTATCCCGTCAGTTTCCGAGCACGAACGGAGCCCGGGTCGGCGTCCCCGACGAGTTCATTTGCGAAAGACTCGTGGCCAACAGGTGGAGAAGGCGAAAGTAGCAGGGGCTTGACGAACCGACTGCGCCATAGTCCTTGACGTTCCGATATACCGGGTAGCCTGTTGGATCTGGGTTGAAGGCGGCAGCGCCGCGCCGTTCGATGTTGGCCACCCAGTAGCTCGACGGCTGTGAGCCGGAACTTGTCTCGTTTGTATAGACGCCGTTGGAGAGGTGGTTGTGCGAATGTGGGACGTTCCTGTACGGCGCCGGCTTCGCAGAAGAGAGGTCGGGCACGTTGAGGAGGAGGATCAACCGCGCGCAAAGCAGCAATGAAGGAATGGACATGACGACCACGGTAGAGCAGAACCTGCTGCTCCTATCCAAACGGCAGACACGCGAGTAACGGAGGGCGAGGGGGCTATTTCTGTGCGTCAGCGGAAAGTCGGCTACCAGCGTCTACGATGAGCTCGTCGACCGTCCTCGAAGGGGGGGAAATAGGAGGGACAGAGTGGCGGGACAAGGAGGACGAGGACAAGAGGGCCGCGCCCCATTACGCTTTAAAGGAGACTCTTGAGGCCACTGCGGCCTCCCATGTCCTTTTCTAGGAGTGAATAGAAAAATGAACGCAGATCACCGTTCGCAACAATAGCAAATCGGGGACAACGCCTACAAGCAAGATTCTTGACAGGGCCGAACGATGGAATACAAGAGATACCACGGAACGTACCGTGCAGACGATTCACCCGGCGCACTGCAAGAAACGGATCAAATGAAGTGGAATCTTGGTCAATCTCTTTCCCTCGACCGACGTCGATAGGGTTGTGGACACGAGCTCGATATACGGGGCCACGACAACAAAGACGGCGGGAGACGCTGCTTTTCGCCCCTGCTGTCGGCTCCCGACGCGACAGGGCCTGAACCAGCTCGTGTGACGACTCATTGTCTCTGCGCTTGGCCCGAGGGGCTAGGACAGTGGAGATGGGAAGAGAATGCGCGAGAGAGTCCTCTGATCCCGAGATGTCTGCTGGAGAAGCGGCGGGTGGTCGATGGCCATCTATCGGAGCGTGGCTGTCCAGATCCAAGACAGCTGCATGGCAGCCCATTAGGGCTGATTTTCATGCGCGATTCTCAGCGTGTAGACGGATTGTGACATGTACGTATTATAGGAAGAACGATTGTCGGGTCCCTGGATGTCTCGGGCCGCCAGGCGGAATGGCGAATCACCGGTCCACAGCCATCTCTCCTCTCCTGATCGACATTGTCCAATCAGGTCTCGTCACATGATTGTTTCAGAAACACGGTTGCAAGCAAATCTGAAACTCTGTCGGCCGACGGCGTCGTAGAACAGGCTTAGTCATACTGTCATTGGTGGCTGCTTACTAACCAGACTCCTTGTAGCCGAACCCACGACCGACTGCGCAACAGGCAGTCTCTGAGTCTCTAGCACCAACGTCAACGGACTAGTAACAACTAACTCTTGCACAGCCAGTGCCGTGACAGAGTAGCTTCTCCAGCTCGATATTCTCCCCCGGCTTGCCTGGGCTTACAACCAGCTCCAATCTGGCTGCTTGTCAGTCATCTTTTCTGCTTACAGCTTCTGTGTAGAAGGGCATCTGCGGAGGAGCCGCAAGACATGGTTTCTTGTTCCAGGGATGGGTGAACCACACTAGGTCTAGGGGGTTTTTTCTTGTTATCTTGTACATCTCTTAGCACAATGTAGCCCAGGCCGACAGGGACCATGTCAAAACTGGTGCACGAGAGAAGTTCTCACGATGTTGGAGGAGAAGAGTACCGTACAAGCAAAGTCTTCAGCAGCGTCGTGATTGAACAAGATAGAGAGGAGGAATCATGCAGGCCTGTGGTGGGAGGCTTTAGAACCCGGTAAGCCCGAGCCAGTTCCGCCGCACGTCGCGGTGACGTTCCCTGCCGAGCTCTTCGCCTGTGACTCGAGGATGGTTCCTCGTGGGTGTTGGAAGAGGAGGTGTACCGTACTGTTGCGGCCTCAGGCCGGGCACGTGCCGGGCTAGGTCCGGAGGTAGCCTGGTCGGGCAGCCAGCGGGACCCATATAGGCCTTCGAGCCTTCGAGGGTCTCGATGAGCAGCTTTCTTCCCCTCGATGTGCAGGCCCGTTTGCCTTTGTAGTCGTGCCAGGTACTGTACATACTCGTACATATTGTAAACTACATGGTGATGGCTCCTAAACCCTAGATGGATCTTCTGGAGGGTGGCGAGCTTGTGCACGAACGGAGAGAAGCCAGCACGACTCGGTAGAACCGCGGTTAGAGCCCAAGTCATTCCAGGACATCGCGGCCGTCCACATGTCTTCTCTCCTGTCTGTGTTCGTTTCAGACAATGATACATGGGTTTTCCCACAGCTGCGGCTGAGTTCTGTGACACGCTGGCTCTGTGACACTGGCCGCTGACCGACATTTGTACACTGGCTGAGGCGTGACTTGTCATGGAACCTGCTATCACCGTAAATGCCAACCGATGCGCATAAGTAATCACTCGTAGACTTGGATGGAAACGGTCACATGAACCTTCTCATTTCGACTCGCTCCCTGAACCGCATGATCTTGATCGCATGAGATATCAGTGATCGAAGCAAGCAGGTAGAGCAAGTCCCGCGGTGGAACCTTCGTTCTAGCTTTGTTCCTGAGCCTCTCGACTTGAACGACCGAGCCTCGAACACGACCTTTCGATTTCATGACAATCCGGATTGGAATGGGTAAGGGCGGGTTTGTATGGTTGATGATACTTGGTCGAGTCTGTCTGACATGTTTTCGGCAGATATCTTGAGATGCTTTGAATGTAGGTGGCTTTGAGATTTCAGTGGTATAAGTACTCTAGAAATGAAGTAAGAAGATTCGAGCAAGAGAAAAAAGAGCGGAAGGCACGCTTGGTGAATTCGACAGCCGGGCCCCACCCAAATCATGGCGTTCGTGTGGCATCGTCAGGTTTGCGACCCCAGACGACGTATCTAGCAGTACACACAAGGGGAAAAGGACATCTTGGGTTAGTGCGTCTCGTCAAAGAAAAGGATGGAAGTGGCATCGATGCATGGTGCTATGTACGAGGCGACTTACATCTTGTAGTACGCATGGACACTGCGATCTCGGATGGCGTTGCGCACGTTGACGAGGTAGAGCTGTTGCAGACGTGAGCAACGTGCGCCTCCGACAATGTACGTCCCGATGCTATCCGGGCCGAGCGCTCGTGAACATATCGAGCATCGCTCACCTCAATCTCATTCCTCGACCACCCGAGACCTCTGTGGAAGACGCCCATGCTGAGGCCTTGGACGCCCTCGAGGAAGGCAGCCTCGGTCAGCTGGAACGGAACGGAACGGAACCAACCTCGTCAGCACGACGATCTTGGCCGGCCACGAGAGGGAGACAGAGAAGGGGAGCGAACCCTTCCGAGGTCCTTGAGGTGCGGGTCCTTGGGCCACGGGTTCGAGGGCACCTTGAAGACCTCTTCGTGCACGTCGACGAAGCCGGCCTCCTTGTACCACTTCTTCAGGCGGTTGGCGATCCGCAGCGGCTTTCCGAGCCGCATCGCGGCCTGGTCCATGGTGCTGTGCCACTCTGCCCACGGCCAGTCGGGCGGCATGGTGCCATCGTCGCAGTAGAGACGTGGCATCCATTCCTACCGCATCGTCAGACCTCTTCGACCTTGCAGCGTTTCCCACACCGACAGGCTCTGGCCTCGGGGAAAGAGAAGATCGAGAGCGCTGAACGAACCTGCGACTCCATCCATCCTCCAGGTTTGGTGTACTTCAAACTCCGGTTGATGATGTCACGAAAGTCTTCAAAAGAGCCCAGCATGGCTCTTGTGTGTATGAAGTCGAAGGATTCCAGCGGGTAGAGCCAGTCTTCCTCGGCCGCGTCGTCGAGCAGGAAGTGGACGTTGTCGGGAACCCTGCCAGCCGTGTGAGCAACGAAGCACATGCGCGGCCGTTCGGCGGACATTCCGCCCTGGGGGAGAGGGTCGAGGGGGGACGCAAGGGTCCGGGGGACCAACGAACAAGCCTGGTTGGATGGGACTCAGATCCGTCCCGATGATCTAAAAGCCGTTGCCAGAACGGTCAGCGCTCGATCCTCCGGGAGCAAGTTCGTCGTGCGGACCGGACGGAGGCGTGTGAGCAAGCAGTGACACGAGAGGGCACCCCCGTACCTCGCAGTTGGGATACATGTCCGCTACACCCATCGTACCCCGCCATCGTCGGCAGACCGGTCAGCTCCAAGTCCGGCTCGCAAGCTTGATCTGAGGGGGCGAATCGAAGGAAGAGGCAGGCAAGTGCGCGAACGATAAGGCGGGAACAGTACCCATCGCGATGGGCCACGTCCCGGTCCCGGTCCCAATGTCAAGGATCTTCTTGGGGTCCTCGAGCGGCGCAAACAGCTCTCGACCGCCCATGACGGTCCGCATGATCTCGTATTGCATGTCCAGGCGCTCCATCTCGACCTGTCGATCCAGACGCATGTGTTGTCAGCCCGACGGCATGACACCCACGACGAGCCAGGCGCCCACGGTGCGGCGCCCGAGACTGAAGATTGAAGCCCACCTCGTCGTTTGGGTAGTGATAAGCTACGTCGGCGGCGGTCAGCAAAGGCCGTCGCAGTCTTCCCTTTGGAGGGGGGTGTTCGATGCAAGGCGCAACATACAGCCTTCGCGGTATCGGTGGTACCTTCGACCGTTCTCCGTCGGGAAGAAGTTGAGCTCGCTCTGCGACAGGGACTGCGTCGACAATCTAACGTGAAGAGGCAGTCAGCGAACGGGGCGCGACGGACCGAAGCGGGACACGGTCACCGGTGCCGGGCTCGAGCTGCTCACCCATCATCTGTGTCGAGGGTCGACGAGTCGGCCGACTTGTCGCATGGGCAAATTGGTCAGCGACGCGCCTTGCTCGTTCTGCCGACGTTCGCAATCTCTGGCAGGCGCACAGAGGGCAGGAAGAAGTCCAGGCAGAGCCAGATCGGCCCACGCGTGGGAGGGAGCTCGAAGACCCACATCCGGCTCGATTGCGTCGTGCGGCACCCTCTTCAGGCCGACGACAGCGCCGTCGTCGCTGACGTAGGTCATGACCCAGCGCCGGTGGAAGGCACCCGTTCAAACAGACTCCAGCCTGTGCCAACCTTCGAGGTTCGATCGGACGTCGAGACGTGATCGCCCGAGCGCGAGGCGATTGTCGTGACACGGCCGAGCCGTACGACGATGACGATGACGACGACGACGACCGGTCACCAGCGCGACCGGGGTGTGCTGGGGCTTCCCCGCGCTTCACTGGAACAGCCACGGCGTGCGACTCTTTCTTGCGGTAGACTGTGACGGCCGCCCTGTCGTCTTGTCGTCTTGTCCGGCTGTCGTCCTGTCGCAGTCCGAGTTCTACTTCGCGGTCGAGTCGAGTCAAGTCGAGGTCGCAAACGTGCGAAGAAAGTGCAGTGGGCGTAGACGGAAACCCGGCGGTCGGGATCTTTCTGCGCTCTGCTTCCCGAACGACCTCTTGGCCGGGATCCGGTTGTGGCCCCACTGCATTTTTTGCTTCTCCTGCGCCGACACTCTGGTCGGACTGCTGCAGCTGCAGGGATCACGTGAAACCCGAGGCGGCCAAGCGAAGGGAGCACTCGGGGCGGTGGCGGAGGTGTGTGGGGCGGGGGGGGGGGGGGGGGGGGGGGGGAGGGGAGGGGAGGGGAGGGAAGGGAATGGGAGGAAGACGGAACGTGAACTGCTCTGAATTAGCGAAGGCTACGTATGTATTGGGTCTGTCAAGCCGGCGCGGTAGGGGCAGGCGACGCCTACGAGTACGGTGGTGGAGAGTCTTTTCGACCACCGCCAAGGTCGCAAGTCCCCGTCGACTCGTACGAGTGCTCTTTGGAACGCCGCAGCAATGAGCTGCGTCGCCCACAAAAGTAATCAAGTCTTGCGGGCTCGTCGTCGTCGTCATCGTCATTGTCATCGTCATCGTCATCATCGAGCCCTCAATGCAGAAACTCCCACATGGGCGTAGACCGATCCTCAAGCCCGGCTGGCGGAATCGCCCGGCCGCCTGGGCTTAGCCTCGATCGACCTCGACGTTGGACATCGGCCCCGGGGCGGGAGGTCGGCGATCGGCCGAACGATTACTCCGATGCCGGAGGGCGGGACCGATCGACAACTTGAGTTAGTACGTAACGTACGAGGTACTGTACTCAGCCCGTCACGCCCGCCCGTGCCGCCCGTGGCGCCAGAGAGCTCAGCGCCGAGCAGACTGATCTCTAAGCTCCGGGCAGAATTACTAATCCCTACCGTGTCTACTCGTACTAATCTACGGGTACCGGTGCCATTAGGGGGGGCACTACGGCACCCCCCTCCTCCCGCCCCTTCGGCACGCCCCTCCAAAGAGAGGGGTGTCTATCAGCTGTCAGATACATTTCTTGATGCAGTACTTCCGTAGGTTCAACTGCAATGCTTATAGGTCCACACCACAACAACTAAATAGGAATGTAACCGGCTCATTTGAATCGTCTACTTCTCTACTATGATTTCTGCAATCGTCCGCTTCTCTATCGCTCAAAAATTAGCGTCAGGAGCGACCGAGCCGCCCCCTGTCACCTGACCGCGCTTAGTCAGCTGCTTAGCTTAGCAGCCCCTACTTAGCAGACTTCTCACTGAGGATTAGGATCCCGGACAATTACACCCCCCTCCTACTTCGATGCCCCCCTCGCTTAGCCCAGATACTTCTAGCTTGGTGAAACTCCCCGGGCAAACTAAGTACTGCTAAACTTTTGGTACATCAGCATACCGACCACCCAACTCCACACTGCTGACAATGTCCCCACACCAGTGGAAATACTATAATAGACGTCAAAGATAAGATCTGACTTGATGAGCATAGAGTTAAGCATTGGACGCGACTGAGAAAAAAATGCGACCGAAGAATGTGTGCTGTGTGACGCCTTCAAGACTTATGAAGCTTGCGTCTTGCTGACTTGAAGAAATATCTATCTTTAGATGGTGTGGCTCGGCAAAGTGCATGTACCGATTTATGTGGGGGCATGGAAGTGAGAGGGGGTACCAGAGTAATTGTCCGTTAGGATCCTCAGCGATCAATCTACACATCTACCTGCAGGCGTCCGATAGCCCTGCCCCAACTCAGTCTCACATCTCTACTAGAGACCCTCCTAGAGCCTGAAGAATCTTCTCTTTCCTCTACCTGTCACACTGCTGGCTAGAACTCTTGATAGGGTGCTGCCCAGACTCTGTTAGGCCTCCGCGCCCTAACAATTAGGTTGTTGTTGATATGAATTTCAAACACTTATAACTGCACAGCAGGATAGACAAGTAATGATCTTCGTATGCCCATCTGATTCCCATGCCCTTGTTCCATCATCCACAGAAGTACAAGCTCTTCCTGATCATGGTGGTGTTGTTGAGTGGCTGTTGTAGCTACTTTTCCTGCCTTACCTACCACACACACTTGAGTTCTCTGCTTGGCTTCTCTCAGAGATGCACACTTCTCGCCACTCCTTGCTCGGTGGTTCTTTCACTGTCATGGCTCACGAGAAGACTCGTAACGTTAGAGAGAGTGGTGCAGAAGTAGGAGAATCAAATGAGCCTGTTACATTTCTATCAAGCTGTCATGGTGTGGAGCTACGTATAGATGCAGTTGAATCTATCAAGAAATGTATCTGACAGCTGATTGCGTCCGACATCTGATACCGTAGACACCTCTCCCTTTGAGGTGTTCCAAGTGCCCACCCCAATGGCATGGGTACACAGAAGTGTACATAGTACGACCAACGTCACGGTGATTGCTTACTGCACGTATGTACTGCTCGAAGTTACACGGTATACTAGAATTCTAGGTGCTTCAGCCGCTACCAATGATCACTGTACGGAATAGCAGCAGGCCAACTCCTCGTACTCGTACGCTTCGTACGTAGCTGGAGTGCCGCACGCTGTACTCCGTAATACGTATTATCGGCTCCGAACCGATCTGCCGAACCGTCCCGAACCGGCTCGACAGACAGGGGAGACGGTGATCTCCATCAAGGAATCCGTTGACCTAGAGGCGCTGCTGATCGAGCCACTGTGCCAGACGAGACGCCCTGCAGATTCGATCCCGCCTTCAAGGATGCCACCGTACCGTCTGGCAAAGACCCTTCATCGTCGGCGCTTGCCGTGCCTGCCTGTACTGGACTACTGTTGTCGGCAAGCTGGATGTGCCCCCGCCCCCCGGGCACAACGGCCATATTCTATCACGACGAAAAGACGCTTGCCCTGGGCCGCCGTCCAGCACAGCTGCCGCTGCGCGACGACGGTGACGATCGCCTTCCTGCGCGTCGTAGGCATCTGATCAGCACGACTGACCGTCTCGGGTAATGCTCCCACGATGCCTTGCGATACCCACCCGAGCGCGGTCCGGGACTGCATGTTTATGGCACGGAAGATGTAGACCTGACCGGAGCCGAGGTTGCCTGCCTACCTAGTTCCGAGGCTGTGATGCGAGGCATTCCTTCCGCTTGTATGAGGGCACAGTCTCCTGACACTCGCCGCGGTCCGAGAGCGATGGCGCCTGTGAGAGAGAGCAGGAGAGGGACGCCATCCGTGGCGTCCGAATCTTTTAGAGCTTGGCCCACCTCGAAAGCCTGCCTGGCCAGTGACGTATGGAGGATGGCGAGGATGGCCAAGGCCAGCCGGCCCGCCGGCCCGCCCATGATCATTTGCACCGCTTCTCGACGATGTTCGTACCGTGCTCTTCGTACTCCTTCCTCGAGATCCACATCTGCGTCGGCTCCTTTAGCGTCACGGCCGGCCTGAACCCATCGGCGGCGATGGAGGATCATCGTACCTGGTGGAAGGTGCCAAGACTACCCAAGATGCTTCCGCCGATCCAACTGCCGAACTTTCGCTCGACGTGGCTGCCCGGGGCCGAGACTCGGACTCGCGGCCCCGGATATATCTGGACGAGCTCGGTGTTCAGCCGCTCGCCGAAGCCGTGAATCAGCGACGCCCCACCCGTGAACACGACGTTGTTGAGGAGATGGGGACGGATGTCCGGGTCCACGGCGTTGAGCGACTCCTGGACCATTATCGGGAGGGTCGCGCTGGCCGGCGGCTGCGGATGTTCGGAGTTCTTGGTGGCCGAGGACGTCAGGCCGGGTCCCCTGCAAGAGAGAAAGAAAGAAAGAAAGAAAGAAAGAAAAGAAGAAGAAAAAAGTCCCCGGCGACAAGCACCCGCCACGGGAGGCAAGTTCATCCCGAGGCATTCGTAGGAACAGCGGAGAGTTACGCACGTAGAAAGCCATCTTCGCATCGTAGATGCCCTCGGCGACGCGGAACCGCTCTGGGCCGAAGACCTGATTCCAGCCGTCCGGCATCTCGAACGGCCGACCGGGCATCGCCCTGACGACCTCTTCGTTTGGGGTGCCTTGCTGGCCGCCGCTGAGCCGGCCCGGTCCGCCCCAGATCTGCACGACCGACTCTTTGAAATCCGACAGGACGCGCTCTTCTTCGAGGCGCCGGAAGCTTTCCTGCGGCGGCTTCGCGAAGCTGCGGTAGGTCGCGTTCGCCGGGGCTCCGGCGTCGACCGGGGTCTTGGAGGACACGAGGTAATGTGGCGTCAGATGGACCGGTGGCTGACAGGCCGAGAACAGCATCCGAATCTGCTGCGAGATGAAATTGCCCGCGAGGTTCGACATCTGAATGCCTAGGCGCGGAAGCCGGTCAGGTTCGAAAGGCGCGCAAGGGGCTCTCTCGGCCGGTGCTCGAACTGACCCTTCTTCAACATCAAGCCGTCGTGGACCGGGGTGACGGAGAGCACAGAGGCCCCGATGTCGACGACCAGGGCAGACGACTTCCCCGCAGAGAACCTAAGCGTAGGAACGTGCACTCCCCACTTTAGCCACTCTGGCGGCGCCTCGTCCGCGTCGACCCGTAACACTCACGCCGACAAAACGCTACTCGAGGCCGTCCAGAATGCGGGACAGCCCCAGTCCTCCATCGCCATCTCGACGCTCCTCTCGCGAGCGCGAGCGGGGTTCCAGCTCGGTTCGCTCATGAGCAGAGGGTGCTCCTCCAACAGCTTCTCTTTGTCGGCCAGAGCGTCCATTTCGACTTCCATGTCCACGTCTCCGGACCCGTTGCGGCCGCTGACGGCCGGGTTGCTGGATTTGATGTTCGTCAACCGCGACGTGATGGCGTACTCCCATATTTGCTTGGCGACGTCCCAGTCCTGCACCGTGCTGTCTTCGGCCATCGGATTCTTGATGCCGAGACCGGGCAGCGGCGCGTGTACCGAGTTGTCGCCGAACAGCAGCTTCGTGCCTGAGCCAGAAGATGCATCGTCTACGACGCCGTAGTGTGAGGGCACCACCGACTTGGGGACATCCTCGCCGGCAAATCCAGCCCGGACGGTGGCATACCCTGGGTCGAGAACCAGTGCCGAGATCTCATCTTCGCATTCTACATGTCAGCGAGATGTCTTCCGTCACTTGATGAGCGGTTGCTTCGACGTGCTCACCTCCCCCATACTCTGCCGTGGCAGGCGGGATTGACGAGCTCTGTGCGGTGGCCATCCTTGTTGACTATGGCACGTAGCTACGGATGTCGAACGAACGTGCCAAGTGACGATGATCGTAGCAGAGACACCGTTGAACCTAGATACGGATCCCAAAGCAAGTACGTAAGTACGTATGTTGATTTGAGATGTAGTGCGGCGGAGAATTTTTTGGTGGTCTTATGATTTTTGATAATTTGAGTCGACCTTCTATGTGATACCGGTACGCCTAAGGCCCTGAGTGTCCTCGGTGTCCTCGGTCGATGAGGATGTTGGAATTGAACTGATGGACGAGGTCAATACAACCAATGACCAGATGTTTCCTGGTATAACCTAGGATGACCATCCTTCAATTACTGGGAGTCCTTGGAGTTGAAGTCTTGTTCTCAGACTTTTATTTGAAGGTGTGTGATCTGTGACTTTGATATGCCAGTGATCTCTGGAATACTCCGTACAGGTGTATGAATAGCCATCTTCTGCCAGAGAAAGGACATGGATCTGCTCTCCAACTGAGTAGTATTTCTTTGCCGTGATGTGTATAGGTGGAGGACAGAGAAGATGTTGAGAACTGAAAATTCTCACCAATATACGTGAACCACCAAAAAAGTCATGAGACCAACTACGGCCGCACTACATCTGAAACCGACATATGTACTGTACGTTACGTACCGGTATATGCGTACTTCCGTACCCGTACGTAGAGAGGTTTGGATACGTAGAAGCGGCACGTAACGGACCTTCGTACTGTATGTGGCAGAAGTCTTGTTGGCTGCCGTTTCAGCAGAGTGATATGATAGTACAAATCATGAGACAGATTCCGGGACTAAGCAAGGGCTCTGAGATGCAGACTTCTGCAATGCAGCATATCTGTCAACGGCTCCACGGCCCGCATGACCAAACTTCTCTTTGGTGAGTCACGTGTCGCCGTGTCCTGGGACTTTACTCTTGATACACCATGGATACTGCGAGAGCTCGTAAAGTAATGAGAGCATACTTCTCAGCACCATACCAGTGTCTCGCTATTATCGTATGTAAACCTTTCAGCGACTAATTTTGTCGGCGCTATCGGCTAAGGATGCCGCATTACTTTCGAATATGACAATACTACATACATCTAGGGT
This sequence comes from Lichina pygmaea, assembly GCA_963422465.1. Classification (NCBI taxonomy): domain Eukaryota; kingdom Fungi; phylum Ascomycota; class Lichinomycetes; order Lichinales; family Lichinaceae; genus Lichina; species Lichina pygmaea. Next base: position 2,784,496 of record OY730171.1, read on the forward strand.
TGACTCCGCCATGGGATTTACAGCTACTACCGACGACGTTGAGGACGCAGTCATGGCCTGGCCGCAGCAGCTTCGCCGACTGTACGCGGTGGACACACTCGATACTCGCTTCACGACTGCTTCGAAGCCTGGACAGAGGCTACCCGCACCATCGAGAGCGGACGAACGGCTAGATGGCTCAGGGGTCGCATCGACCCAGAGGCCTGTCGCCGACTCGGCGTCCCAACCATCGCGATGGCATACCATAGAGTTTCCTGTATACTATACCGTCGTCTTCATCGCTGTGGCAGCAATGTTGAAGGTCACCTACGATGTTTCCAAAGGTCGGTGGGCTCTGCGCTTCTACGGGGGATTGTCTCTGACGTCTCGTGGATGCGATTAGAGGATCACCCCAACTTCTCGGCGTACTCGGAACTCCTTTCACCTGGCTGGATTCCAGGTCGCAAGATCGTACGCTCCGCCACCGGGCTGTGGCCGCTGCCTTTGGTGGTTAACTGGTCGCCTCGGCCTTGCTGACCCTGTGCTCGTAGGATAATTCTGATGCTCAGTATTCCAACTTCAGAAACAACATCCCGTCTTTGATATTGGTTCTCGGTCTACACCTTCTACTGCGTCGATTTTATTATCAAGTGTTTCCTGTTCCGCCGGCAGAGGCGGTACGGCAGTCCATATCTCTAACAGAGCAAGATGGATCCCCTTCAAGGTCATATGCCCCGGCACCCAGGGTCGAGCCCCGTTTCGAGCAGCGCATCACATTCGATGTTCTCTTCTCGATACTGTTCGTGTTTGTTTTGCATGGTTCCTCGGCGTTTAAGATCGCCTTGGTGCTGTGGGCAAATTACTCGTTGGCCAAGAGACTGCCACGGCACTATGTTCCGCTGGCTACCTGGTGCTTCAACATCTTGGTTCTGTTCGCAAACGAGCTCAACAAAGGATACAAGTACACGAGGATGGTGGAGCTTGCGTCTCTTGGGACGGCTGGGTCGCGTGGTCCGTTGACCGGTTGGGCCGAATGGTTGGATGGCCACGGTGGACTGGTGTCTCGATGGGAGATTTCTTTCAACGTTACCGTCTTGAGGCTGATAAGTTTCAACCTGGATTACTACTGGAGCCTTGCTGCAAACGGCCACGACCTCTACGAGGTATGTGAGCCCCTTTGCTTGCCGAGCGCCCGGCTCGTCAGCGCACATATCGCTGACGATGTGATAAGAAGAAACAACTCGAGCCCGAGCACCTCTCCGAACGAGACCGCGTCACTCTTCCGGCCAGGCCCGAACATTACAGTTTCCGCAACTATGTTGCATATGCTCTTTATCCGCCGCTGTACCTGGCCGGGCCTATAGTCACATTCAACGACTACGTCGCCCAGACCCGGCACACGCCCAGCAGCATCACTACCACACGGATCACGCTGTACGGCGTCCGCTGGCTCATCTGTCTTCTGTGCATGGAGATGATGCAGCACTTCTTATACGTTGTTGCCATCTCCAAGTCGCATCCGGTCTGGACCGGCTATACCCCCTTTCAACTCAGCATGATTGGCTTCTTCAACCTTTTCTTCATCTGGCTGAAGCTGTTGCTTCCCTGGCGACTATTCCGGCTATGGGCCCTCTTGGACGGCGTTGACCCGCCGGAGAACATGGTCCGATGTATGGCCGATAACTATTCCGCCCTGGCCTTCTGGAGGGGTTGGCATCGCAGCTTCAACCGGTGGTGCGTGCGCTACATCTACTTGCCGCTTGGAGGCAGCGCCACGCCAAGCGGCCGCGGACGCTTCAGTCGCTTACGGACCCTGGCAAACTACGTCGTCGTCTTCACTTTCGTTGCCGTCTGGCACGACATCAACCTACGGCTGCTTGTGTGGGGGTGGCTCATCACGCTCTTCATCCTACCCGAGGTCTTGGCGGTTCTCCTCTTCCCACGACGGTCCTGGAGCAGTCGACCAGATGCCTACCGAATCCTCTGTGGCGTCGGTGCCGTGGGCAACATCTTGATGATGATGGCCGCGAATCTGGTCGGCTTCGCCGTGGGCGTTGATGGTACCAAAGGGCTCGTGCAGGGCATTCTAGGGTCGCCTTCAGGTACGCTGCTCGTTCTGTATGCTGTCGGCGTGGTCGGTTGTCCTTCGCTGAGCTGACCAGTCCGGCAGGTCTTGCCTTCCTCGTGGTAGCATGTGCCACGCTCTTCGCCGGTGTTCAGGTAATGTTCGAGCTCCGCGAACGTGAGCGCCGCGCAGGCATCGACATGAAGTGTTAGTAGCGTCTTCTTTTGTGGGATTTCCCCGCTGTTGTTTATCGGCCAGAGCGTGCATTGATAGTATTAGTCGTATTTAAACCCCACACGAAAGTACAAGGCGTAAGATACCCAGCACAAATCCGGATGGTTGCCGACAAGCCAGGTCACTTTCCTCTGACGGGATTCCGTAGCCTGCGTAAGAAGATTGTCGAGGCCAAGATTGATCACGACGTTCTTCAAGAACGAAAAATCCCCGATGATACCACTCATGCTTTCCACGTACGAGCAGGGAGGTAAAGCACGTGACCGCAGTAGAAGCAGCTTCACTGACTAATCAAGCCCTGCTTGAACCTCACCATCCTCAAGGCATCGAAGAAGGGCTGATGCAGACCATCCATCGGCTCTATGTGGCCGTTCGGTCCTCTTTATGCGCTGCCGCTTCTCTGCGTACCAGACAGGCGTCAACCGCCGGATTCCATCGATGATTGAACACATCTGGATATCGGATACGGACCTTGCCAGCTCCTTCCGGCGATGGATCACCTCCTCGAACACCCCAGCCAGATGCAAACGGCATGCAAGCGCTTTAGCGGAAAGCACTCTTCCGAGAAGGTGCACGAGGCCAGCGAAGGGTCGTATGTCGCGCGTCGTTACGAGCAGTACCATCGCAGGTTCACACGTCGACGGCGCCGCAAGGCTGGACGAATTGGTGCCGCCGAGGACAGACGCCGAGTGTGACCTCCAGCATGAGCTTAGGGCTGCTCATCGGGTCGCCTCGCAATGTATGGCTACGGTGAACTCTGGGTGCTCTGTGGGATGCACATACTCATGCATTGCTAGGTTTCATTCTGGGGTCACTATCGGAGTATCCACCTGCGCACTCTACGGCCACCAAGAGAGCTCTGGACCACCTACAATATGCCGCCTTCCGAAGCGACCTTAGCCTGGCTCGCACACCAGAAGCCGTACGCAGCTTCGTTTCGGGGAAGAAAGCCGCAGGTCGAAGCTCCGAACTATCTCGATACAGCACTGCCATCTTCTGTCACCTGCACGCGATAAGAGCGGGTTTCGAGGATTTCCAACGGCACATGGATGATCCTGTCGTCAATCCACCGAGGGCGAACAATTTCGTGAGGATACTGAAGCTATACAAGGGACGTATCAGCTCGGCGGCAGCATATGGGGACCTTCTGCAGTTCGTTCAGAGCGCCATCTCCAGGGGCCAGTCTACAGCATCAGGAGTAGAGGCTGCATTGCGCTTGATCGTTACCGAGGCCGACAGTATTTTTCCAAGTGACAAACAGCGTGGGAAAGCCATCGTTTCTGGCGTTCGGGCGCTCTGGGAGGCTGTAAAGGCAGATGCTGCACTGTTGCAAGAATCTCTGGATACTGGCCGTCTGCAGAGGGCCATCTGTGCATTGTCCGGGACCAGGCGCTGGAACGAGGTGGAAGCCCTCGTGCTGGATATCACGAAGCATCTCTCCATTCCTCAGCTCGGACAGGCCGTGAAGGCTCTCGCAGCATTGTTTTCACGCGCCGTAGCGGAAGCGGGCCCGGCCAGACGGTCTGCTTCGTCGCTGAGCGTCAAGACCGAGCCGATTCGCTGGCTCGTACGAATCCTGACCTGCGTGCCTGCTCGTGTCGCTGGTGAACTTGTCGCTTGCACGAGCGATGCCCTTCGAAGCAGGGCTGGGTGTCTGACGCCACCCGTTATCCCAACCCGCAGCACTCGCACTTGGGTTGCGACGCTTGCTCGGGTTCGCAGATTGAAGCCGTCAGCGATCAGCAGCGAAGAGTGGCGGCGTGTTGAAGGAGCTGCCCTTGCCGGACCTCGGCCGTCGTTGCGGACGACGTTCGGTTTGATGGGCAAAGGTCGAGAAGAAGCCAGCACGTTCATCTTCCACCGCTGGGTGGCAGATAGCCTCGAAACCCTCAAGGACAACGGCCAAGTGACCGTTGCCGATGTCCGCACGGTCAACAGGCTGTTCCGCCACCACCAAAGGCGTCGGCCCTGCCAGCTGTCATCTCTCCACGTGATCGATGCGCTTACGCGGGTCAGCATACCGTACGCTCAGATCGTGGGACAACTTCTGCCGACGCTGTGGGAGTACGGGGGAGCGTACGACGTTCACCGGCTATGCCAGCGCCTGATCGAGTCTCGGACATCGATCGACCAGACGCTCATGCAAAAAACGGAACAGAGAGTCGCGAGGGCCAATGGTCAGCTGGGCCTTGAGCTCCTCAAGAAACATGTCACGTCTGGCGACTTGAGCATGGGGCTTGATTCATGCAGGGCTCTCCTGCGGATCCTCATCCAGGACCCGGCAGTGAGTCCGGGGCAGATCGTCGACCTTTTCCTCCCGCCTGGCAGGACGACCGAAGCTTTGCCGTCTGACGTCGAGGCCTACGAGCGTCCCGCCGAGGACACGTCAACAGACGCCCGTAGCTGCAGCCCCACAGACCCGATCGCGTATCTTCTCCACGCCGTCGCCTACGAGTTTGCCCACGCGTCGCACCTCAGCGCCCGGGTCGCCTTTCGGCACGTGCATCTCTGCCTGCTCATCGTCCGCTCTCGCAACCAACCAGTCCGCTCCATCCTGACCCGGGCCCTGACGCACGCGGGAATCATCCGACCGCTCCGAGCTGGTGCATGGGTCAACACGGCCGGGCTGCGTGTCGTCCTGCGATGGGTCACCCGGGTCGAGGGCCATGAGATAGCTGCCAAGTTAAGGGAGACCGCCGAGCGGTGGTCGCAGCTGAACGTCGCACCAACACGCAGCCGCAGGTTTCAATCATCCTTGCTCCACCGGAGGGATCTCTAGTCAGCGGCCTTGACGGCATGTCATGAGGCCCGGTGCTCAGATCCCCCCCCCCCCCCCCCCTCTCCTTGTCTTCCTTCCCTTGCCGTCGTTGTCATCTTCATCGTCAACTCCTACAGTGAGACACATACTCGCCTTTTTCTCATATCAGCCAAGCTGCACGCCCACCCTCTTTTCCCCTTTCCTCCCTGATGAGCCAAGGGACGCTCGCCTGAGCTGCTTCGCAAGTTTGCACACTTCCTCTCTCTGTCGAGCAGCGCACGAACAAAAAAGGAAGGAGAGGGGGGAAAGGGGATATATCGGTCGATGTGTCTATCGCACGTATACGCGTCCCGTACGTATCCTAGCGGCCAGGTATTAGATACGAGAAGGGAGGGGAGGGGAGGGAAGGGGAGGCGGTAGATGGTAGATATCATCTTGAACTACGGAATAAGTTATATGGGTTGATACACCTGGCTGCGCTCATCCTCTGGAGTAACACATACTCCGTACATACACACACACAGAGAGAGAGAGAGGGAGAGGGAGAAAGAAATCTGACGGCGGGGGAGAGAGAGATCTGACGACGGGGCAGACAGCAGATGGTTCTTGATTTATAGAAACATCACCCCAATACAGCCCCCCCCCCCCCCCCCCCCCCCCCCCCCCTTCCCCTTGTCTCTCTAAAAAAAAAGGGTAAAAGGCGGTCTAAATTATAGTACATCGTCACGTATCGAGCTCCATCTTCTCGGCGAGTTGAGGTTCGACGGCGTCGTTGATCTCCTGCACGGTGACGTACTTGCTGATGTCGTCGCGGGCGACGACCTTCTGGTTGAGGACGGCGGTGGTGCCGCGGTCGAAGAGGTAGCGGCGCTGCTTCCGGTCGCGCTGGTTCGGGGTGATGTGGCCGCGCAGGAGCGAGGCCTTGTCGGACGTGATGACGCAGACGTCGACGTTCGAGCCCGAGCCGAGGTCGTTGAAGATGCCGGCCTGGATGGCGTCGCCGGCCAGCTTGACGGCGCCGTCCCGCGTCAGCTTCGGCCGCCACTGCGTCTCGAACACCGACATGGCCGCCAGCGACCCGCTGCCCATGGTCACGTACGGCAGCTTGTCGGTGCTGCCGTGCGCGTGCACGGTGAAGAGCCCGACCCCGGTCGCGTCCACGCCGGCCACGACCAGGTACGCCCCGATGTGGCCCTGGTGTCGGAACAGGTGCTGCTTGAGCATCGTCATGCACGTCACCACGCGCGGCTTACGGCCCGTCGAGAGCGAATGCAGTTCCAGCTGCGACGACACGAGCGCCGTCGTGAACTCCGTGTCCGCCGCCGTGCCCGCTCCGGCACACCATATCTGCGGCGCGATGTAGTGTAGCTTCTCGCAGTTCTGCCCGAACCCGTCAGCTCTACGCCTAGCCCAAAGTCCTTTCATCGTCGTCGTCGTCGTCATCACCATCAGATCTGATGGATCGTGTGATACGCACCTTGTCGGCGACGATAGGCCCGCTGGTAGCCCTCGTGTCGGCGGCAATCTGTGATCGGCCCCGGTGCGGCGTCAGTCTCCGGAGCAGCTTCCTAGGCGCGAGCAGCATGGGACACCGACCACAACGCCCCCGTCGAAGATGCATCCCACGATCGTGGTCCCCGTGCTGGTTGCCTTGGGCAGCGGCACCCCTCGCGCGTGGAGAGCGAGGTTGCGGTCATGGTTTGTGAAATCGAACCCCGGCATGGCGAATGGATCGGGATGCCGCGCTGGCGGAAATCTCTCGCTCTAGAAGAACTGATCGCAGCGTCTCTAGTAAATGAAGGAGAAGAGCGGAGGATGAGCTTCGACGGTGAGCTGCAGATCAGCTCAGAGTTTGACCGTATGGATACTGCCCGGAACAGCTGCCGGCACGCTGACGAGGTCTTCAGCGCCTTGAGCTACGCTGTCACGTGACAGCGCGATGGTCGATAACTTTTGACACTTGTCTCTTGGCGCCAAGTACGTAACGTACAGTACGTACCGTACTGGAGCTCCAGGCAACAGCCTGGAATGTCAGCGCCCTTTTTACCATCAATCGAACACTGGTGATGCAGTCGTCACCCTTCTGCATCTGCCTCTGATCACGAGAGGAAGACGGAGAAGAAGCTATGGTTCTCCTGGCTCCTTGAACGCATCCATGATCAGGACTCACACAGCCGACCACCGAAATTAACTACTGCAACATCTCAGCCATGGCTTTCAGTTTCGCCAACGCCGGAGCCGGCCCAGGTGCTGGAGTGGTCTCCACCATGGCACAGCAACCAGGCGCAAGCCAGGCCCAGATGGGTCCGGACTTGGAGGAGATTGAGACCGATGTTCGTGCCCCGTGCCGCGCGCTCTTTTGGTTGCCTGCACTGACAGCATCCACAGCTACTGGGGTTCCTTGCCATCAACGGAGAGCGCAAGCTCCAGTTGCTGCCCACGGCGTGGCCAGCAGATGCGCTGCCGCCTCCGACGGCGTCGCTCCTGAGCGTGGCCTCGAAGAGAGGCTTGGTCGCTGCGGCGGGCCAAGACGTGTTGCTTATAGCATCCACCGACTCCCTCCGCGATGGCTTCGATCGCTCTCCCACCTCCGGCAACATCGTCGCATACAAGTCTCAACTCAATGTACCCATGCCATTTCGAATCTCGCAGGTGGCATTCTCGGCCGACGAGAATTTCCTGGTCATCTCGGCGGAAGTGGGCGGCGGCCTCGCGGTCTACGATGTGGATCGCATGATGCAGGGCGTCACGGAAACCGCCTTCGAGCTGGGCACCGATGGTGTTGCCCTCCGAGCGCTTTGTCCAAACCCAGTCGCGGACAGGGCGGAACTGTTCGCGCTCATCACGTCCAACGGCGATCTTCTGGTGGCCAATCTAGCCCAGAAGCAATACATCGCTGGGAAGAACGGACAGGTTCTCAGGCGCAGCGTCAGCTGCCTGTCGTGGAGCGCCAGGGGCAAGCAGCTGGTTGCTGGAATGGCGGATGGCACGGCCTATCAGATGACGCCGGAAGGCGAAGGGAAGGCTGAGATACCCAAACCACCTGAGCTCGCCGACAACCAAGCTTGTACGTTCTGGACTCCTTTCCACCCGTGACTGAAGCGTACGGTGATGCACACGGTGCCTGACGGACCCTCTAACGCAGTGATGGCGATATTTTGGCTCCAAAACGACGTCTTCCTCACCGTGCACACTCCGGTCACCTTTGACATCGATTCCCCTCCGTCGTCGGACGTACATCTGGCCACGCGGCGGCCACCCTCGTCTTACACTTTCCAGAAGCTGGCAGACCCCTGCTATCCGGCAGGGCTGAATCGATCGCCTCCCCATCGCTTCATTTCGCGGCTCAAGGACTTCCTCCCCAACCTGCAAGACGCGCTGATCATGGGATCGACGGCGTCGACCGACATCGGTTTGCTGACCAGAGCAAAGACCGCCTTGACGGACGATATGGCCGCAGAGAAGACGGTGGGCGTCTTCACGACGACGAACATAGCCATAGACCCACGGAGAGCGCAGCTGCCCATGAACGACGAAATGGGCGACACATCCCCAATCGGCATGGCCATCGACCTGTCAAGCAAGGTCAAGGTGTCCCGACCGCTGATGGGAGACGAAGTGGACCAGTCGCCCACGCCTCTGCCACAGCTGTTCGTCCTGAACAACGAAGGCGTGCTGTCGGCCTGGTGGTTCGTCTACACCGAGTCGATCAAGCAAGGGACGTCGTATCCAGGTCTCGTGGTGACAGGCGGCGCGGGCGACGGGACTCCTTTATCGACGGTCCCGTCCGCGTCCCCGGTTGCCGGCGCTCGACAGGCAGGCGGCTTCGGTGCGCCATCCTTTGGCAGCCCGGCGGCTCCTACGAGCGGCGTCGGCGTGCCTACAGCCCTGCAAGCTCCCGCATCCGGCGTCAACCCCACCCCTCCTGCCCCAATGTCTGCCTTTGGATCCGCAGCCCGCCTAGGATCCGGGCAGTCGCCTTGGGGTGGTCCCCCACCCGTTGCGACCTCACAGCAGACCGGGTTGTCCTTTGGTCAACCTGTTTTCGGTTCTTCTTCGCCGCTGGGTGCCGTCACCCAGGGGAGTGCATTCGGCAGGGCGGGCATGCCGGGTACCCGACAGTCCCCTTGGGCTATCGCCGGATCTGGTGGCACAGCAGAGAAGCCAAGCGTCGCCGCTCCCACCAGCAGCCCCTTCGGTGGGGGTCCCGCCACCACACCGACACCGGCACCGGCACCCTCAGGCGGGTTCAGCTCCTACGCCAGTCAGGGAGGCTTTGCCGCGGCGGCCGTATCAGCCGCTACCGGGCCGAGCATCTTTGGTTCGCCTAGCTCCAACCCGTTTGCGCGTGGTCGAGGGACGACAGATGCCACATCGAGCTTTGGGCGCCCCGAGGCGGCGGAGGACAAGGGCAGCCGAGGCCCCTTGGGCTCCGGTCTTGGTGGCTTCCAGCTGGGCTCGGGCTTCAAGGGTGATGGAACAGCAAAGGATGACGCGCCCAAGCCGGCAACGACCGGCGGCAATGGCTTTTTTGGATCCGGGTTCGGATCGACGCTGGAGGCCGCCGAGAACGAAGCCAGCGTGCCGCTCTCGCAGGAGACGGATATGGATACCGGCGACCCGAGCGACACGCTTCAGCAGCCTAGGGTAGTACCACCGTCGACTGGTCAAGCGGCCGAGAAGCTCGTCGACAAGCCCACCGAGTCGCCGAACGACCGGCGCCCAGAACCGGTTATGAAAGCCGCGACCGAAAGATTCGGAGGCCCAACGGCGCCGTCCTCAAGCCCTCCGGCGGTGCCAGCGGCCCCGGTCCGCGCAGCTACCCCTCCGAAGCCTGGAGTTGGAGGGACCTTTACGACTCTGTCCCAGGCCGATGTTACGCCCGCATCGGCGGAGAAGAGCGAACCGAAGACATTGGCATTCGAAGGATTCTCGGACCCATCGAAGGCCAAGGTCGAGAGCGGTGCGGGTCCATCTACACCCGAGGCCAAGGCCCGAGTGCACAGAGATGACGCCCGGGTTGTGCGAACTTCACCAACGGAGGGTTCGTCTCCTAATACCCCTTTGCCTCCTATTCCTACGAGCAAGACCTCTTACGCAGCCGGTGACTCGTCGGCCTCTTCAGACAACACCATCCCGGACGACGCGCCGCTTCCTCCAGACTTTCTTCCGAAGAAGGGTGATTCAAGGCCTACCGGTGAGGACGCGCTCAATCCCGCCGGCCCTAGCAGCGACGACGACGGCGATTGGGAGGGCAGCGGCGAAGATGTCGCCCAAGATCTTAGCCCCGTGAACGAGCCCGACCAGACGCCCAGATTTACGCCTCAGAGCTCGTTCGGAGACGCTCTGGGCGGCTCGTTCACGAACGTTTCGCATCCCGCGAGGCCGCAGCCGTCGCGGCCGCTGTTCGGCGAGATAGGGAGCCCCTTGCCGACAAGCGTCGAGTTGCCGCCACGACCAGCGCACGACCTGCGACTACCTAGCCCCGGTCGCCCTCCGTCCAGCCTTGATCCATCGCCCAGCAAGGCAGGTGGCACGTTGGCCTTCCCGAGGCCAGACGCGAAGCCGGCCGAAAACACTGCCCGCCCGAGGGCAACAGATGACTCGTTGGCAGGGGAAGCTCCGCAGCCAGGCCCAACACCAGGCAAGCAGGTTTCAGAGCCACGGCCAAATGATGACCAGGAGTGGATCGAAGCGGAGGAGAAGCATGTTGCTCTACGCGCTCAGCTTCAGGGTGATGTCGAGGGCACAACGAGACTGCCGCCCTTCGTCGCACACCACGACTACGTTGGGCGGCTCACAGGCACTGGGCTCGGTGCCGAGATGGAGCGACTGTATCACGACATCAACTCTATGGTCGATACCCTTGGCCTCAATGCCAGAGCGCTCAAGGCCTTCGCCAAAGGTCACACGGAAGAGACCAAGGAGGGAGGACGCAACCGACCGGACCTGGACAGCGAAGATCAGTGGTGTCTGGTCGAAATCCCGGACGTCTGTCGGATCGAGGACGAGCTCGTCGAGCAGCTCGACGAAGGCCAGGTTCGAGACGTCCCGGACAAGATTCGCGAATGCGTCGCACTACGGGACGATGTAGGCAAGCGTAAGTCGTCCAGGTATCTGGTTCCTCGCGGCCACAGGGCATCGCTAACGGGAGGTGTCGTCAGTGCGCGCAAGGTATACGCAGCTGCGACAAGCTATCGACGCACGTCTTGACCCTGTGCACGCTGCTGCAGTTCGAGCGGCACCCCTGAACAGCGAGCAGACGGTGCAGCAGCAAGAGATCCGGACCGACCTTGTCCGCGTGCAACAGCTGCTGTCCCACGCCGAGGAGGAGATTACCGTGCTGAGGGCCAGGCTGGTCTCGGTGAAGGACGCTCGGGCCCGACCTCCGCCGCGGATGGAGGCCGTGCTTAGGACAATCACGAAGCTCACCGGCATGATCGAGAAGAAGAGCGGGGACGTTGACATGTTGGAGAATCAGCTGCGGACGCTGAGGATGGTCGATGAGGACGATGACGATGACGATGACGACGATGATGACGACTTTGAGAGCATCGATGCCGACACGGCGGGCGACAGGGCCCTGGGCGCCTCCATCTACGGCACGCCGCAGGGGCGTTCGTCCGCCAACGGCTCCCGCACAGCTAGATCGACGCCCGGCACGGCGACACAGCCGGGACGGGGACGTGGCACGTACGGGCTCTTCTTCACGCCAGAAACCTCGCCGTCGACGTCGACGTCGGCGTCCCGACGGGCTAGCCTATCACGGCGCAGTTCGCCGCCGGCGGCGGCGGCGGCGGCGGCGGCGGGATCCTCGTCAGTCGCGGCGCACGCGTCGAAACACGCCATCAACGGCGGCACGACGACGGCGACGCCCTCGTCGTCGGAGCACATCCGCCACCGTCGTCGTCGTAGCGAACAGCAGCACAACAGGAAACGTGAACTGTCCGGGAAATTATCAAGTCTCTTGTCCAAGATAGGACCGAGGATCAGTTCGGTCTAGTCCTGAGGTTTCGGTTTGGTCCTGGTCCTAGGGTCTCGGTCTAGTCCTGTGAGTTCTGGTCTAGTCCTGGGATTTGGAGCTTTTGTTGGGGTTGGGGCAGGTCGTGGGTCGGATGTGGTCAGCCGTATCTGGGCCCAAGTAGTTTTATTCCAAAAAGCTGAGAAGGATGGAGCTGAGTTGAGTCAAATTGAATTGAGTCAAGTCAAATCAAGCTGTGACGATCCATGTGGAATGAAAGTCAGTCAAGACTTGATGCAGCACACGTCATGCTATAGCATGTCAAGTCTCGGCATGTGCGGGCACGACCTTTCTCAATACCACCAGGTCCTACTTTAATCCCGAGGAAACCATGGTTTAAGGAGGTTTCTGGATACTCGTCAGAGCTGGCTATCCTTCAGCCGAGGGTGAGTGGATATCTGCTAAGATGACAGCGATACCCGGCAAGTTCCTTGCTCACCGAATCGCAAGGGAAGTGTTGTCCGGAGAGATGATTCAGAGAAGCCAGTGGTAGGGGTTGACACCACCCGTAGAAGGTGAAAAAAGATCCCCGGTACCGTAGCAGTCAACAGTGAACCAGAGTATGATAGAGAGTGTTGCTACCAATCTACTAGGGTCCACAGTGGTGCACCCTGCGAAGCACCGGGCGCCTACTCCTACTCGAGAAGAGCGCTCGGTGCGTGCTGTGATGTAAGTTGATCGATCGAGCTAATCTAGGATCTACACGGGAGGTCACTAGGTAGCCCCTACCTAAGTACTTCCATACTCCGTACTTCCATACTCCGTACTTCCGTACGTAACGTACCTCCGTACGGAGTACTTCCGTAAGACTCGAGGCACGGAGTGCCGAGGTCCTCATGACTAGGGGCACGCTCCGGGCGAGTCCATGACAGAGAGACTCCCACTCCACCTCCTTCTTTTTTCCCTCTTCTTTCTCTCCTTCCCCCCCCCCCCCCCCCCCCCCCCCAAAAAAAAAAAGAAAGAAAGAGAGGAACTACAGCAAGGATTTTTGGTGGTTTGGTGGGTGTGAGTAGAAGTCTAAAGAACAGGCTATGTGGGTACCTACAGTACTTGTTCATCAATTCTGTTGTCATCTACTTTTGTTCTTGGATTCTTCTTTTCCTTGCATAGTATGTATATGATTTGCTCTATGTAGCTTGTGTATGCCGTGGTGATAATGGATAATAGGGAGATGGATACATTGATTGGCTGATGAAGTTGGTTGGAGAAAGATAGATAGATAGACACACCCAAAGAAGGGGGGAAGGGGGAAATCAAGAAGATGGAGTAGAAAGGAATAGAAAACCCACTTGGTGAAGCGAGGCTGGACATGTAGTCTCATCTGCAGTACCCACTATATACGAGGAGAGCGGTACAAAGGATCGCCCTTTCTTCTTCGTCGTCTTCCCCTCCTTCCTTCTCCCTGTCCTCTCCTTCTTTCCCTTCCTTCCCCGTGCCACGATGCAAGACAGAGAGATCACTTTAGAACCCCCACTCCTCAGACTCTCCCCGTAGACGCACAAGAGACAGGTTCAGCTGAGCATCATGTCCAACTGGCCGTTGTTGACGTCAGGCGGGAAGAGATTGTTCCATTCATTCTACACACACGACACGCGTTGCCTTGAATTAGCCAAGTTCATCGTTCCACGGACGAGCCGAAGATCGTAGGCTTGCGTTTCCCTGAGAGAAAGGAAAAGGAAAAATTGGAAAGGGCTGTATCAAGAAATGGTTATACTCACCCAATCAATGTCTGGTATGCCGTTTGTTGACGACGCCGGGATCATGTCGTTCATGTGGGCAAAGTGCATGCTGTTGCCGCCGCTGTTGATGGTTCTCGGCGCGTTCCACACCTCCGGAAGGTTGTCCATCTGCGGGCTGCTCTTGATGTGGATCGGCGACGCGCACGCGCCGCTGTTGGCTGCCGCTGTACTCGACGTCGTAGCCGTCACCGCAGTGCTTGTGCTCGCGCTCGCGCCCAGGCCGTAGTACTGCTGCGGCGGATACAGAGACGCAGACGCCGTCCGCGTGAATTCGTACCGCAGATCAGGTACCTTGGCGTCGTGCGACGACGGCGAAGACGACGTCGGGGGACTCTGACTCGCGGCGTGGCGCGGCGAGGCCGATCCGTTGCTGACGTGCCCCCGCGGATGTCGCATCGTCGTCGGCACCCGTACCTTGCGCAGATTGTGATATGCCGCCGATTGGTGCCGGATCCGGTTGAAGATGAGCCGCGCCTTCTCGGTGCGCGACAGCAGCGGCCCGACCTCGAAGACGTAGTCCAGACATCTCCACATGCGATCGGCCTCGCGCCGCATCGGATACGTAGACACCTCGATCAGGAGCAGCAGAGCCGTGTGGTACTGCAGATACGCGCCCGTGTACCACGACCAACGGGAGAACTCCGAGTTCGCTTCGAGCTCCATGGCGATCTCGAGCTGCTCCGTGCCGGTCGTGATGATGCTGACACACAAGAGCCAACGGTCAGCTGCGTCCGGTGCGACGACGACGACGACGACGACGACGTCGTCCTCCGGGAGACGAGCTCACATTTGCCTCAGCCGGTTTGGCAGATCCTCGTTGGAGACGGAGTGATAGCGATGCAGGACCATGATGAACATCCTCGAGATGAGCAAGGCCAGGATGAGGCCGCACATCTTCTGCATCGGCTGCTGCGGATCCAGATACCGCACGTACTTCGCCTCCATCGTCTTGCGAAAGCCCTCGATCTGGCTGAGCAGCGACGTCAATGTGATCTGCCTCTTCTCCAGCCGGCGCCGCTCGAACCAGATGTGACGCATCATGGCCGTGCATTCGAAGCGAACGAGCGACAGCGTCATCTCCGTCCACCGCTCCGCCCGACCCGAGGGTGGGTCGCGGCACGCGAGCTCCGAGTCGTCCAGGTTCGCCGGCGTTGGCGTGTCAAAGTCATCCTCGCGAAGGACCGGGTGCGGTCCGTGGGCCTCGCAGGTCCTGACGTCGAGGAAACACAGCTGATGCCAGATGAGACGCCGCACGTGGAGCTCGACGGGCGACAGACCGTACGTCTGGCCGTCCCGATGCAAGCCCATACATTGGGCGATCCGAATGGCCGTCGCCGTCAAGGACGAGTGAGCCCGAGAGATCTGGTCGCGACACATGGGGATCTATGGAGGAGGGGTCATCAATCGAGCGCCAAAACATGACGGTATGGATTTCGATCTGGGTTCTACGACGAACCATGTACACGACAAACGCCTGCAGCGTCTCCAACTTCACGCTCCTCAGGAAGTGGGCGCGCGCGAGCGCTTGTTCGCATCCGACGCGGAGGTTGGCCAACATGCTGTCCTTTCCGACCCCAAAGTCGTCCAGGCTCGCGGCCTCGGTCATGCTGACGGCCCCGGACAGCATGGCGGCGAAGACGAGCGCCTGCGCGGACGCCGGCGGCTCGATGCCGGCGCGCAGGTCGGCCCAGAAACGGTGATAGACGGCGTCGAACGACGGCCTGTGGACGACCCGAGCGACGGCGTGGACGGCGACGAAGTACTGCCGTATCAAGATGTCGGACGCCGTTCGGGTGGGGAGGTAGTCGAGCAAGGACGTCTGGCCGTCTCCGACACCGAACAGAAAGCCCGGCGACGGGACGTAGGGAGCCGCGCGCCGAAGAGCGAGGCCATCCAAGGAGGGGGAGTTGAGCGACCCATCGTCCGGCGAGACCGATCGGCCGTCGAACGAGCCACGGTCGTCCGAGCTTTCTTCGATGTAGTTCAGCTGCGGTCCCGCGGTCAGCTCGACCGTCGGTATTTCGGAGCGGGGAACGTTTCGCCTCACCTCTTCGGCGATCTTGGGACGCAAATAGCCCCCGATGCGCTCCGTCACCTGCATCTTCCCTACCCTGACGCCAAGATCGCAGATCTCGTCGTCGGCATCATCCTCGTAAGCCGCGTCGCTGAGGGCCCACGGGGTCGGCTCCAGGTCCTTCTCGTCCTCGGGCTCGGACGCTCGAGCGGCTTCGAGGCCGTCGGGATCCGGCGCAAGTGCGGCGCCTTGTAGGAGCTCGTCCGTCGACGTCGTGGTCGCTCCGCGGACGAGATCCAGCTCGAGCATGCGCTCCAGCGTGCCGACTCGCTCTTTGATCGCCGTCAGCCGGGATTTGCTCGCCGCATCGATGGTAGGGCCAATGAAGACGCACTCGCGGTGTGCCCTGGAGCAGTTTAGACACGGATGATCTTTGTCGCACTTCAACTTGCGCCTTCGACATTCGAAGCATGAGTTGATCAGCCGGTTCCTTCGACGGATCCTCGTGGCGGCCGGCACCGTCGCCCCTGCTTGGACTTGACCGGTGACCAGCCCGCTCATGTTGGAGCCGTGCGTGCCTGATGTCGAGGGTAGCAACGCCCGCATGTTTGATACCTGAGATCCTCAAAAGACGCCCGGCACTTTCGTGCTTTTGCCGTCCTGTCGAACCCCGTGTTGGGTCTCACGAACACGGGTGAGCAATGGCGCTGCGGCGCAGAGGTACCGACGCACAGATCGATCGAAAGATCGACTGATTGATTGATCGATGGATCGATTGACGGCCTCAAGACGCTGTGGTACCACGATGTCTTCCGGTACGTGTGGGGTCAACGGGCGAATCAAGCTCCATATAAGTAGAGGAAGTCCGTCCGAGCCCTGCGATGGGGATCGCCGCCGCAGCATGCGCATATACACGGACGTATATTGGTGTCGACGCAATCGACGTGACCATCTGCGGAGAAGCGGCCTGAAGGCGCAGCACGGGGACGTGAGCGGTCATCAACGTTCCTCCGCCGCGTCGGCGTCATCGGGTACGCGTGTACTCCGTACTCCCGTAGGTTGTGCGACGTACTGCCGCCCTCGGTAGCAACGTTGGTTCCGCCATGACGCGGAGGTTTGACTTGCGCGGCCGCGACAGCGACGCGAGTGACCAACTCGGCCTTTGCGGAGGAATTGATTGATTAGCGAAGGAACTGAACGTACTCGTAATGGGAGGGCGGTGATCCTGCGGGCTCGGGACTTTTGAATGGACATTGCCGTGGACCGTCTCGACCAGAAGTATGCGTCATCCGACGTCATCTACAACCACGCAAGTTGATTAGCGTCCTTGGAACATGCGTACAGCGATGGCGCGTAGAGAGACGGCGACAGACTGGCTTTCGAAGCCGTGGGGAGGGTGGCGCCGGGGGATGCTGGGCTTGCTCCTTAAGGTGCCATG
Organism: Lichina pygmaea; assembly: GCA_963422465.1. Taxonomy (NCBI): domain Eukaryota; kingdom Fungi; phylum Ascomycota; class Lichinomycetes; order Lichinales; family Lichinaceae; genus Lichina; species Lichina pygmaea. The sequence continues at coordinate 2,801,744 of OY730171.1, forward strand.
GCGAAATCATCACCGAAACGCAACGGGAGAGCTGTCTAAGCCACGAGAGCAGGTGGACGGATCGAGAGGATGCGCTGCTACCACATCCTGCTCGCGGCGTGGCTTTTGCCACATGCAAGATCCGGGCGATGCGGTTCGTTGAGTTTGTGAGACTCCGAACACCAACGCGATCCGAATCAGACAGTGGGGGCACGAGATACTATTCAAGGATGCTCCGGCCATGCCGGGGTGCTGATGCACGAGAGGGGCCATAGGGGCTAAGCCCTTGAGATGGGGCACAGAAGAACGGTCGATAGCATGCATGCAGGTGAAACGACAAGTGAAGAGGTAGATTAAACCGGGACGGAGGATGAGAGGATGGCCGTTGGCGGAGACGACTTGGTGATGACGAGGAGACCCCTCGGCCAAACTCTCAACCTCGCGCCTTTGGAGCTCCATGGCGGCCAGGTTCAACGTCTGCGCTCCTGCAAAGTGAGGTCGAAACCTCCTCAGATCCGATGTTTTTCGCTCTCTGTACATCAGAGTCAGTGAGGAGGCTTTGGGACGTAGGCCCCAACGACACCGGGGTGCGGGCGAACTCACCGAGCCTAGAGTACAGCATGTAGAGAGCCATCTGGTTGCACTCTTGCGTACCCGTGATCGTGACCAAGCGCTCGTTGCTGTTGTCCTGCGGCTCGTTGATCTTGATGACGCTGCCGCTGAGCTGCCGGATCTCGTTGATCTTCGCCCCGGCCTTGCCGATGATGGCGCCGACCATGTCGTTGGGGATGAAGATCTGCTGCGTCAGAGGCTGCCCGGGCACCATGCCCATCGGCTGCGCTGGGGGACCGCCATGACCGCCGTGGCCGCCGTGGCCGCCATGGCCGGCCTGGGCGCCCATCGGAGGCTGATGGCCACCGCCGCCACCGGCGGTGGGCTGGTGGGGACCGGCACCGGAATAGCCGGCGTGAGAGGAGGCGCCGTAGTGCAGAGGCGCCTGAGCCGACGGCTGCTGCGACTGGCCGTACATGTACGGAACGCCGTACGGGTTGGCCGGCGTCCGTTGGTTCGAGTTCGTGGGGCGGCGGAAGTTGTCGGGATGGCCGTAGGTGCCGGTGACGGGCTGCGGCACGTAGGGGGCCACCTGCATGCCGCCGGGAACGGCGCCGGCAGGTCCGCCGTTCCGGGCGGCGTAGGCCGAGGCGGCGGGCCCGCCAAACCTTTCGGTGAGCTGCTCGACCAGCGTCGTGGCGACGTAGTAGACGGCGATGTGGACGGCGTCGGCGACGCCGAGCACGACGAGGGAGCGCTCGGTCGACAGCGGCAGGCACGAGTCCGAAGCGTTCAGCCGGGCTCCCGAAGCCTCCTGGATCTCTCGGATCCGGACGCCTGCCTTGCCGATGATGGAGCCGATGAGGATGTGCGGGATCAGAAGACGCAAAGGGTAGGTCTTCGACTGCGGCGTCGACGACGTCTCGAGCGGCTCGATGTTGAGAGTACGGATGATGAGACCGAACGCCTTCCGATAGCTCGGGTCAGTCTCTAGACACGGGCCGCGGGGCCAACAAGCGGAGACCGCGGACCGAACTCACCTTGGCGACGGCATCGACGAGACCGCTCACGGTCAAGATCCTCTCGACCGCGCCACGGGAGTAGTCGCTGATGGTGCATTTGGCACCCGACAGCCTGCGGATCTGGGTCACGTTCTCGCCGGACTTGCCGATGACGGTCGCCGCCTCGGCGCTGGAGATGACGGCACGAAGATGAATCCAGGAGCTCTCATCTTGGTGCAGAGCCGCGGCCGAGGTACCCGTCGTCTGCTCGTTGCCACCAATGGTGCTCTGGATGGGCTGTGGACCTGCCGACGAGATTGCCGTGGCCGTGGCCGAGGCCGACTCGCTCGCGCCGTCGGTCGTCGCCGGCACGGCGGCGGGAGCGGCCGCAGCAGCAGCAGCCGCGGCAGCATCTGCCTGAACGCCGTGCGGCCCGTTCCCCAACGGTCCAGTGGGGGTCGTCCCTTGCTCGGCCTTCGGCTCCTCCGTCGCAGAAGGCGCGGCCGCATTTCCATTGACGTTGCTGGCCTTCTCGCCGGTCTCGCTACCCTTGGTGCTGGTCTCGAGCGCCAGACGCTTGGCGTCAGGTTGGTCCGTCGGACCCAGCGGTGAAGACGGATCTTCGAGCGGACGCTTCTGGGACGGCGTAGACGTGGTCGGCGGCGAGTCTGCCATCGTGTCGTGTCGGGTTCGACAGCGAAGCTGATGCGGTGACCTATTCGCGGGGTCGGCACACGGACAAGCCGCAAATCTCGCGCCTGATATGAGGATTGAGATCTTTTTGTATTCTTCTTATGACCCGCTATATACACCAGGTGCTGCGCTGGGCTGTGCTGGGTGTATTGAGAGCGTCTGGTGCTGGAGCGGAATCGGGATCGGCAGAGCGGGGACGAAGGCGCACGCTGGAGTGTGTGATAAGGCCGAGACCGTCGACGAGTGGAAGGCGGTGCAGGATTGATACGACTCAAAGGATTGCAGAAGTGTAAAGGTGATGAGGGTGACGGCGGTGATTGTAGTCAGCCCCTGTTCTTCGACGACGACGACGATGACGACGAGAAAGTCCCCAAAGACGATGACCACGACGGGTGGATCTCTAGGAGAACGACTCGGGAAGATGGAAACTGTGAAAATGGACGCCTCTCGGAGCTGGATCCCGTCGCCTTGTTCGACCTTCTGTCGGCCAGATCCTGACAACGATGCCGCTCAACCCGCAAAGTGAGCTTTCTGTTCACTCTGATCGGATTCCCGGTCGACCAAAAGTTGCCTTGAAAGACAGAATGGATCGCAAAGAAAAGTTGGCGTCAACGTTTCCGCAGTCGTATCGTCGGCTTTCAAGATGACGAGATCCGTTGGAGGTCGTGGAGGTCCAGATGCTCTCTGAAAGGGAAAGACCGATGATATGAAAGTTGAGAAAAGTTCTCCGTTAGGGAGTTGCCACTCCTTGCTTTTAAGGTGACAGCACGGGATAAGCCACGTGATATCATGTGCTAGCACGTGATTGGAGCGATTGGTTACCAGTCATGTGATTCTGCAGACCAAGAGAGTCGGCTTAGAATCAGAAGTCACGATCGACAGTAACCCGTGAATCTCTCACAGTCCATCTTCTTACTTTAGAGCTATGCTATAAATATGTGGAAGTTCAGTCGCAGTGCTATAAACGAAGACCAAGACTTATGACTATATACGTATATCTCAATGCATTGTCAAATGACAAACTCTCTGGATCCCCATCACCGATTCCCAGAAGCCGACGACTAGCCAGTACCGGTATGTATTACGTACAGTACGTACGTATGAATGCTGAGATTTGCAACATCAAGAGAAGATAACAAAGAAAAGGTATCACTTGGGTCTCTCTTTTCAGATCCTGGACAAGCCAGCTCCTCGAGTAGGCAGCTACCAGTGCCTCACTCGTGGCCTCGTCACGGGATTACGTATTACTAATCTCGTACCTATACGTACTCGTAGGCGACTCTTATAACGTTAGCGTGGGACTTTGGTTGAGCCGTATAATTAGCTAGATTGAGCTAAAGTCTTGAGATTATCCAACATTTGGACAAGAGGCTATTGCACTCATATGGTGAAAGACTTTTGCCTACTGCAGCTTAAAGTGCGGCTTAAAAAGTGTCACGCGCTAACATTATAAGAGTCATCTACGAGTAAGTCTTGTAAAGCCACGTGATCTCGCGGCGCGACGGACGCGATATCGGACCCCAGCATGCCCAGGGCACAGGCGGGGAGACGTCACCGGCGCTCGAATGAGTGGCACCAACACTTTCAGCTTGTCAGCTGTCTACTGTCGCGACATACCCATTGAGTGAGCAGAAATGTGGATGTGTCAGACACATGTCGACGAACAACCTCGCCGAGCAACTGTCGTGGTTGTTGTCGACAAGACCCTTCGTCCCACCGCCCGCCACCCCCAGCCCTGGCTGGGACAGCGAAGAGCCATCCCTACAGGATCTTGGCGTCGTCCCGGTATCTTCACTCGAGGGCGATAGCGCGGGCCAGCTCGAAGCGACAGGTGAGGATCTCAGCGCGGGGGATTTCATGCAGTTACTTTGGGATTTCATGATGCTACTGCGTACGGGATTCTAACTGCTTAGCAAGTGGATCTCACAAGGGAAGACTGCAATCCGACGTTGGAAGCTGCCGGTGCCATGGCACGCCTTCAGGTCGAACCAACACCAGCCAAGAAGCTTCAATTCGTTCAGTCGGCTCCTGCGATATCGACGGACGCTCAACAAGGGAAGAAGACGGTGGGGAGGGATGTTTCGTCGACCTCGCGTGTTCGCTCGCGTGGTATGCAAACTGGTTCTCAATGCCCTCGATTACAATTTGAGCCTGATGGGCGGACAGATCAAGCCTCGAGAGAAGTTCTAGGGCCCGATGCTGTTCGACACACGGATCGGCAGGGCTCCTCCACCTTACCGACTCCTACGTGCTTGAATGTTCAGCCGAGGCTTCAGCCGTTGGCCGATATAGACTCAATTGACCTGACGGGAGACGATCCTGGAAATACATCGTCGTCAGGAACGATGGAGGTGTTTGGAGAAGCGACCCCAATATGGCGTGAAGATTCAGCGTCTCGGGCGGAGCCCTTACCTCCCCGAGGGAAGAAACGCAAGAGTTCCGAGCTGGATGTCGTCTCATCTTACGAAAAATGCCAGGACGGCCCGGTGCAGCAGAAAGGCCGACGGCAGCAGCCTCGCATCTCTGAGGGCTTCGTTGCGGTCGACCGCTATCTGGATGAGGATCCTCCGCCGTATTCGTCGGGTGGATATCGGCCGCCTACGCCTCACGAATTCGGGAACCACCCTCGGCGTCCTAGTCTCACCAACAACCCGGCGGTACGTATATACGAGGAAGACGACGGCGACGACGACGAGTGCACGATCATGGAAACTCGCATCACAACTGAAACGCATACGACGCGAGCTACCAGCAGGACAGCTCTTGTGACAGGTGCAAATCCATCGAGCAGTGCAGGCCGTAGGGACGGATATCCTCCCCGTCACCCGCGGCAGCCGAACCACAGTCCACCGGCATCTCTGGAGAAAGGTGCTTCGTCGTTGTACCAAGCGAAAGGGAACGCCGTCCCGTCAAGTGGTCGAAACCCGACCTTGGTGGATCGATGTGAAGTGCAAGATTCGGAATCGGACGACGTGGGCGTTGACGAGCTGGTGGTCAGTGCAAAGAAGCAAAGCGCCGACGCAAGTGGTGGCCCAATCGCAGCGAAGAGCCCCACGTGGACCTGCTATCACCAAACGACCGAGGCGATAGGCCAGAACCCACTGGCCGTAGCTAGAGGCGGTACACCAAAGCATCATCAGAGCGGCGACGGCGCTGATAAGCCAGCCCCGCTCCCAACGTCCGAATTGAAATCACCTTCAGAGCGTCAGACGCCGACGCCGACACCGACGCCGCTTCCGGCAAGTTCGCATGCCGTATCGTCTCTCCCGGCTGCAAAGCCGCCAGCTGCGGTAGGTGGAGGCGACGGCGAGGATCCCGTCGAGCGGTTTCTCAAGCTGCCCGATCCTGGTATTGACGCCGTCTCGGCTCGTCTGTCCCGCGCACTGAAGGAGAATGCGGAAGCTGTCTCCACCTGCTTGAAAGCCGGCCAGAGTCTACCTGGGCCACTCAAGGACGAGCGGAAGAGACTCAGAGGTCAGCTCGAACAGTGCACTCTTCTTCCGGGAGCTAGGGATCAGATTGTGCGCCTTCGCCGCGAAGGACGAGACGTCCGGGAGAAGATCTTCAGAGCTTTAGATGAAGATGTTGATTCGGAAGCGCTAGAGGCGGTGAACGGTAGGATCTCGACAGAGCTGCGCCGGGTCGAAGGCGAAGTGCGCCGAGCGCTCGACGGTCTTGGCTTGCTGCATCTTGGTGAGCCGACCTTCACCCCTCTAGTATCGGCCAGCGCCCAGAACGATCCGGAAGGCGACGGCGGGTCGGGAGCCGTTCGACTCGACACGGGCAGGACGAGCTCCGCCAACCCGGGCAGATTTCAGGCGCCTTCGCCGGCGCCCACTACTGACCCCGTACGGCACAATCGCTTCGAACAGTGGCCGGATCGGGACAAAGGGCCAGGCACGTCTGATAGTGCAAATGTCGCCGTACGTGCCACACCTGTTCCCTTGTGCCGGCATCAGGAGCTTGGGCGACCGAGCTCGCAAGAGATAGCCGGCATCGAGGCTTTCTCGCCCCGGATGGGGAATGAGACAGGGTCCCGCAACGACCTCAGACAGCGACCACTCATCCCGGACGTTCCGGCGGCTGACGCGTCGAGCGGCAACCGAGGAAACGGTCGTACGAACACGGCGATCGGCAGGACGATGTGTGACTCGGCCCAGTGGCCGGACTCCGACCAGGACGACGAGTACGGGGACGACGGGGACGATAGCGCGATGCTGGACCTTGAGAACAGCCTCGCAAGCCTTCCGCCACCGTTGCAGAGTCGCCCGTCAGGGTCTCGGCGCATTCTAGGAGAGACGTCGGGAAATTTTGCTGCCGCGGGCGCCGTCCAAGGTCAGGAACGACGGCGACCAAAGACCAACGCCTTGCCCACGGCCAGCCAGAGCTCTCTGTTGCAGCATCCGTGGTCGCGTGACGTGAAGCAAGCAATGAAGGAGACCTTCCACCTACGTGGATTCCGGCCAAACCAGCTGGAAGCCATCAACGCGACGCTTGCCGGCAAGGACGCCTTTGTTCTGATGCCTACGGGTGGAGGGAAGTCGCTATGCTACCAACTGCCTGGCGTCATCCAGTCCGGGAAGACGAGGGGCGTCACGGTCGTCATCTCGCCTCTGCTCAGCCTGATGCAGGACCAGGTGGATCATCTTCAGAAGCTCAACATCAAGTCCTTTCTGATCAACGGCGAAGTGACGGCACGACAGCGCGCTCAGATCTTCCAGAAACTTGGCGACGATCATGTTGAGCGGTTGGTGCAGCTTCTCTACGTGACGCCGGAAATGCTCAGCATGAGCCAGACCATCATCTCGGCCTTTCAAGATCTGTACAGGCGCGGCAAGTTCGCCCGCATGGTCATCGACGAGGCACACTGCGTCAGCGAATGGGGCCACGACTTCCGGCCGGACTACAAAGCCCTGGGCCGGGTGCGGACACAATTTCCTGGCGTTCCTGTCGTAGCCCTGACGGCGACGGCGACGGAGAACGTCAAAATCGACGTCATCACCAACCTGCGCATGGATGGCTGCGAGATCTTCTCGCAGAGCTTCAATCGGCCGAACCTGAGGTACGAGGTGCGTTCCAAGAACAAGAACGCAGACCTTCTCGAGAGCATCGCCAACACCATTCACACCTTGCACAACGGTCAGACGGGAATCGTGTATTGTCTGTCGCGGTCGAACTGCGAGACCGTCGCGTCCAAGCTGGCCGAGGAGCATGGCATCAGCGCTCATCACTACCACGCCAAAATGACCCCGGCCGAGAAGAGTCGGGTGCAGAAGGCCTGGCAGGCCGGGCAGTATCTCGTCATCGTCGCCACCATCGCCTTCGGCATGGGCATCGACAAGGCCGACGTACGCTTCGTCATTCATCACGCGATTCCCAAGAGCCTCGAGGGCTACTATCAAGAGACGGGCCGTGCCGGGCGCGACGGCAAGCGCTCGGATTGCTATCTCTACTACGCGAGGCGCGATATCTACCTGCTGCGGCGCATGATCTACAGCGGCGAAGCCAGCTTGGAGCAGAAGACTCGCGCGAACGAGATGCTGGCCAACGTCGTACAGTTCTGCGAAAACAACAGCGACTGCCGCCGCGTGCAGGTACTGGCGTACTTCAACGAAGCCTTCCGACGCGAGGGCTGCCACGGTGGATGCGACAACTGCAACACGGGCTACAGCAACTTCGAGACGCGTGACTTTACTCACCAAGCCACGGCCGCCGTGCGTCTGGTCAAGCGCTTTCACCCGAAGAACGTCACGATCCGTCAGTATGTAGACGTCTTCTGCGGCGTCCGCTCCAAGAACTCGCCGCAACCGGACCCGACCGAGCTCCCCGAGTTTGGGGCGGGCGAGGATCTCGACCGCAGCGACGTCGAACGACTCCTCCAGCGTCTCCTGATCGAGGGTGCTCTGTTGGAGCATCGGACCATGAGTGGGGCCGGATTCGCGAAGAAGTACATCCACGTAGGTCACTCTTGTTTCTTCTTCTTGGAGACTTTGCCTTTTAGATCGTCTCCATCGTTCGTCTTGGAGGGGACCCAGATCTTGACAAGACCTACAGCTTGGTCCGCAGTGCAACGAACTCCTCGCCGGGAAGAGGCAGATCAGCTTGCAGGTCCGATCGTCTTTCGGGACGATCAGACGCGACGAGGCAAGGCTGGCTGGTGGCCGCACCAGGAACGGTGGTTGTGGTGGTGGTAGCGGGCTGTCTGTGGATCACCCGCAGTCGACCAACGTGTCATCGCCGATCCAACAGGCCAAGCAACGACGACAACGGCGGCGTAAGCCGAGCCCCGAGCCTTCCGCTCGACAAAACCTACACAGCAACGGCTACGCCGACGACGGCTTCGTCGTGTCGGACGAACAAGACATCGACGACGACTCGAGCGATACGGACGGCTTCGAGCCGCTGCGCGTCGCGGGCGAGTCCAGGAGCGCGACCCAGCTATCCTTGGGACCGCCGATCACGACGGACGAGAGCATGAGCAAGCTCGATGGAATCCATCGCATGGTTGTGGACGAATTCGTTCGAGTCGCCAAGATCGAAGGCGAGAAGGTGCGAAACAACCACCAAGTCCAGGTGGAAGAATCCTGCGCTTCAAACGCTGACCGTTCGTTCAGATCCGTAGCGAGAAGGGTCTTCGCGCCCAGCCGTTTACGGATAGCATCTACAGGCAGATGGCGATACTGTTCCCGAAAGGTAAGTCACCCCATGTGGCATTTCCGTTTCGTGCCCCCCCCCCTCCTTCCCCCCCTTTTGAAAGTAAAGCGGTAACACCCTTGATGCAGACCAGAAGGAGATGGGCAAGATCCGAGGCATCGACACGGACAAAGTGGGGCGCTACGGAAAGCGCTTCTGCAAGCTGATCCAGATGGCACACGAGAACTACCAGAGCATGATGGGATTCAAGGGCGATGGGCCTGTGGACCCGAACCACCGCCTCGTTATCGACTTGAGCAGCGACGACGACGACGTGAACGCAGCCGACTTTGGGCCTGCCGCCGACGTACAGGCTGTCAGGCCGCCAGACCAGCGAAGCGGATACTTCCAGTCAGAACCGGAGGGCAATGGATTCAACCCGCAGCCTCAATCGCCGAGATCGACCCGAACAGGCTCACGACTGCAGGAATTCACTTTCCAGCGGAACGCTCGCCCCGAGCCTTCGATCAGGGCCTCGCGCCGGCCGAGTTCCGGGCCCAAGCAGAGCAACACCCGCCGAGGGCTTGGGCGGTTTCCGCGACGAGCAGCTGCTGGAGGAGCCTCTACCGCTGGCCGACCCAGCAAACGCAAATCAGCAAGCGCAAGATCCAGCAACGGCAACGCCGGCACCGGAACGCGACGTGCCGCTGCTGCTGGAGCATCATCCTCGACAACGACGGCGGCGGCGGCAAGATCTTTTTCGAGAAACGTTCGTGGTGCCAGTCTTACTGGCGGCACTGGCGGCGATGGCTTTGGCGGTGGCGGTGGCGGTGGCGGTGGCATCGGGGGCATAGGGATGATGCCTACATGATCCAAACGACTTATGCGTGGTTACTTAGTCAGCTGTTGTACCTACACACTCACGATACTGTGCATACAATACCGTTCTTGAATTGTAAAGGGGGGAAACGATCGGTACTGTTGTTGCACTGTACCAAGATAGGGGGGGGGGACAAGCAGTACTGTTCTTGAACCGTAAAAAGAGGAAATGATACATAAGAGCCACGACGATACTCGTATGTCCAGGGATAATTTGTCGATTTCAAGCGTGTCGGGCATGGTGCTTTGCTGTACTTGCAAGCATGTCCTTACCATATTCTCTTTTTTTTCCCATGTTTCTTCCTGCCTCCCCCCCCCCCCCCTTTCAGCCCCTTCCCCCTGGTTCTTTCCTTCTCTCCTGGGGCGGCATGGTGTAGCGGGAAACTGGTGAGAGTTTCCCACTACGTGGCACCCATGACCCGGAACTAGTGGTGTCAGGCCTGGAGAATCTGACTAAACTAGTCATCAGTTCGAATCTGACCCACCCCACATTCTGCCACAAAAACCCCCGAGATTCATAGAACTTGTCTAAGGTGTACTCCTCGCAAGATGTACGAAAACCCTCAAGAAACAGCTCACCCAATATCCGTCAAGATCCACAAAACCCTCATTACTGTGGTTTTCCTATTTCCCCTGCGGGGTTTGGGGTTTTCCCACAGTACGTACACTACAAACCACGGGGTGTACGGTAAATGCGTGAGGTCCCCGAGTCAAGTCTACCAGAGACAAAAATCCTTCAAGAAGTTCTGCATGGCTTAACAGCCGAATCAGTGTAAGAATCAAATCAAATCAAAAGATCCTTCTCTCCATGTTAGTCAGCTTCTCTCTTAAATATCTTCTGTCCCTCTCCCATCTGTTTTCTATCCCTGTCTCTTCTTTCCATTTCCTCTTCTGTCTTCTAGAGAAGAAGAAGAAGAAGAAGAAGAGAGAAAGTGGTTGCACAACCCACATATCCACCATAGGAAACCTATCTAGCCCGGAAAGCATCCATTTCTTCTCTCTTTTGACAGGGCATCACGAGTAGTAAGTGGTATTTCAACAAGTCTGGGTGGCAACCTAGTGTACATGATGAAATGTGTCTTCATGGCGAACTGGTTTCTGGCCCCACAGCATGTTGTTCTCGTTCCACGAGACTGCGTTTGAAGAAGATTTGAGTCCACAAAGTGCGTTGAAGAAGATTCGATCGCATCAAGGGACTTGGACCCCTCCGCTATAACCATCGCCGAGATGTTTCGGTCGGACGCTGCTTGTTCTGCTTCTCCTTCGCTTTCTCCCATCATCTTCTTCTTTTACTTCTTGGCTGATTTCGGTCGAGGTGGTTTCTTCCGCTGCACTAGACAGCTCCTCCATTGCATCAACGTGCACCCAACAGAGATCTCACCAATACAGGTCTTGATAATCATTCCAGGTGACATGGAGTTAAGCCTGCTAGCTTTCAAAGAACTCATGCGGTCCAGGGCGAGGCGAGACCTGATATCCTTGAGGAGATACAAGCTCGACACTTGTCTGGGTCCCCTCTTGATCTCTCAGCGCAAGCCCTCGGCCTAGTGAACTTCAAGCTGCTCCCGCAGCTAGACTTTAGGAGTTGGACACGTGCTCTCAGATGGCGGCCTGTGCTGTTGATAGTGAGGCTTTGTGGTATCAGAACACGTTCGGGCTTGATACCATTCCTATCCAGCAACATCAAGATGTGGTTGGAATTTGCAATTTGCAATTGTATGGCCTAAGACGTAGTTGCTTTCCAGCTAACTAAGGAGTTCTGGTGAATAGAAGTACTGTCGTATTGATTCTTCATTGAGCCAAAAGGGATTTAAGCCCGACTCCCCTCGGCTGTTTCTTTACGAGTTGAATAGTTCTGCCGACAGTACGTAACGTACTCCGTACCTCTGTGCTTTTCCCATGATCACAGTCTGGTGTATTTGTCCTATCGCCCTGACAAGCAGACTACCAACAGCACTCTGATACTTGTTGCGCTTGGCTCGGGACAGTTGCAATTAGCTCCCATGTCTTGGCACCGAATCCGTAGACTGCCGTGACTGCCGACTGTTCAACATTGCTGGACACAGGCCACCTCTACCGTGGTTACTCGCACGTAGCCTGTCCAGGTAGGTTGCCAGGCGCCGACCGAGGACCGTTGTGTTCAAGCTGTAGCTTTGGAACTTGACTTTGACTTCAGTGCACATACCCATGAAGTGATCGACCGAAGGAAGAGTTGTGTAAAGTTTGTTTTGAGTGGCGTCTTGAATAGCATCTTGAGTGGCATCTGCAACATTCCTTCCTTGATTCTTCAGCTGGGGAACAACTCTTGCGATGCACGCGGCCTGCCCAACTGCGTTGTTCGGACACGTTAGCTGATGTACTTCAGCGTAGAAGAAAACTAGAAGCAAAGAGCGAAAGAGAGCAAAGTAGAGAACTGTAGAACAATAATGGAGAGTATCACAAACATTTAGAACCACTGGTCAGCTTATCTTGTACGTTGTCCTTCTCGTCCACACAACGGAGTGTTGCTACCAAACGGTAGAGGTATATAACCCCTCTACACTGAACCCATTCATTTGAGTCGTCACTCGGGACAACCTCGCTTGGTGTCGCGCTGGCTGGCTAGCCATGATCAAGGCCAGGTGCTCGTGTTGGCAAGACTGAAACCCCGATGACTAGAAGACTTAGCAGGGGTTCGAGTTTTTCATACCCATTTGCGTGACTCACGCGCCAAGCGTTGTCTGCTAGGGTGCCACCATGCCGGTACCGAGCACCCACGTCCTGTGCGAGGGAGGAGTGCCCTTGGTAAGTCGCTGATCACTCCGTTAGGGAGATCTCTGCTTGTTGCTTCCTTCCTCCCAGCCTCGCCGAGTCTCGGCCACGTGGCGTAAACCGCATCTGTCGCTTGGCATCGTCGACGGGGTCGTCGACGCCGCCACAACTGGGGCTGTCGGTGGTTGAGGTGTCTTTGAAGCTCTCGTCGTGTGTGCTGGCACCGGCGGTGGAGGTGTTGAAGCTGGCATGCCCTCTTTCGTAGCCACCTCAATTAGTTTGGGCGAAAGCATTCTCTGAATTTCTACTGTGAAGTTTTTCTCACCTGGCGACCACTAGCTACCTCCCCACCGAGGAAGGTATCCATCTCCTCCAGCAATTGTATCTATGCACATGAACGTAGGTGTAGCCGGCGCCGGCGAGGTGGAGAGAATGAACCAACTCTCTTGCCACTTAGTCATTCTAGGTACCTATTTGAAGGTGTGTGATCTGTGACTTTGATATACCAGTGATCTCTGGAATATAGGTGTATGAATAGCCATCTTCTGCCAGAGAAAGGACATGGATCTGCTCTCCAACCGAGTAGTATTTTTTTTGCCATGATGTGTGTAGGTGGAGGACGGAGAAGTTGTTGAGAACTGAAAATTCTCACCAATATACACTAACCACCAAAGAAGTCATGAGACCACCCGAATTTCTACGGCCGCACTACATCTGAAACCAACATACGGAAGTACGTACGTACTATGTACGGAGGTACATACGTATGAGGTACCTCCGTACATAGTACTGTACATACGTACGTACGGAGTACGTAGTACTACTATGTTTTTTTTATGCTCCGTACGAGTACAGTACTCCGTACGTACAGTGACGTGAGCCATTCCGGGACTACCCTCGAAGTACGTAATACGTTTCCACACGTTACGAGTACGCAGTTACCTACGTACGAGTACGGTACCGTAATGTACTCTGCGTCGATGCCCAGCTAAGCACGCCCGCGCGAGTAGGATAAATTACCACCATCACGACGAGAACTTGACGAGAACTTGACGCTCAAAATCACCGTCCGCCACGACCGCCAACTGATAGATATACTGCCTTCATCGAAGGAGCTGCTACAGCCTGATCGAGACGCCATTGGGCTCAAGCCGGCTAAGCGGGAGTCGTCCAAACTAGTTGTAATCAACCGCCAAATCTGTTCCAGTTGCACTTTCGCGGCTCACGACCTATCTGGTCAGATCAATCATGGCTGACCGCTTCCACCTCAAGAGGTCAACTCCACCCAGCCTCGTTGTTGAGTGAGCATGGCGTCCTTCCTCACCGAGCTCGGCAACTCAATCTTCACACCTGGCCCGAACCGGACTTTGGTGGTTGCGACCAATGCGTCGTTTGCGTCGCTACAGATCGTTCTGGCCATCTTGCTGCTTGTGACCCACAGTGTGCATTTTGTGGTGCTATCCGTCTTATGTGCAGGTCTCTGGTGGGCCATCAACTGGTTCACCCGAGAACTGGAGATGGCAAAGGAGCTGAACAAGACCTCAGACGGCTCTGGAGCATTTCCGAAAGAGCCGCAAGGCGATAGGGCGCTGACGGACGAGGAAGACACAGAGACGGAACGCGACACCCCTTCAGCGAGCTGGATCAGTGACCGGCCTGAAGCAGCCAGGCAAGCTCCCACCTCACCCGATAGGCTGCGTCAGCGGAGAAGCGTCAGAGACGCCTCGGGCGAGGTGAGCACCGAGGACGAATGGGAGAAGGTCAGCGAGGGCGGATCGAGGGACCAATGATCCCTCCTTCGCAGCAGCGTTGTTTAGCAGGACGTCTGATCAACACAATGTGCATATAAATACCACTCACGATATCTCAAATTGACATAGATTACCCGCGAGCAAAAGTGTATGATGGCTTTCTGGGTCTTCGCAGCAGCAATCAGAAAATCAAGGCGGTGGTCTACTCCCTAGAACGAGCATTGGCAGTACGAACTACAGCGGCGCGGGCACTGAGCTGATGTGAAACGATCAAGCGACTGGTCAGCGTGCGGCGTCGGCGTCGTACGGAAGAGGCTCCCAGCGCAGAAGGTCTCTCTTGATTCTCTCAGTGTCGCTATCTAGCAGTCTAATATACAGGAGAATTCTCTTCTCTCACGTGACCTCGGCTCTAGCAGCGAGCGAGGACTGGTCTAATCACCCCCCAGGTGAACAGCTTACGAGAAGCATTGGAAGGGAAAACATCGGCAGGATAAACCAATCAGTGGTAGTACAGTTCGTAGAAATAGCATGCTGTCCTACAGCTCTAAGGATAGAATCTGATGATTTTGCTCTTACTTGTGCCGGGGGGATGGAAATAGTTTCTCGTTTGTGCGGCTGGGCCTGATCAAGACGAGTTAATCATCACAAGCACCCTACCAAGGAATCCGCAGCACCTGACAACTAACAATCCCACGTCAAAGCGCCAAGATGAAGCTGGTCAGGTACGTTGCCGCTTCTCTTCGATATAGCAAGATGACTTGTATAGGGTCGAAAAGAGCCGATGGCTGACGCAGCGGAATCCATCGCGACAGGTTCTTGATGAAATGCGCCAACGAGACGGTCACGATTGAACTGAAGAATGGTAGGGAACGGACATTTCAAGCAAACCATCCGATTTTGAATCTGGGCTAAGCGCAGGATCTTCGGTAGGGACCATCATCAACGGCACCATCGCCTCCGTCTCGCCACAGATGAACACGGCGCTACGAACCGTGAAGATGACCCTGCGTGGCAGGGACCCGGTATCGCTCGACACAATCAACATCCGCGGCTCGACCATCCGCTATTTCATCCTGCCAGACTCTCTTCCCCTGGATACCTTGCTCATCGACGACGCGCCCAAGCCGAAGAACAAGGCGCGCAAGGAGGCCGCCGACCGCGGCGGCCGAGGCGGCCGAGGTCGTGGACGGGGACGAGGAGGTTTCCGAGGCCGGGGCCGAGGAGGGGGCCGAGGTTTCTAGACTGGCACATCTCTGCGTATCACGTCGTGGTGTGGCGAAGTTTAGATCGGACGAGAGCTGTCGGAGATAACGCGAGCCCCGCACTCAGTCTCCCGTTAGAGAGTGCGGTTCTGCGATTCTTGTCGAACGAAGACTGGAGCGGGCGACTATGATGACCAACTACGGAGGTGGCATCATCTTGAATCACGGAAATCTACATCATGGACGGTGGACGGAACGGCTAGGCTCATATTCATCGAGTCTTTTTCATATATCGGTACCCTTGCTAGAGGAGTACTAATTCTGAGCCGCGAAAGTTGATACCTACAGCTTGAGATCAGCGTCTCACGGACGGAAGGTCGCACCGCTATCGCGCCAGATTCTGATGATCTGGAGCCGCTCCCACCCGGCGTTGGTGCCACTGCCCCTCACGGTATCGACCATCCAGCCGCCACCCCAGTCCCGGATACGTTGCTTGACCCGGTCCGGCTTGTTCTGAGCACAGAGGAGGATGTAAGCTACGCCAAGCGGACGACTCAGCAGATCGGGTAACTGGTCCAGCAATCGATTGGTGACTACCATGCCTTCCGACCCGCCCGCGTACGAGAGCGAGAGCAGGTGGGAGTCCCTTTGGAATGATGCCTCCGCCGTGTCATGGTCCCCTAGATGGGAGAACGTGTTGCTGTGAGGGAGCGGCGGGAGTTCTGAGGTGGGTACGTAGGGAGGATTGAAAAGTAGGACATCCACGGAGCCGGTCCTAAGAGGAGCGGCTAGGTCTGCTTGCATGATTCCCTGAAACAAGGTAGGGTAGTGACGGGTTTTTCGTGGCTTCGATGTTGCAGCGGGACTAGCTCCGCGAGTTCGTGCACGCCTCCCTTCGTCGACCGCGGTTAACACCGTCTGGCGGGCCGCCGCACAGGCGAAGCGATTGACGTCGGAGCCAAAGCTCACGATATCCGAACGACCGAAGAGAGCGTCGGCGTGTGCAGCGACGAAGGCCAGAACGACGCCCGAGCCCACGCCGATCTCGAGCACGGCCGGCGAGGGCGACCACGCGAGCGATGCACCCGGACTCTGGGCATCATCGTCATCGTCGCCGTGTGGTCCTTTAGGCTGCCCTCGCCCGGGCCCGAACCGGTCCTTCAAGAACGCGATCTCCGCCTCGGAGGATAGCGCATCGAGGAAGAGAAAGGAATCCTCGGCCGGCTCGTAGACCTGCTCGAACGAAACATGATCTGTGGACGGTGTGGGCAGCATGATACGGTACCCTCGTACCTGAGCGCCAAGGACGCCAGCCCTATAGGGCTGGCGTACGTCCCGGTACCCCTCAGCAAAGCGGAAATTGAGCTGCCAAGACCAGCTGCCAAGACCAGCGCCGAGTGGAGTCGAACGACTTTGATATGCAACACTCTCGCACAGAGGGCTTTCCAGCGATGGACAATAAATTTCAGATCTATAGTGGTCACAGACGAATTCCAACCACGACTGGATCTCTTGAAGGAGCTCCGTCGACTCGACTCCACTTTATGTCACGTTATCACTGTACCCGTGCCAAGGGGGGCACTCCATACCCCCCACCTCCTGCACCTTTGGTACGGTCGGAACACCCCTTCTCCCGGTGGGGTGTTGATCAGTTGTCCGATAGGATCAGCTGTCCGATACATTTTCACAATAGATACAACTGCAATACAGATAACTCCATAACAGAGTGACTAAACAGAAAAGTAAGCAGCTCATTTGACTTGTGGCCTGCCCGCTCCCGGCTCTCTCGATACGTATCCTCCAACTGGACTGCTCGTTCTGGAGTCTTCGACTTTCAATAAGCTCATACGTGCTTTGTAACTTTCCGGTAAGTAT
Source organism: Lichina pygmaea (assembly GCA_963422465.1). Lineage (NCBI taxonomy): Eukaryota > Fungi > Ascomycota > Lichinomycetes > Lichinales > Lichinaceae > Lichina > Lichina pygmaea. The sequence continues at coordinate 2,819,060 of OY730171.1, forward strand.
CAATTTTGTTTGTCGTCTCTCATCCTTCGATACCGGTAACCTCCCGAAAAACTACACTGAAATTCCGGGCAAACTATGTCATGACTTGAAGTAAACTCTTACAGCACTTACAAAGCCCGATGCGCGCTTTCGAGCTCTTGTCATCAGTCTAGCACGTCACGGCTGCGTTTCGCGACTCAATACTTCCGTACAAGGCCTCTAGATTGCAGCGATTGTTGCACAGTATACGGTACACCTGCAGGCATCGACAAGTTTTGCCAAAATGAAGTTCACAACACGACTTCTTTATGCAACGCCAACCTCGATCGGATGGAATAAAGGGCTACAGCCGGCTCCGCTGAATCTACTACCTCCCACACCCCTCTATCGACGCCTGCTGCGGGCGCATCGCCGCAAGCTCCCCAAAGAGCAGAGGTTGGTGGGAGATGACTACGTCAAGGCTGAGTTCCGGCGACATCGCGATGTCGACAACCCCCTTCACATAGTACGCTCAATCATTCGCGCTACTGAACAGTGAAGGGAGATGCTGACGTCGGCTCCAGATTGGTTTTCTAACAGAGTGGCAACTGTACGCTCAAGCCATCGAAGGAAATGCGTGGCGAGACGCGGTGCTTGAGAGGGATATGATTGACAAGATGAGCGGTACGCAACGGATTCACGAACCTGCTTGGTGAACGTCTCTTGCTGATTTCGCTTGCCCAGACGAGCAAATACATCAGCTTCACGAGTTAATGCAGGCGGCTAAGAAGAGGGGAAGCGAGAACAACGAGGACGTGTGACAATTTCCGGACGTCTTTGAGTGACATGGACGACGGAGCCGCCTATGGATGCGTCATCTGTGGTGACAGCTTCTTGAAGGAATGGCTCTAGCTCTCGTGGAACCAAGAAGGGTTGATAAAGCCTGGACGCCCACGGTATCTAGCCTTTACAAATGCAGGCGTTCAGCTTTACAATGCTCGCAATCATCGAAACGGCTTCAACAACCGGGCGATTTATCTCAGCGTCTCCACCGAGAACGGTGTATTCCTTCGCCCACCGAAGCCACTTGGTCGGCCAGGAACACCGCTTTACGCTACTAGAAAGAGCCCTTTCACCGTCACCAGGTGCTGAGCGGTGGCAGAGATGTGTTCGGTGCAATACTGGAGGTCACGCCAATGCGGGCATCAATGGCTGACCATCAAAAAGAGCTGCCATCCTGGCGCTGGCTTCGACAACTGCCCATCCTTCTACGGCAGAGGCTATCGGTACCCAAAGGGTCCCGGCCGCTTAGGACAATGCCCGTGGGACGACCTAAAGGGGGCTTACGACTCCAATACCACTCGAGTCATTAGCTCTGTCACCTATGGCGTCAAGTTCGCGAGGAATGTGGACCGAAGAAGCCCTGGCGTCGAGGTGGTATGTTGTTCTGTGATGTAGGCCTTGCCGCGGGGGGGTAGGTCATCTTCCACGTCCAAACCTGTGTCTGACCTTTTGCAACCTTTCTAGCAGAACTAACAAGACTCTTCACAGACGTCAACAGCTGTAGTTTGCGTTGGTTTCTTGCCCCCTGGTCCACCCGTGTACCTGATCGTAGAATATGCTACATCAGGAGGAAGTGCGCACGGAGCATCACATCAAATAAGGGCATCGCCACGCATCAAATTTTTAACGGAGTTCCATAACACAAATAGTGCCAGCATCTGCTACGATATGTTGTGTTTGAGAGCTCGAATGCTCGGCGAGTGGGTGCTTTGTACAATACAAATCCAGCTTGGGAACAATTGCTTCTGCTGTAGCATGCATTCTCGTTATTCTTGTTTGACGTTGATCCTGCTGCTGCCACATAGTGCCACCGATGATCCTGCATGGATCCGCCATAGATCCGCCTCGTGCCTTCTAGAGCCTTCTTCCGTCGCTCTAAGGCAAACATCGGCTTCGTGTCTACATATAGATGATTAGCTAGTTCTCCCTAATCAATCTATCAGTCGTGACACTCATCTTCTTCTTCTCCGCTGCTCGCGACAGCGTTCCTAGTCGAACAATTTTGTGTTGAATATCAAGTGCGAAGGGGAGGTCATGGCTTATATGTCGAGTTTTGTGCGGCTGGCACTGGAAAGTCTGGATGTACCGACAGCGTCTGCTGACTAATCAGTTGGACTACGGTACGTACCCACGGCTACGGGGAAAAGAGATTGGTGTCGCATATTATGTAAGCTAACTCCTCCCTTGTCGCTAATGGCTAGGTCATGTTTCCCACCAGACTGCTCATCACTGTTCTGCAAGGTCTTAGATATCGAAAGTCCACCGGCGAAAAACACTGGTTACATTCCTGACGGTGGGGCCTGCCACTGCTCCATGGCACGACCCGAGAATTGACCAGTGTCAGCGCCTAAACTACTCCGCACCCAGGGCATGGAGGGATAGTACATTTGGATGCGCCACGGCGTCCATTCCCTCGCGATGGCGACATGAGTCATCGCACGTCCGTAGTTTGACCACAGGGGACCCGCCCCTTGTCAGGCTTGTCCGCTCTGAACTTAAGCACAACATGCTGTCTCAAGATCCTTCATCCAAGCCCCTGGTGGCTGAATGGCCCCCCTGGGGCCCCTTGTCGAAAGTGTATGACTCATTATAATGAGCTTTTCTTACCTACGGAAGTTTATCGTCAAGGTGGGCTTCTAGCCCGGTGAGAAACCTTGCTTTCTCTGGCCTGTTTTCAATCTCCCACGCTCTATTCCATAGCGAAGCTTTGTGGTTTTTTCTCCGGAAGTTTGTGTTGGCCCTGGCTGGTGACCAGCCCCAAGCCGAGCATTTTCAACACGATCATGTTGGTCTTCTCGGGTCCGTGGTCGTCAATACTGTGGTACAGTGGCAGAAAGGGAGACTGGTTGCACCGCTTGATTACCCCTAATTCCGACCGTGACTGAAGATCATGAGCTTTGAGAGGATTTGGACCCTATTATGGTTCTGATATAGTCTCCGGCCGCTTTGGTCTTTTAAAACTGCGCTGGCCAAAAGCTTACGTCGTACGGAGTCGACCATGGACTTTCCGTTCAGGGGAATAGGGATTTCGCACAGGAGGAAGGCCCCTGAGCAAAGGCATCCCTTCCTATTTCTCTCATTATTATATAAGTCGATCTCCCTCCAACGTGGACGGTCTTATATCCCAACTGCAGAATAACTACATCAGCTACATCCTCTTTCGCATTCTCCAGAGGCGAGACGCCCACGGACTAGGACGACATCAACAAGCACTCTTCACATCAGACGTCGTGCAGATATCCATATACGATTCGAAGACCTCGTTAGCTTGGTCCAATATAGCTAGCTTAGTCCCAAAGTCACCAATCGGTCCCGCATCCGAACCGTCGCAAGGTCTTGACGATGTCACCCCAGGACAAGTCTCGCTCCGCCGAGCTAAATCATCTGCCGCTTGAGCTCTATCTGTGCTTCACAGACTTCATGTCCTTCGAAGATCATCTACACCTGAAGGGCGTGAACCGGAAGCTCTACCACGCGATCCCGCCGCCGTCACATGCAAAGCTACTCCGCCACGAACGCGAAAATCTCGATCCTAAGCGCCGCTTCGCCTGCAAGGACTGCATGCGTCTCCTGCCCGGGTTCAGGTTCGCAGACGAGGTAGTCCAGCCAGACGCAGAACCAGCCAAGCGTTACTGCATCCTGTGCGGTCTGAAACCAGACCCAAGTCGACCGACGTATGTCGTCGGGGGCCAGGTCAACGTCGGTGGCTATACCAACGTCATATGCAGATGCTGTCAAGAAAACGATTGGGCCGAAGGCGACTGTCTGCTGGCTGGATATTGCCCCAAGTGTTGGCGGTCCTACAAGAAAGCGTGCAAGGAGGAAGACAAGAAATGGATAGATGCGGAAACGCGATTGCGCAGAGAGGTCTCGACGCACTGATCGACATCCAGAGGGAAAGAGCTTGGTGAGGTCCGCCAAGCGTCAGGGATCGTGGCAACCGCTGACAGGTGGCGGAGATATCAGTGAAGGCCGTCGGTTCTTGGATTAATGCCGGCAAGAAGAGATCCGCAGAGGCCGGCCGCTCGACTTTGAGTTTGCCCTTCTACGCATCTCGTCGTGCTCTCCATTCGTTATCTCCATTCGTTATCGCGGGCAAAAGAGGCATGTGTTGAAGCACGGCCGTCTAGTCCGCATGTCTCAATCATTTTCTTGGCCTACCAGTACTTGACAACCATTGTCTATCTTGTGGTTGCGTCTCGCACACACACTTGTCCTTTTATCATTATCACCCCGTTAATAATATCCACCACTAAGTCCGTCTAGTCACAGCCCTTTGTTTAAGGTGGTTTATGGACTTGACTGTTCTTGCTGGATTCCCCTGCGAACTTCTCGCCTCTTAGAAAAACATTCACCACTCTAATGATTCTCCATCACCACTCGCATGGAACTTCCCAATGTTCAAGTCCCCTACTAAAATACCTGGTTGTTTGAAGAGAGACCTCCATCACTATCATCGATAGGCTAGATGGGCCAATACCCTATATCTAGTCTTACGATGGCGTTCGACCGTCGTTCGAGGGGGAAGACAGACTGTCTAGACTCGAAGTCCAGAAGCTACTGTTCGAAGGGATGACATGAAGCAGCATTCACGACCATCTTAGACAAAAGGTCCTTAATTCCATACATAGGTGAGAAGATCTTGTGCTGTTTTCTCATATTTGGCTAAATATCTGCCAACAGCCCTCGTGTCTGTCTGACAACTACCGGATGATTGCTGCCTTTTTCCAGGGACGCTCAATCGTACACCGTACTGTAGTAGCCCAGTCTTTGGGTCCAAGTCTCGAGATTCCCAAGGTGGCAATCCATCTCCTTCAATTCACTGACGACGACGTCGTCGTGGGCAAGGTCAAAGTCATAGGATCTTTATCGTAGATATAGGCACATCATGTCCCAGTCAACCTCTCGTTCGCTTTAGGGGTGGAGCAGCTCGACGAGGTACTGCCGGTGGCAGATGCCGCTGGTCCTTGGTTATACGATCGTTCACACGATGCCATCTTCGGGTGACGAAGAGAATGTCAAAAAAATTCCCAAGCACTTGACTAGGTAAACCTCGACGGATTATCTCGATGAGCATGTTGTAGCAGTGTGGCTTAGCTGACTCTTTCTCTCCTCTCATCGGAAACCGAGTTTACAGCCACGTATCCTCACACCCACCCATACTCACACTTGGTCTGTGCAGGTACGTTACGTACCACTTGACAATCCCGCCACGACCAATACGGTAGCTCTATGGAGGAGAGGATCAGGCCGTGGAGAAGAGAACGTGGCATGTGATCGGATCGTTTCCGTTCTTCAGTCCGAGATCTCACTCGCTACCACAGCCGTGACGGCTCATATGATGTGGTCCAAGCATCTCGAGGGATTTTACTCTACTATCCGAGTATTCACGTCTCGTGTTCCTCTATATTTCCTTGTACCTCATACGTACGTACGTACGTACAAGCACCTCTGCTCCGGGTAATCGTTTCAGCCTTTTGATGCCCTTACAGTACGCTGCGGAGCAGTCTTTATCACACATCGCTATCACATCATGGTTACCGTAAGCATGATATTTCCTGGGCTGTTCCTCTACTCACGGTAGCGCCCGTATTCGGAGGACTATTGCCGAATACCGGTATCTCGCCTGTATCTCAAGAGCTTCATGTGACGTTTCAGATCCTTTGGGTGAAGAAAATGATCCTGCCACAAGGTCGTCGATATAGATAAGGCGGGAAAGGCGCAGGGTTACCAGTGCTGAAAATGCTACGCGGTCCTTTTAAACAGTCTGGAACGTCGGCGGTTGTGCGCTATCGGCCATCACCATGTCGAAGATCTTACATTTCGGCCTAGGAATGATGGTGTTCATGATTTTTCTGGCGGATACCGTGGCTTCTCCAGCCAGAAAGCCACCCAAGCTTACCAACGAACCCAAACGCGGCGCCGAACTCGGCACCGGCAGAGTACCTGGCAGCAGCTCCAGAGTCCCAGAGGAAAAGCGTAAGCCGATTGTCAAGCGACTGGACGATGACGTGTTTGAAGCATTCTCAGTCTGCTTGGAGGCATGGTTCAACGTGAGTCCAGGCATCGGCAGTTTCGAGTAGACGCTGTGAAAACACTTGAAGATCGTCCTTGCTGGCATTGCTCTATGGCACAGACACACACACCTAACTGACTAACTCACATTCAACGACATCTAGCATCTCCGCAGTCATCGTAGCAAGGTCCGATGGGAGATACATCTGCTGCAATGCCACGAGGTCGCGCGAAGGGTGGGATTCTACCTCGCCGAACCGCCGGACAAGGATCTCTTCATGCCGGAGCCCCTGACATTGAACGAGCTACGGAAGAGGCTGCAGAGCACCCGGCCAACGGTCGAGGGTGCCTCGTCCGTCGCACAGCAGCAGCCAGCACGACCAGATCGTGCATCGAGCGCCGACCAAAGCCAGCGAGGCAATCGTGCCGGGTCTGGTCTGGAGAACGTGTGGCGCGTCGCTGCGTCCTATCTATCCCGAAAACCGCCTCGACCGGAACTCAGCAGCTTTAGTCATCCGAGGTATATGGGCTGGGGCCCAGGTCTCTCGTTACGCCCACCCTGAAGGGGGTTTTTTTTTCGGGGCTTCTCGGAGTCAAGCGTGTTGGAATTGGACGTTGTGGGTGTGGAGCCCTAAGCACTGTCATGTTTGCTCTTGCCCCATGTATTTGGGTTAGTCGCCGAAACCCTAGCTAGTCCTCAACAACAACAACAACAACAACAACAACAACAACAAAAAAACATCATCGTCTCCTTCTGCTGTGCCTCCAGAATCGATCAAAGCAAACACTGGTCAAGCTTGAAAGACAAGAAAAGACAAGACAAGACAGTGAAGACTTTCTTGGTAATCCTCGCTCTAGTAAGTCACATTATCAAAAAAAAAATCTACTGCAACCTAGAAGAGCACTTCTAAAATTCCCAAGAACCTCTGTACATACGATGGAACTCCCCCGCCACTTCATTGGGACAGTGGATGTTGTAAAGTACTTATTGTACGACCTACTCAAATCTGTCTGTCTGTCGACACTAGTTTGTCGACATATATTAGTCCCTTGATGACTGCATGCAGATACTCCTGTAAAGAGATATGCAGGTGTTATCAGCTACAAAGATATAGTGGTGAATAGGCGCTCTACAGATAGTACTAGAGATCTGGACTATTTGTATACTGGGTCAACGATAAACGGTTAGGTAAGGGAAACTCTAGGCTAAGGTGAAAAGCCTCTCTCTGCAGTGCCTATTCAGCACTGTCCTGTCAAGAAGCTATAGAACATGGAAGGGTGGCTGGCTAGCAGCCAGCTTCCAGCTGCTCCTGAGCCCAGAGGGACTGTGGCAGGACACTGTGGTGGAGAATCCACACTGTAAGAGTGGTGGCGGCCTGCAGTCATGATGTCAGAGCCTGGTAGTCAGTAGTAGAGGCTGCTAGGCATACACTTCACCGACTGTGCTCTGAGGGCAGTCTGAAATCACGTGCTTGGCGGTCTCCGATAGATGGGGGGGGAAGGGCGTGGATTTGTGCAAGTTTTGTGTGGGTTGGATCGAGTGAGTTTTGGGTGTGGAAGGGAAGAACATGTTTAGAAGAGGGAAAGGAGAAGGGGGAGGGGAGGTGGGCCATCAAGAAATAAAGTACGACTGGTATGTTATATGCAGATTATATCAAGATAAAGAGGGCCATCGAATGTATGGAAACCACCTCGAGAAAGAATGCAGGGGTCGGCTCATCACGACGTCGTTATTGAAGTGTCTGCAGCACTCGTCCTACCGATCCCTCGAGCAGATGAACGTCGTCTTCCTGACCCCTAGATAGTGCCCGCGAGGCGACCGGAGCACCACTGGGCATGACGAGGAGCCTGCACCCTACTTCAACCCACTCTCGAGAGGCCGTGAAGCGGAACGACACCCGCTGCTGCTGCTGCTGAGCCCTTGCATCGCCGACGACGCCCGTCAAACTATTCTCATTCACAGCGGCGTTGATCTGATCGAGTGGCTCGGTCAGAACGTGCTCTCCGCCATGTCTGGAGACGAGAAATACGACCGACGAAGCTCACCGGCTGAACTTCAGTCACCCTTGCCACGCTCCGTACGCTTCCAACATAGGCCACGACGAGGCTGCCTTCGGCCATGTGCACCTGCTTAGCTCTGTCGAAGACGGCAACGAGCCCGCTGCAGCTGCGGCCCAGCACGTCAAGGTTTCGTCCTAGGATCATGCCTTTGCGTATACGTAGCCCGTTTGGCAGGTCCTCCGAAGACGCGGGGTCGGCGGTCTTGTAGATTCTTGATGGATCGCTCGCGGAGTGGACCTTTCCAGGCAGTTCGACGAAGCCGATGGTCCCAACTTGACCGCAGGCCAGCTTCGAGGTAGGCAGGCGGAGGTTGCGAACGCTGACCACGTGCATTCTGCGCCATTCGGGTCCCGGCGAGCGTGGGTCATCCTGGGTGTGACGATGGTCAGACTTCTCAGCCTGAGACGCTGTCGGAGGTCCAGTCTTCGCGGGAACGAGAACCGGCCCGTCGGGCACAGACCGTCCGCCCATCACGGACCGAGGCATGACTTGATGCTGAACAGGTCCGACTGGACCTTCATCGGCGTCATCGACGGGAAACGGGCCCAAAAGGACTTCATCCCCGGTTGCTACCTCACCATGACGCAGATGACCGCTGACGACTGCACCGCTTCTGTCATGGGAGGCACCTCCCGGAAATCGAGTCCGGAACTCGGGAGGCAGAGCAAAGATCTCCTCAACGTGGAAAAGCACCAGCGGAGTCATCAAGGGGGCACTGATCTTTGCCACCGCTGGCAAGGAATCAGGGACGCGTGGAGCCGGTAGCTTCCGAAGCAGCGCATGTAACACATTGATGCCTGTGCCCTGCACTGCGCTGGTCAAGACGATCGGCACCACCGCGGAGGCGCCAAGCGACTGTACCGTCTGCACCGCCGACTCCACGTGAGCATCCACATCTCGTGAGATGCATTGCGAGTCCGATAGGCCATCGGCGTCGGGTTGACCTCCACGAGAAGGGACAATGACGGGTTTTCTCGCCGCCGCCTTGAGGTTCGAGAGAATTCGGCCTAGAACCCACCTGAGGCCAGCCTTCGACGCCACGTCAAGCTTGGTGAGCACAACTACGATGGGCAACTCCAACGCCAGACTGAGACGAAGATGCGCTTCGGCGAGATCCATACCGATGCCGGGCGATGGCGGAATTGCCGCCGTCAGCGCGGTTCGAGGTGGTAGCGCAGCCTCGGCCTCGTCTGCAGCGACGCAGACCAACGCCCAGTCAGGCGCCCAGCCGACGAGCCCACGGACAGTGGTGCGGCGATAGCGCGGATGACCAGCGGAATCGGAGAAGAACACCAAGCGGCCTGGTTGCGATAGGGCATGGATGTCGGTCCAGGACGAGACATTCCCGGCGGCGTAGTTGACAACCTCGGCAATCTCCCCACCGGCCGGATAGACAGGCCGGTACCCGATGAGCTCCTGGGTAACCGAGCTCGTCAGACCCGAAGCGATTTCATGTCGGTGTCTCAGCATGCTGAGTCTACTGCTTCCTCGGCCGTTGTCGAGAGTGCCGGTAGACAGAGTGCCCAGCAAGCTGGACTTCCCGCACGTCGTGGCACCTGTCAGCGAAACGCGCAGCAACTCAGGCCCCTTAAGACCAGAATTGTTGAGGTCATCAGCAGACGTGTTGGGCCGGTCGATCGTCTCATCGCGGTGATCAGCCGCTGGCCCACGCGAACGACCGTTGACTGCCGGGGCGCGCTGTCTTCCCAGCACCGGCCTCACAAAGGCTTCAGCCACCCAGAGTTCGGCCGTGCGTAAGGGTCCACGGGTATGCGAAGGACTACTGGGCACCTCCATCCACTCGCAGCTGCCAACGATAGCCCGTCGCAAGATTTGCACAGTGCAGCCGAGGCTCCTTGCCATGGCACGCAAGTTCTCAAAGCTCTCCTCGAGCTCATCCAAGGTCAAGCCCACGAAGCTCCCATCATCGGCGACGCCGATTTCATAAAGCGCACCGTGACTCTCCTCCAAGCCTGCCACGGGTCGATCGCGTGGCTGTTGCGTCTCGAGCGAGCACGGAGAGGGCAGGTCTGGCACCACCAGCTGAGTCGAGGACGAAGAATGGTGAGCCGATGATTGTTGGAGTCGCCAGAGCAGCTGCGTGGTCAGTTGCTGCAGACGGTGCTGTCGCGACTGCTGCGACGGAGCCGCAGGCAGGGACGGCCCTTCGACTTGGGAGACCGAGCTCGAGTCCAGATCGCTGCCGTGTAAGTGGCCCGTGCGAGAGTGCTGCGAGCCGGCCACATGTGAGCCCGTGGAAGAACTCAGATACTGTCTTCTTGGCCGAAGTAGCAGATGCAGCTTGTACTCCACCGGGCCTGACTGGGGCTCCTGTTCCAGTCTAGTCAACGGGCTGGCTTCCACGGGGGATTGACACCCGACATCAGGACGTGGCCCGAGGCCAGTCGAAGCGCCTGGTTCGGCCGCACCGTCCCCCGAATGCGCGATCGTCGCCAACCAAGGCGACTGGATTCGGGGAGGCTCTGGTTCGAAGGTGAACACCGACGCCATTGGATGACAGAAGCGCTGCGGCCGGGTATAGCGGTCGTCTCCTCGCGAACTGTCGGACGGTCTCGAGCTTTAACCGAGATCGTGTGCTTGTGTGTGAATGATGTCTTTGAAACAGTTGCGTCAATGAGGAATGCATCTTGCTCGCCGTTAGCCGCTGTTGCAGCGCACCGAGACCCTAGGCTCTTTGCTGTTATAGAGACATCTGGACGCTCTCTGATTTTTTCGGCGCCACTAAGCAAGACTGTGATGCATCGTGAATCATGGGTTGGACATTGAGCCGTTGTTGCACTCCCGCACCGTACCTGGATGTAGGGCGTACGTAGTGGGAGTCTCCTGACCGGAGTCCGTATCGTCGCGACGATGAGTCATCTGAACGATGAGTCATCTGATGATGACTGCTCATAGTAAGCACACTTCCTGCTAATTGGTTTTGTGAGAAGTACGTGCGTACCACGAATTAGCTATCATAGCAGCGCACGCTGATGTCGTTTCCAAAAGTGCACAGCTAAGGAGATGGACATACATCGTTCGTTTGTAGGGGTCGCTTAAGTAAGCGTCTTCCAAGCTTCAAGTCGTCAGAATTACGGAAGTAGTCAGCCATGAAAGACGCCTGTTGGTTCCAAGTGTCACTGCCGGGTGGCTGATGTCATCAGGTTGGTCGGCACGGTCGGTCGGTAGATACGTATATCCGGACGAGAAGGAGCGACCATTCCCTTACAGTGTCAGTTCTTTTGTAAATAACCATCATATTCCAGAAGTCATATTACCCCCTAGGGATCTGCCAGCCCTGTACGATACGTACTTCCGTACTGTACTGTTCGCAAGTACCTCATACGTCTGGAGATTTCCCGACCAACGATTGAATCTTCTTGCGGCTGAGAATCCTTCGAGAGCAACATGAGCGTTTCGACCTCGAGGGCTGATCTCCGAGTCAGCGTCTTGGACCAATAAGAGTAAGTACTTCACCTTTGATGTTGGTCAGATTGTACCGGCAATAGCCTACTGCGCATCCTCGCCGTCGGGCGGAAGACCAGGGAGGAGGCAAGTAGTGGTAAGATACGCATGTGCCTCAATAGACAGAAGCCGACGCCATGCGGCATCGATGGAAGGAGGCTCGCTGGCCCTTCTCACGCAAAATCCGAACGCAGCCTCTTGTTCATGGCTGGCCGAATGGTCAGCTCCGTGTTGGTCTGCATCTCAGTCCAATGCGTAGCTAAGAACGTCCGTTCATAATCTCGTGTGGTGCGGCTTTCGGCGGCGTCTTTCGTTTGGCCAGCAGCTGTCGGTGCCACTTGCTGAGCAACCCCTGCTGATTGTGGCCAGGACAAGTTTGAAGCACGTAGACAGCTTAAGCCTCCTGTGCCACTGAACGAGCTAGGGGCTTGAACCGGAGGATTACCTTTTCAAGTACCTTCACGTTCTCAAATAGGTATCAAACAACAAGCGGGTGGTATTGTTCAACTCCGTGTCAGCGAGGGGATGAAATCTGGTATCAAGTAGAGTAGACTGGAAGCAGATGCATTGCTCGATCGCACGCGCCAAAGATGCTCTTTGCGGCTAGTGACCCGCAGAAACAAGAGTCAGCAAGACACCATTTCACCGTCCCTGCCCCAACTCTCTCATCTAGCTCTCGGAGGTAGCTCTATGCCGCATATGTACGTATGTAGAAGAAGGTACAATGTCAATAATCAACGGAATCCTGTCTCGTTGCGGAGAAGTGAAGTGGAAGTGGCCGGTAGCCACGGCGTGGTGCGAGCCAGACTCGATAGTGGCGGTGGCGAGAATGCGTTGAGCGTACCTCGAGGTCCAATCCGTCTCTGCAGGAGGCGCGTCGTTGGAAGCGATCGGTGACCTAGTCGTCCTTCTTTGCTTTGCACTTGTCGTGCGCCAAGTGGCCGTTACGTGCCGTGGTCCGCGTGAACTTGGCGCCGCAATGAGGGCACGTCGACTTCGACGCCGCTCCGGACTTTTCGCGCTGGTGCCGCAGGAAATTGCTGAAGGTGGAGAATTGCCGGCCGTTGCAGCCGTGGTCCCAGCACTGCGGTTTGGGTCGGGGCGTGAGAGAGCGCCCTGGATCGCCCTCACCCTCGGGCGAGCTGGTGACCCGCCCGGGACTGTAGGCAGCCTCACCCAGGCCCGTCGTCACAGGATCGAGACCGATGGGAACGAAAGGCACGGGCAAGCTAGGAGGAATCAGTCAAGACACCGCTGTGGCCCAGACGACGCGCCAAACTTACGCCTGGTTTGGAACCGGCGGCATGTCCCCCGCGGTTCCAGAGACAAGCATGTTAGATGTGTCGTACTGCCCCATCGGGTGCTGGCTGTGCGCTCGTCAGTGTTCTAGAACAGTGATATATGCGCTGCGGTGTTTACCTTTCCAGCAATCCGTGATACGCCGTCGTGACCGGAGTGGGCGAGTAAACGCCAGACTGTGGCTGCTGGTAGATCGTGGTGGGATCGAAGGTCAACCCGGACAATCCCAGATCGGGGGAATCCGCAAACGTCGAGAAACCGTCACCGGCGCCCTCCTGGGCCAAAGACGGCACCACTTGCGGCGGTGACCGCACCATGCGCGTCCTGGTCCTAGACGCTCGACGTGCCCTGTGCGCTAGATGCCGCTGATCCGCCGAAGCGCGACCTTCCCGCTGTTCGACCGACGCAACAACCTGGGCAGGATATGCATCGGCTTGAAAGGTCCAGCCTCCCGCTGTTTGGAGCCCTAACAGAGCGGAGTTCGTGGGCGTGCTGCCGGTCGCCAGGTAGTCGTATCCTGTGCCTAAAGACGCTCTTAAGAACATGCAAGAATGGCTTCTCGAACGACCAGATGGCGGGGATCGATTCCTACCTGGGTACATGCTTGATGTCATCGGGTCGAGCTCCTCACGCTGAGGTTCATGTGTTGATGTTGATGGTATGGTGCGGTGATCGTAGCTAAACAGAAGAGTCAGCCAATGTGGTACGGGAAGTTGAGAAGCATTATCGATTACGATTTTCGGTCGACCATTGCGCCCACCGAGGCTGGAGGTGGGTCAATGGGGTGCTGACGACCCAGCGGAATCAAGGTCGGGACCTGTAAGAGTGCGTTAAGGCTAGAGAGCTCTTCGGGACTATCCCGCGTCCAGGTGGAGGCCGCGTCGGAAGGTGGTGGCGCGAGAGACCGACTTCTGTGGTCGCCCAAAACGATTGGATGTGCTAGGGTCGAGGGCCCGGAGAGTTGATTCGACAGATAGTAAGAATGATCAATCGAGAGCGCCCGTGGCCCGTAGTGAGAGTGCCTATGCTCGGCCGCGTTCAAACCCGACTCTCCTGGCTGGGGCGACTGGTGCGCTTCAAGCGATGTCGACGAGATGCTGGGAGCGCTGGTAGCGCGGGACCGAGCGGTAGTTTCCTGGCCGGGTGCCAGATTCCACGGCGCCAGCGATCTCATCGAACCAATGAGGTAGACGTAGCGCGAAGTAGTACTTCGACGAGAGACCAGAGCACACGACGGGACCCAGCAAGTCAACCTAGCGATTTTGATGGACCATTCACCGCTGATATCACGTCCTTCACCACCGTTTGCGAAGGTATCAAGAGCAGCAGACCCGAGTGAACACCAGCATACATCATGGCCTGGGAAGTGATTTCATATAAGGGAAGTCTGACTGGCGATGGCCTCTCCAACCTCAGTCGGCCTGAGCAGGTATCAGATCTTGATACGACCAGATTCTGCAAAGAAGGTACGCTGTTCTCCGCCTCGAGATGGAGGCGCAGGTCGCCCACCTTGCCAAATTTTCTTGCTCGTAGGCCATGTCACGCCCCGAAGGATCTCGAAGTTGTGACTCATGCCACGATCAAGCGTCAAGAACGTTGATCAAACAACACCAACGACGGCACCGCAACACACCACACCACACCACACCACACCACACCACACCACACCACACCACACCACACCACACTGTATAGGCTTTTTCAAGCAGAAGCTCTCTCTCTCAAGCTCGGCTCTTAGAAAGGAAGGGTTGCACAGCCCATTAAGGTTGCGGCGTCCACTTGCCATGCGATGCTGCTGAAAAAGGTCAAGTTCGGAGCAAAGAACTTGAAACGAAAGACCCGAAGCGCTATGAAACGGAGTGCGGGAAGGTGACAGAAAGGCCATTGCACGGGTGAGCCCTGTCAGAGCAGGCAAGACCGTGTTCTCCGAGATCCACCTGCCACTGCTCCGGCACGAACGCAACATGAAGGAGACAATCCTTTGAGAAGAAGAGACGATCTGACCTAGATCAATCGAAGCTGAAATAAAACACATGAGGTTCGCATCCATGGTCACAACCAAGGCGAGCGTCAGATAGCAACGCTCGTTTCACAGGCCGACATGGTAGGCTGTCTCGCGGTTGCTTAGCAACACGGAACAGCGAGATAAGCTGCCAGATGAACCACGACTCGACAGGGTTGATGGACCCTTGACAGCAACTCGAACGTATCAGCATCGCCGTATCTCATAGCCACGACGGCTTCTTGTCTCAACCCCATATGCCATCGCGGACCGGAGATTTACCGGAGAAGCTGTGCTCGAGAATGGTCAGCAACGCGGTCTAAGCCCTACGAGTACTGCTGGCTTTTGATGGCAAAACCGACTATATATAGAGGTCGTCGAGCTTATTGTAGCTCCGCCACGCAACAGCGAAGATGATGAAACCGGGGCGGCGTGGCCAAAACGCGTACCGTACCTATCCATCGCGGCGAACACCCTGGCCTTCTTCATCTTCTCCTCGTTCCTCTTTGTTATTGAAGATGTTGCAAGTAAAAATAGCATGACATACTAGCACGAGCCGACCACGTTTTCGAAACGTCGTACAGTGCTGTAGGAACCGGCCTTGAAGAGGACCAGCCTGCAGAAAGAGTTGCGCTCGAACGTGGACCTGTCAGCCTCCACAACGCGCTTACGGTACGGTACATACGTACCGGTAGCCCTTGCCGCGCGGACGACAGGCCCTGGTGAGAAATCAGCATCTTGCTTGCTAGACAACCAACAGAAGTGCTCGTACAGGGATTACGCCTCGTGAATCTTATTATGCCCCGCCGGCAGACTGAAGATTGGCGAAATCTCGTCTTCAACCTCGTGGCACAGATGGTCCTTGCATCAGTTCAGGACGGATCTGACTGTGAGATTACGTAACCAAAGAACCGGATCTCGCATAACGCACGTATTGGCTGTACCGGGTGTAGCAGACGGTCGATCAGGAACAAGGCTGCTTGGCTGCACACGTCGCAGTCGTAGGAAGAAAGGGCTTCGACCAGAAAAAAGGTCTCTTGCTCCATTCAGTAGTTATGCAAGGAATTTAATGTACGTATGTACAAGAGAACTCTTCTTTCTCACCAGACTCCAGATCGAGTGGCGAGCTCGGCTTGTCCTACCGGTACCGCAATTCAAGACCAATTGGTCAGGTCCAAAAGAAGACCCGCTGGATCGATTGACGAGTTTAGAGTCAGAAAGTACCGTTACGTACTGGTAGAAAGAAAAGGAGCAGGAGACTAAGGGGACTGATTAGCAGTACCGTAGGGCAAGTAGATGCCCCACAGCTCCTTTACTTCCATCTGCCTTGCCTCCACCACCGGCTTCTCACATCTGATACGGCAGAGGTAGGCTAATGTAGTATAGCCAGAAGCTAAGACAACAGTAAAATGTCGGTTTCGATCCAGATGGGATGGGTGCGTAGCAGACTGCTTGCCTCAAAACTTTGTCGGGTCTGTAGCTCTCGAAAATGTCTACTACTAGAACAGAAGACAGCGTACTGTACTTCTGTACTGGACTTGACTTCTTGCCCGAGTTTGACATTCAAACAATGTCAAAGTGCAGAATGACTGATCCATAAGATCCAAGGCCAGGTTGTTCCCTCTTTGATAAGGCGAACCCTGCCAATATCGTAAGATAGGAGTACCAAGTTAGGCAGGTGGAACTGCAAGCCTAAGCTGTGGGAGCCATGGCAGACAAAAGGTGATCAATAGTCATCCACACACGAGCGGTACATACAGTACTCCGTACCTACGTACGGAGTACCACGGCTTGGAAATCTGATACGCAAGAGATCTTGGAATAGTGATGAGTCACGTGGCTGTGACATCTGGACCGGTAGCATGCTGAGTCAGCCCTGTCACCACCTTAGTCATACACAGGCTGCAAACGTACTCGAGCTCTACGTATCATGTGGCCTTCATTCCACTGAATGGACCGGAGAGCTTTCAAGGTAGTGCTCTCCTCCGGTATGGACGAGCCATCACTTCTCTCGGCGGACTCTGGATTGAGTCACGATCAGGATGCTCTCAACAAGGGCCATCCCTCAGGTGTCGCGGGCAACCCTACGATTCCGCCACCTGATATGGATCATAGCCTGGCTACCTCGCTGAAGACTGGATCTAACATCCTGGCGCAGCCGGAACATACGGAGTCACAACAAGTCTTGGAAGGGTCCAGACTTGAGGGCCGCATGGCCGGCAAAGGGAAACGAAAAGCCGAGCCGGTGAAGACGAAACGTAAGGAGAAGCCATTGCGGCTCCTAGATCTACCCCACGATGTATTGAGAGAGATCGTCAAGCAGGTACGTTGCGGCAGCTGAGCGGCGAGAAACGACGCGTTTCCACGGTATTGTTTACTTACGGCGATAACGTCTCTACAGGTCACGCATACCAATGACTTGACGTCGCTTGCGCTTACCCACTCGACCTTGCATAGTCTCGCCATACCGCACATCTACTCGCGTTTTGACATTGTGTGGCCCGATGCCCACTCCACCGAGGACCAGAGCACCGGCGTCGACGCGCTTACGTACGGTCTGGCGACGCTGGTCATGGGGGATGAGGTCTTTCGGAGGAGCGCTTCGGCCGCCTATGCCGATCGCCGAACCCCAGGGTCGCACCGCTGCTGTCAATGCGGTGCATGGCCCAGTGGACGAGATGGCTCGCTGGACGAGGCGACCGGTACGAGCCTATCGGACCGCCGGATCAGCTGGCGCCGAGGGAACTGGTATGCCCGGTATACGCGCAAGTTTTCCGTTGGGAACGGCCCGTCCGACCTCGTGGCCGAATACCTCGTGTCGAAGGAGAGGGGAAAGATGCTTGGCACGCTCGTCGCCTTGGCCGTGGCTCGAATGCCCAATCTGGAGACGTTTGTCTGGGACATGCCGTCGGGCGTCCTGCGCGACGTCTGGCTCGCTCTCGCGTCGCTAGGCGATCGGCCGGACGGCGTTGGCTGCCGCTTGAAGCAGGTGTGGGTGCGGTGGCATGACAACTCTCAGCACGGCTTCGGCGATGGCAACGTGGGCGCGAACGCCGCCTCGGCGTCGACCCAGAACCCGAACCCGCAGGAGGTGATCGTGATCTTGCCGAGCAACCACAACCACGTGCTGTCGTCGCTGTCTCATCAGCCGGGTCCGGCCGCGGCGTCGGCGCACGTAGCCTCCCGCGTCGAGCGCCCGACCTTCTCCTTGCTGCCGCCGCTGGAGAGCTTGACCGTGCTAGACATCGACGAGCAGGCGTACCTGGACGAGATGAGTCTCCTGATCGGGAAGTCTCAGGCCCGCCTCCGCGAGCTCAGGGTCGGCGTCGGCGCTCGAGCGGCCGGACGGGACTGGGTCGGGTGCTCGGACGACGAGGAACTGGTTCAGATTGACCAGGGCGCGAGTTGGTTCAGCACGGGCGGTGTCGGAGCGAGGAGGCTCGGCGGAATCTTGGGAGTGCTCGTGGGCAGGGTGTACGATCTTCGCAAGAAGAGGCTGAGGTCCAAGGGAACGTCGAAGGCCACAGCCGCAGGCGACGATGGTAAGCCCACCGCGAGCTCGACGGCGCTTGCTGGGCCTTCCAATGCGGCTGCTTCGGCTGCTGCGACGGTCACGACGGGGTCGACACCTCATGCGCTGACGGCAGCGGCAACCGCTTCCGGGGCTGGCGGTCCGGACGGTGTCAGCTCGAGCACAACCGAGCGAGCTCTTGGCGGGAACGACTTGAAATCGATTGATACGGGTCCGTCACGACCAAAGCCGGACCACAAGCTCAAGCTCGAGCTGCTCGAGCTGGAGAGGGTGCCGCTGTCCGTGCACGCCCTCCTCAAGGCCTTTGATTGGAGCAACATGACCACTCTGACCATCCTCAATTGCGCGAACCACGAACAGCTATGGAAGACTTTGAGGCGTTGCTGCGGGCCCGTCAGTTCGACGTCGTCGTCGTCGTCTTCGTCGCTGTTCCCTAAGACGAGCTCTGCAAGCAAAATGGGGCACCGTGCCACGGGCACTGGCTACTCGACCGGCGCCAAGGTCCCGCATGACTACCCACTCAAACTCAAGTCGATCCACACCGACATGGTCTCGCGCTCGCTCGTGGCCTTCCTTCAAGAGACCCTCGCCCCGAACAGCCTCGAGGTTCTGCTGCTGCAGGAGGGGTCGTCATATTCGTCGTCGGTCACGATCGATTCGATCTACCGCGGGCCGCTGCGAAGACACCGAAAGAGCCTCAAGAAGCTCATGGTCGATAGCAGCGACCGGGCACTGAGCGGCGTCACGCTGTCTGGCCGTTTTGGGTGGAAAAAGTGGATGATGACCGATACGGTCCTCTCCTTCCTCGTGAGCGGCAAGATGACCTCTCTCCGTGAACTGGGCATGGCCATGGACTCCAAGGATTGGGTAAGCCTCGACACACGGCAACTGTTACCGGTTCCCTTACTCCGTGACTGACGTATAGCAAACTTGGCAGCACTACCTCCTGCAACGTCTACCGTGCGTGCCTCACCTGCGGTCGCTCTACATCACGAACCTCGCCGAGGGCGGCTCGCCGAACGCGCTGGACCCGCGCGAGCTGGCGTTGCAAGTTGTAGATATCGTGACCTTGCGACCTGAGATCGAGCTCTGCTACCTGGCCATCTTGCACAAGTGCTTCGAAGTCTTCGAGGGCAAGTCGTCGGACGATTCGCCGTCGTCATCGTCCGCACCGGCCGCCACCGCTGTCGGCCCGACCCCTGGTGCAGGGACCACGGCCGATACTGAAATCAGCGAGCCGGACGATGATGACGACGAGGACATGATCGACGCGGACGAAGACGACGATGACGACGACGACGACGACGACGGCGGCGCGACGGATGTCTCTCATGACGGCCACGACAATGACTCGGACGGATCGTTCGAATCGCCGGTCGAGACGGACGACGATCTGGACTCGCAGATGTCCGACGCGAGCCCACGAGCAACCCTGCGGCTTCGGGAGATTCTCTTTTACGACGAGCGCGTCGCCATCTTCAAGGCCCGACACGGTCGGTTATGATCCAGTCTTTCATTTCCCTCGCACCACCAGATGCTTTTTTGGACGGCTCATTCTGGTTGATAATGGGGCTGGTATGCCTCGGGCGTCAATTCGGCGTCTAGCTATTCGAGCAGCAACGACAAGGTGGCCTTGAGCGATGGGCGTACCGAAAGGGAGTTGGGCTGCCGTGGCTGCTATACTCTTGGCGTTGGCTCCTTTACCTTGCTTCTGCTCCCCCACCCTTATCAGGAAAGAGAGAGAGAGAGAGGGAGAGGCAGATCTTTAATCCGGAGTCCCTATCTCACGTCGTTTGGGCGGTAGTCTCACTCGCTCCGATTCCTACACTGCGTACGTTACGTACATACGTGCGTAGCGGTTCTTCGCTAGTCATCCCAGGCAAATGCTCATATCTTCAGGGATAATCTGTACTGAGCTGCTGGTAGCCCTCCACCCCTTCCAGATCATCTGAAGACATTTTATCAGTTTCTGAGTTTCAGCCTCGATCATCCATCTCCCCGAGAACATACCTGTAAGTGTGACATGGGGCTGTCCAGCTTCGAACCACAACAGTACATAGACATCCGTACAGTATCTTCATAGTTATTCATACAGCTTATATCTAGGGGTGCCGGTGCTTGTTAGATGGTCCATAAGTATCTGCGCAACAAGCCCCTGTTGGACCTTGTACAAGGTGGTTTTGTTCCCTATAGTCAAGAGTTGGAGTTTTGGAACAGGATCAATGAAGTGAGTAAGTGTTCATCGGAGAATACCTCTTAGGACTAGCCCCAGCAATAGGGTCCTGGGCTCGAGGGGCACAGATATCGTTGATTAGCTAGCCTGTCCGAAGTAGATCATTTGTCTCGCGTGTCTTTGTCCCACTCCCCATTGTAGGCTTCTACATCGAACACTGAGCACACAGATGTTCTTCAATGAAAAGGTGTTCGTCATAAAACTTTGTCTATGAACTGCGAGAGCGCTGCGGTCCCAGGTCAGTCGCCACTCTACGGAGTACACGGGACCTAGGCTGCACTTCTCGAGAGTCCACATGGCAGTATAACGAATGAGAGGGGAGGAGGTCCTTCAGGCCTACCGTGCTGGTAGGTTTTTGCTAGAGACGAGGGTAGGATGTTGTCCGCGGGACCAATAGCTGAATGAAAGCAAGCGACTTCCTCCACTAAATTGCTGTGGACAGACAGACAAACTCCAGCTACCTGTCCGCGATGGAGCAGGCCTTTGTTTAGACTGCATGGCCTGGCTGGTGACGAGTTTCCCCACCGTACCGGACTGAACATCAATAGAAGCCTATTGCTGTTCAGTCAATGTCAAAGATTCTGGAAACAGTCCCCACGTTAACTAAAAGAAAAGATGACTGGCTAGAAAAGCTATTTCTCTACAATCTCTGAGCTGTGATTACCCCCCCGGTACTGCTGTCATGTTATCAACTCAAGGCTGGCTACCATGCTCAACAAAGAAAGACTTGAACATCTCACCAAGGTAGCTATACTGAGCTCTCCACAAGCACCAGGACGAAGGTACAGAGATAGTGTTGAGCGGCCAGGCGACTGGTCAGCGTGCGGCGTCGGCGTCGTACAGAAGAGGCTCCCAGCGTGTAAGACTCTCTTGATTCTCTGAGTGTCGTGATCTAGCAGTCTAATATACCGGTACAGGAAAATTCTCTTCTTCTCTCACGTGACCTCATCTCTAGCAGCGAGCTGTTGGAGTTGAGCGATCTGCAACGTCATACCACGTGACATACAGAAGGACGCTAACCCTAGATTGGGAAGAAGGGTTTTCTCATTTTTCATTGTAGACGAATGCTAGAGTACAGAATACAAGATTCTATTGTCCTCTAAGTGCCTCCTCATTCTAAAGTGTCACCGACACCCGATTATCCCAACACGAGCGAGGACTGGTCTCTCCCACCCCCGGGTCAACAGATAGCCACACGCAATCAGAATTGCATTCTATAATCTGACTTGGACTCGGATGACTTCACCAACCTCTCTCTACACCGCCGACAGCACGCAAGGTACAAGTACTACCTCGTACGGTACTCAGGAACACAGTGACGTTACGCCAGGATGGGCATAGCTCTACCCGAACCTGCAGGCAGCTGGTCTCCTCCGAGACCCTGTTAAAGTCACTGGGAATCGCCGCGAACAGTACAGTCAGTTCTGCGTATTGCCGGACAAAGGACTTACTACGTGTCGTACCACGTAGTAAGAGGCTCTTATCCGTGTTTTCTCGGTATCTGTTGAAGCAGGACTCTGCCTCGACGAGCCAATCGTGCCAACCCATCCGTTATATTGGCAGTTGCTCCCGAACAGGCTACCGCATGGTCTTTTTCGGCAGGCAACCCATAGTCATGGTCTGGAACCCTGGGTTCACTTATTGGAAGTCATATCACGTGCATTAGCCAGCACGTCCGACGAACCATGCTGTTCCGTTGCGGACAACGGTTGGCATGCAGCTTTCCAGTGCTCGCTGCCGTCAGAATATATAGCCGCTCCGATCCCGGCCGGACAGGCATGTTCCGCTCTGGCGTTATCTGGCAGGATGAGGATGCTGGGCTACAGTGCCGTGGTAGCGGCTGGCGTCGCAAGCCACGCAGGCTATTTCCATCGCGGGGAGCATCACCTACACGGCATCAGGTACCTGCAGATGCTGATCCTCGTGGGGCTGATCTCCACCGCCGTCTTGGTCAGGTTTGGTGAAAGGCCGCTCGGTCAGGCGTTCCTCGACGTGCTGGGCCTCGTCGTCTGCTACCTCGCTGGCCTTTACAGCAGCCTGTTGGCCTACCGCGTTTGGCTCAGCCCGCTGAATCGATTTCCTGGTCCGTACGGAGCCCGGGTCTCGAGTCTGTGGTTCTCGGCGCAGTTGGCCGAACACGATGCGTACAAGAAGCTGCTCAAGCTTCATCAGAGGTACGGAGAATTTCTGAGGATCGGGTCGAACGACCTATCCATCATCCATCCCAAGGCCGTCTCCGCCATCTACGGCGTCGGATCGCCCTGCAGAAAGGCCGTCTGGTACGAGCAGAACCGGCCCGTCATCTCGATGCAGACGACGCGGGATCGCGTCATGCACGACAAGAGGCGGCGCATGTGGAGCGCTGCCTTCAGCGACAAGGCCCTCCGCGCCCACGAAGAGCGGATCAAGCCGTACCAGGACCGACTGATGGCCGAGATTGCGGCCCGCGCCGAACACGGCGTCAACGTGGCCAAGTGGTTCAGTCTGTACAGCTTCGACGTCATGGGGGATCTCGCCTTCGGAGAGCCCTTTGGCGTGCTGGACTCGAACGGGCAGCATTGGGCCGTCAAGCTGTGGAGCGAGGCCTTCGAGCTGCTGTCGTACACCTTCCCGGCCTGGTTCTTCCGCATCCTCGTGTCAATGCCGATGGTGTCGAGCGACTGGTGGCGATTCCTCGAGTACTGCAATCGGAAGCTAGAGGAGAAATGGACGGTAAGAGCACACTGCGATCCTGTCCCGCCCCGTCAACTACAAGCCTGCGATCGAGGAGAATAGTGCGGATCCATCGCGGTGCTGAGTCCCGTGCCTGCGCGCCCCTCCAGACGAAAGCTTGCGGACCGGACATCATCTCCGTCCTTCTGGAGCCGTGGAGGGAGAAGAAACCGACGGGGCTCGAGATGGAGCTGCTAGAGGGCGACGCGCAACTGATTGTCGCGGCTGGAAGGTACTCCTCGTTCCTTGCCCCTCATGCTCCAATCGCATTCGATATTGTTCTTCATCGCTCGGACCCCGAATCCTTCCTCACTGCTGACCGGAACGCCCGCGATGCAGCGACACCACGGCCACGTCGCTAACCTACACTCTCTATCAACTGGCTCGACACCCGGAACATATCGCGAAGCTGCACGCCGAGATCAATAAGGGTGTGCGCTCCGCCGGAGCGGTCTCGGATCAGAGCCTAAAGCACCTGGGCCACCTCAACGGTGTGATCAACGAGGCCCTGCGTCTACATCCGCCCCTGCCCTCGGCCTTGCAGCGCCTGACGCCGCCGGAAGGCCTTCAGATTGGTGACACGTATATCCCCGGGAACGTGACAGTCTGGTGTCCTCAGTATGCCATTGGAAGGAGTATGTTTCTGTGTTGATCCAGCATGACTAGACCAGGGCGGCGGTAGCTTACAGAGCAACTCTCGCAGGCGAGAAAGTCTACACCGACGCGCACGCCTTCATCCCGGAGCGATGGTACTCTCGTCCGGACATGATCAAGGAGAATAGCGCCTTTGCGCCCTTTTCGATTGGTACGTACGACGACGATTGATCAATCTACGGGACGGGCACTGCCAAAGCGCATCACTCTTCTCCCATCCGGCTTTCAAGCTTTTGTTGTGCTTGTGCTCGTGATAGATTTCGATTCTTGTCGTCCAGGTGCCCTCTTGACCTGTGATCTACTTCATCACGCACGCCCTACGGCGTCTTCACGACTGTCTAATTTTGCTGAGCCTCCGTCACAGGGCCCTACAACTGTATCGGGCGGTCTCTGGCGCTGATGAACATCCGCACCACTCTCGCCAGGCTCCTACTGAGCTTCGATTTCCACTTTGCACCAGGAGAGACCGGCGTCAGCGTCGAGAATGCCAAGGATCATTTTGCTTTGGTGCCTGAGGACCTTAGCTTGATCTTTGAAAGCCGTTGATCACAGGTTTTGCGGGGGAGGGGGGGGGGGGGTGGAGGTGGGGGTGTGCGTGAAAAGGAGACATGTTAGAATCGTCGTCAGATGGAGACGAAGTAAGAGGAAGTCTGAACAGGTGGCACATCGGAACATGGGAGACTTGAGAGATTGGGAGTAAAATGGTCATGTCAGGATTTCCTTCTGAGGCCCTTGAGTGATAGAACGAAAGATTAGATTTCATCAGCTCAATTGGCTGGCAGGTACTCTCCCTCAGCCGATGAGATGTCCATCCGCTGGCTCTTATAGTACCTGGCCCCTGACCTTTCGGATATTGGCGAAGTAGGTAATTGGTGTACGGTACCGTACGTGGATGATCGCAGTCCGATATTGGTTGTTTCTTTTCAATAATATAAAGAGCCGTCTGGATATCGGTTCGCCAAGAAGCAGGGGGAGCGAGATCAACCATCGCATTGATGATTCTATCTACCTACGAAAGAGCGCGACTATATAGACAGTCGCTCTACTCAGGCGTGGCCTGAATCTATCAAACAATGAAGAATCTAAAAACATCTAAAGGACCGAGAGGACAATAGGGGAACCTTCTAGGAGCTGCCTACTTCTGTAACTCCCGTACATACCCGGAGCTTCCGGAAGTGCCTGTCCCCAAGGCCTCCTTGCCTCCTTTGTCGGGACGTCACTTCTTGATTCCTCCTCGGTTGACAATGGCTGTCTCTAGGTATGTCTGTCCGTGCATCCATATGTCTGAGCGTCCGTCCGTCCGTCTGGGAGTGTGTCTGTTCTTCCGTTGGTGTTTCGCACGTCGTGCCCTTTCTCATCGATAGTCGATTGCGCCAAGAGGGGGGGGGGGGGGGGAAAGGGAGATTCTGGTTGCCGGAAAAAGGAAGAACTGAAGTAGCTGAACTTCTGGTTATGACAGTAGTTGGACAAACTTGATGTGCGTGGATAGGGCCGCACTAGAGATGTTTGGAAAAAAAAATTGGTTGCTTGATTGCTTGCTGCACCAGCTTGCTGCCCATGGATAGTTCTCAAAATGAAAGAACTTCATCGATGTCATTGTTGTTGCTGTTACTGTTGTTGTTGCTGTTGCTGTTGTTGTTGCTGTTGCTGTTGTTGTTGTTATTGTCATTATTGCCCATGTCAGCAATGTTGGATGTTGGACGTTGTCATGTTTGCTCTAAGCACCGTCATGTTTGCTCTTCCCCAATGCAGTTAGGGCAGTCGCCGAAACTCTAGCTAGTTCTCTTCAACAACAACAACAAACAACATCATCGTCTTCTTCTGCCGTGCCTCCAGAATCGATCAAGCAACTGGCTTCTTCCATGTACTTTGTTGTTTGTTTCCTTCTTGTCTTTCAGACAATGGATGATCTTAGCTGGTTTTCCTATTTCATCATCAAGCTGATAGGTACTCGGGTGAGTAACAATGATGATGATGATCATGACAATGATGACTACAACAACTTGCATTTCTTGCACTTTTCAACTGTGACCACAAAAGCCTCACCTGTTGACTCTTGACAAGGGCCGCGACATACTTATACCACAGACAAGATAACATTACGTACAAGCAATGCACTTCTGGGGTTATCGAGCATGATGAGAGCCACATCTTCACTACATTGTTATTCCGATACTCTGTAGTAGCAGTGGTACATACCAAGGAAATCATCTGTTCAAGAAAGCGCTGATGTTTCCTTCTATGTTGTCATCTTTCCTTCTTGGTAGGAGTGTCAAAGAGAGTGGGTCTATTGGAATTGTCTTCCCCCCTGCACAGAGACAGCTTGAAGGATTAACCCAGATGCTTCTGTTTCTCTTTGAGTGTGTTTGATTGATTGATTGATTGAATTCCTACACCATTCTAGTACTAGTAGAGATCTAGACTATGCTGGGTCAAGCTATAAGATCAGGTAAGGAAAACCTGGGGCCAGCCCAGGTGAGAAACCTCCCTCTGCAGTGCCAAGTCAGCACTTCCCTGCCGAGAGACAGTAAAACATGGAGGGTGGCTGGCTAGTAGCCAGCTGTCAGCTGCTCCTGGGCCCAGGAGAACTGGGGAAGGACACCGTGGTGAAGGATCCACGCTGTCAGGGCGGCAGCCGGCCGTGGCTGGGAGATGAGCACCTGGAAGTCAGTAGTGGATGCCGCGAGGTGCAGGCTTTGTCGTGCATGGTGAAGGTGTGGGCAGTCTAAAACCACATGTTTGGCAGTCTCCCACTGCCAGCCGCAGCCGCAGGCTGGCGTGGGGAAGCCGGGGACCTGCCGCTTGCAGAGAAATGCTGCCAGCCCTATCTTGCCTGTGCGAACCTGGGTTAAGATGCTGCTTTGGGCCTTCGAGAGGCCGGAGTGCAGACGGAGTGCCGACTGGTATGGCATCTTGTCCGGCTTCCAGTCATCTCCCCCCCCCGGGTCCGGGTCAAGCATCCGGGTTGAGGGTGGTGGGCCGCCGTGGAGCTGGTGCCAGTGTTCCCAGCACCATTGTTCTGCCAGTTGACATGCCTGCCACACTGGTCGTGAGGGGGTTTCTGTCTGTGGGCTGGCAAACCGGTGGTGGGGGGGGGGTCCGTCAGACCATGGCGGGGTGCTGAGTATCTGCGTCGAGTCTTCGATCCCCCGGTGTGGTCAGAGAGTCACCTTGGCCCACCTGTGTCGGCTTTGGCCTGGTGTTGTGCCAGGGCGGCGCTGTCGTCCCCGTCGTGGGGCGAGTTGTCGTCGGATCCGGCCACAGTTGAGCTATGCCAAGGCATAGCGCAGAGTTGACATCCCGTGCAGGGTCTCTGCCACGCTTCCCCGCAGTCCTGAGGCCTTTTGCGCTCCGCCGTGTACGCTCACCCCTAGGTCCTGCTTCGGAGCGCCGGGTTGCCAGCCCGGAGCCCACGCTCCAACTGCAGTTTGCTCCTTGAGCCTGTCATTTGCAGCCTGAGCCTGCACTCTGTACGGACCGGCATGCGCTTCTGTCCTCTCAGGCCATATAGACAGTCTTGTAGTAGGCCCAGACCCTACTGCCATCACCGCCATTATATGCCACACCCCGCAGCTCTCGCTGTTTCACGTTACCTCTGTAGATCTCTCATACAGAGGCCGACCATGCCTCGCAGGCTCTACGGACCCTGCAGGCCATGCCAGCACCTGCAGGACCGCCTTTCCAGCCCACTAACCAAGTAGGGAGAAGTCTCAATCTGCCCGCTGTCACCTGTGGGGCCCCGGCTGTGCGTGGTGACCCACCGGAGTCTCCAGTACTGGAGAGTCTCCAGTGCCCCGGCCCCGGTCCGTAGGTGGTCTGAAGAGAGAATCCGTGGCAAGACCTTAGGCAAAACCATCAAGCCAGCACTTTGGCTATCACACAGCCCTCAGGTACTGGAGCAGCAGACTACCTTGGGGCCACCTGCTCGCCTTCTTGCACACACAGTCCCTGTTTGATTAACAACACCGCGGTACAGATATCGCTCCCCCCCCTACAAGATCCTTGATGCATTAGCTGCTGGAGACTCTGCTAGGAGGGGGTGTGCGATGAGAACTTCTCTCAACTACTCCAGAGGTGCCCTGTCAGATATCTAGACTTCACATCCACCAGTTGCAAGGCTGGCTTCGGGCCGTAGCGTACACAGTAGACATCTGTCGGGTGGTTCTCATAACCAGTTTGGTCGAAGTCCTCTGTTCTGCTGATGTCACTTCATGGGGGTGTCCAGGGTGTCTGCGCAACACCTCCGGTGGCCTGTCACTCCATGGGCACCAGCAGCTTGACCAGTGACTCAATTAGCTCTCAGTGCAGCGACTACAAGCAGCTTGGGAGACTGCCTGCCATCACTGCCCCGAGGTTCCCAGCCTGCACCACGTGGAGGTTTGAGTTGTCGCAGGCTCTTTGAGTGTGTTAAACCCACCAAATTTGCTAGTAGTAGGTACACACTTTCAGCACACACTCCAGTCCAATACCCCCGTGCCCCCATCTGTATATAACTATTGTCGACTGGAGACTGTCTGGAGAGTTGCCCAGGGATTTGCAGGGGTGCTGGAGCTACAAGGCAATGGCCTGCTCTGAGCGGGGAGAAGATGATTATTGTTGATGCTCTCTCAGACCCGAGGGCTATACGGCCCCCTATCCAGCTGACTAACACCACTGACTAAGCCAGCCTCAGCCCTGTGGCCGCAACAAGGGGTGTCGAGATCAGCTTCCCCCTGAGCGACGGCTAGATTGTTGTAACGCACGTGACGGTGTGCAGAGTTTCCCTCTTCTTCTTCCTTGTCGTCGCTCCTAGATTCTAGTTAGTTAGACCAATCTGAACACTCATTCAGTCGACCAGTTGTCGGCTTTCAACTATTCTCTCTTCATTGACGAAAGTTACTTTCTCAATCAGTGGTGGTCCCGCATGAAGATAAGTACTCGTACTTCCAAAATTTTGAGGGCATCAAGCCCATGACCAACATGGCTCATATAACTACGAACGCTACTGCAAAGTTGACTGCTGGATGTGACTGGTAAAAATTATGACTGAGAATACATGACATGGAAAATTGGAAGTTTTGTGCCTCATGTGTCCTGGCTGTACATAGTGTTCACAGAATTCCTAGGGTCAAATGGAGTGGCTTGGTACATTACTATGTGCCCACCTGCACTACCAACACTGAAGGTGGAGGAACCACACTGGAGTGGTAGAAAGAGTGTACTGCTAGTACAATTAAAAGAGGTGCTGATAACAAAACACTTTCCGTTCACACTTGAAGGTAAGAATTTTCTCCGTGTTTAAATTCGGTGTCGTGAGAGAAGCCACAGACAGGCAAACAAGAAAGTAGCAGTTGAGAAGGTTGCTAATAAAATGATCAAAACATCCCGCTATAAAGATGAATGCTTCACCTCTTCAGATCAGCCGTATTTGGAGATGGATCGGCTCTTCATGTTCTTCACAAAATCCTGTCAGCACTACAAAGCATCGCTACCACATACTCTCCAACTCGGACAGATGGTACAAGCTGCCCTCGAGGCCTCACAGGGGCTTGGGCCGCACTACCCGAGACCTTCCTGGGCCGGTTGACGGTCCAGGCTTAATTGAATCCTTCATCGAGCCCCAAAGTCCGCGGCCAAAGTCTTGCACATCCTTCGCCGACGGCATGAGGGGCACATTGAGCTGCCAATTCCTCGACCGGGATCGGTCGCCCGACAACACAGGAGAAGCATCCGTCTTGTACAGCGTCTGCATCGCTTGTATGACTTCATCCATGGACGGTTCTTCCAGAAACCGCCGCTTTTTGCCCTCGGTCGACTCTTCGCGTCTTGCACCGAGCTCTTCAGGAGCAGTTGCGGGGGAGTCTTCAACGTCGAAGCCGCGCGACAGGGTCTCGCAAAATTGCTCGTACAAGTCATAGTCCATATTGCGCTGCGACCGATCGTTCTAAAAGGCCGAATCGGTGAGCACCGCACGTGCGCCCTAGACTTGCAGACTTCTTCCGCGCCGACCTGAACCTACCTTGAGATATCCGGCCAAGCATTTCAGATATTTAGAGTAGAGCTCTTTCTTCTTATCCCCGCCATACGTCGGGTCTGGGACTCCAGGTACTTTCTGGTCGGAAGATCCGTCAGTTTCCGCCTCTGCCCAGTCCGGCACCCACGCCATCCACGTACCTTTCTCAAAAACGGAAAGAAGTCACGAAATCCGGGCTCCCTCTTGGCTAGGCTCTTCGAGGAGGAGATAGATGGGACGATAGTCGAGTCACGCGCAGTGACAGTCGCGGCCGCGGCGCCGACGAGGCATATAAAAGCCGATGTTAAGAGGCGAGCGGAACGCATGGCGGATCAAATGATGATCTAGACAGGAATGGACAGCGGTATCGTGGCAGTAGCACCAGCAGGAGTAGTAGTAGCAGCAGCAACACTATTGCTTGGCATCACCACTCGAATACCAGCAGCAGAAGACGGGTAGGCAGAGGCCATCTTATATCAACTGTATGCTTTGGCCAGAGAGACCGAACCGCTGGAGAAGGGCACGAGGGGATAGTGTTCGCAGAGGAACCACAGCCACGACGAGAATTGCACAACACGAAAGAAAACAGAGTTGTTCCGGAGATGGACAAGTGAGGTCGTCTCTGGAAAGACAGTACGGAGGTATGCTCGGTACGAGCTTGGCAAGTCTCGTCAGTTTGACTCTCGCCCTCGGAGGTGGATCCGTGGCAGAACAAAATATGGCTGTCAAGATGCTTGCATGGAAGGCTTTCCACGCAGCCTTGCATACGTAGCTGTCGATGCAATCCAGACATCGCGCAACGGAGATGTCATATCATGTACAACGTACAAAAGTACATGCGTAAGATGGCTGAGCTCGACACAGGTGATTCTGATCTTCCCCGACATCGTCGTCGACATCGTCGTCGACATTGCCGGGATGAAACAGCGAAGGTTTAGTATGCGAGCCAATACGTGCTCGTAGGCTTGTACATTTGCAGGTTACAGTGACCTACGAGGTCGCCGACAAGAGTATCAATATCACCACACAACTGGAGACGTACGTCTACAGGATTGTGCCCCAGCTGATTTCCAGGCAGTCGTTGATGCCAGCGGTGGCCAGCGGTGGCCAGCGGTGGCCAGCGTCGTCACACGAAGTCGCACGACAACGTACTTGTAGGGGGAAGCTGACATGTCTCAACCCTTTTGTTGCTATGAGGCTCTAAGCTCTAAAATATACGTTGCGGGTACCGATCAACATTACTTTTGACGATAACCTTCCATGTACGGCGAGCATGTGACGAGGTCTCAGCTCGGAGATTTCCGGACACACCGAGCATCCGGAGCATACTCGTACTCGCATGTACTCGTACGGAAGTACGGCTCAAGCTACGGAGACAACACTAGTGTGATACCCTGTGATCTCGAAGTCCAGCGACCGTGTCAAATCACTGGGCCGACCCTGCCGTGCCGCCCAAATCCCCGCTCAGGCCATCGGGTCCCCAAGTTCCTCGACACTCCAGCAACTTCAAAACGACAGCAGATGACTTAGAAGGGGTGTCTACATGCTCAGCATTTTCGCAGACTTGGCTGGTGGTATCCGGACATCGCCAGGCAATCGTCGATGCAAACAGAAATCATATTAAATTGCATTGTACGTTGTGTGGGGGACTTTGGCTCTGGAATTGACTTTCGGTTGTACTGCGCTAGCACTGTTTTGGTCAGAATTGGTATCAGAGCATCCGCCGCTTCTGAGCTCCAGCCTCGTACGAGGGTACGTACTTTACATGTTACTGTACGAACGGCGGGCACGAGCACGGTGACACGTGGGGCCCGAGCGAAGCAGGGAGCTGCTACTGTACGTATCGTACTCTCATCATGTCCCACTGGCTCTACCACATCCCTGTGGTATGGCCGACCTTGTTCGATACCAAGTGATCCTCAGTGGCGACGACCATACTTCGTGTTGCTTTAGCGAGGATCATCAGCTTTAGTCCAACCCGTTGGCCTTCTGAGCCATGAAGTCTGTTCATAGCACTAGTGAGTGAGACCCCTGGTGACACGGGCCTGTTCCTTCGCTGGCCTGTCGCACACGGAGTTGCTATTGCTGGAAGCTCTGGGCTGTGTGCAGAGGCCTCTGGATATCAACGGCCGTGGACGACAGCCGGAGCTTTACCACATCAGATCTCTACCGAACTGACATCACATCCCAACACTATGTTGCCAGTCGTAGCAGCAGCAGGAGCAGCAGGAGCAGCAGCAGGAGCAGCAGCAGCAGCAGTATCACGAGCCTGGGCCTAAGTCCGAACCCAAACCCGAGGCCTGAATCTGAGTCCGAGCCCAAGACTGAGCCCGAGCAGCAGCAGCATGCGAGAACAAACACTCATGTCTTGGACACAAAACTCTAAAATCAATTATTGGGAGAGAGTACGGAAGGATAGTTCTAGGCGCTTCTATTGTCCCAGGGGAGTTGGACGTGCTGTGCTAGAGAACGGTGGATCGCATGTCGGGAAGTCTCGGTCCTGCCTGGACAAAGAACAAGCTAAGAAAAATGACTAGCAAGCTCGTATCGGAAGCACACTAGTCACATCGGTCTCTCGCTCACGTTGTGTGGCTCGCAAGTGATCATGTCAGTCAGTCAGCAAAGCCAGCAAAATCAGGGACGTCTATAACCTCAGTGATGATGACGATCGTGCAAGAGCTGGAAAGTTCAATGAGTACATCTAAATATTGTTCGGTCGTGGATCTTTGAGACCGATTTCGTCATAGGTTTCGTTGTTGAGTCAAACCTGTCATTGAGCTGTGGGAAGAATTCCGGAGCAGTATTCCGGGAGGGAGAAGTCTTCTGGAAGGATAAAAAGAGAGGCCGGATGAAAAGTGCTCTTGATGTACTGTAGAAAGCGGCAAGACGGAGGTGAAGAGTGCAGTGTATGGGGTATCACTGCGCCCCTTGGCACAGGTAAATCTAGAATGAACAAAAGTGAAGAAAAGTATTTGTGTCATCGGTTTTCCATGTTAATTTTATCCTTGGCTCATACCACACCACCTTAACGATTGTTGTTCGAACAGTACGTCGGACGTTCGACGATATAGCTACCACTAGCTAGAGAAAACCCGTAGAAAGACTTTCGAAGGCAATAGTTGGATCAAGTTGCCCAGTCGCTAGGATCAAGAGACTGAGTGTGGATCTTCTCTGCGCCATTGTCTTGCGAATTGCACCAAGCCACTGGATCTGCAAGATCACCAGCCGAACCACGTCGTCTGCCGTCGCTAGTAACCACCCCTGCCGCCGGCCGTCTGCTGTACGCACTGCGTGGTCTTCTCGCAACCATTTCGGCATGTTGAACACCCACCTGGCTCGATCTGTTGGTGGCCATCGCCGGCTGGACGGGCTTGAAGGTTGGGCTCACCGGCAGTGAGAACAGTGCTCGTCGTGGGACAGCAACGATCCTGTCACGGTTAGCTTGAGGGGAAACCCCTACGTAACGTACATGAGGGGAGTATAACACACCTTGCAAGGTTGCGTGAATGTCTCGGTGCTATAACGGGCCGGAGCGGATGGACATAACCCGGCGAAAGTGCTGCAGAACAAGTTGGCCGACTGTAGAATCGGGATGAGTTGTGTGTTGCACTAGAGGATATCAGCATCGATTGCTTTTGATGTCTCACTTACACCATGAGGCTCCCGCTGGTGCTGGGCAGACTAGAGCGGAGAAAGAAAAAAGAGAAGGACGAGCAAGCCCGGCCACGCCTTGCTGAGTTCTCTTGAGGGCAGCTGGGGCAACGACGGCATAGATAATACGGGAAGGTCGTCATAGTCGGGACTATGACGACATCATAGGTCGTGATGAGCGAGGTGATCACTACTGGGGTCTTCGAGAGCTCAGTGGTGGTAAACAGAGTCCCGGCACATTGAGTGGGCCGGCGGCGGCGGCGGCGGCGGCGGCGGCGGTCATAGCCGTCATCGGCATCGACTCTGACGACGGCCCTTTGTGGATCAACTCAGTCATGATGCCTATCCCAGCGTTGGAATCGACCTATCCAAACACCCAAACAGCGTGTGAGAGCAAAGGCAGATGCATCTCCACAGGATTCGGGATCGTTCGTTGAGCTACTGGCTTCGACAGGCACCGGGTTGAGGTCCATCAGGGCCATTGTGCAGGTCCTTATAGATGCTCTCAAGAAGGTCGTCTTTCTCCATGCCGAAGCGGGTGTTCAGCTGCGTCGAGGGCGCTCCCGACGGTAAAACCACGGTACGGTACGGCTTGAGTTTTCAGCTGAGGTTGACCAAGTCACCAACAAGGCTTGCGAGGGTGCACGATGTAGGTTCCCTCAGAACGGGTAGGGTAAACGTGACCCGAGGTTAGTGGTGTGTAATATATTGCACTGTGCCCTTGCGACATGTAAGCCAGCACCTGCTCCACTAATCTCGGCGTCAAGGGACAAAGCCACTCCACATCTCAGGCACAGATCTAGCCTGCCATGTGGCGTCTGCGGGGCCTATTCATTGCTCAGCTGCGACCTATTTCTAGTCGGCTGTCAGCACGACTCGCCCTGTCAATGACGTAACTGGCCCCGAACATTCATACTGCTCGTACGCCAGGGACGCCCCACCTCCCGGAGAGGTGTTCGCCACCTCAATAGTACGGTAAGTACTTATTCGCTTTCACCGAGAGCATCAGTTTCAAACCACCATAATTCCACAAACCCATACCGGTAGTACCGAAGCCGACAAAACAACTCTAAGCAAAAAGAGCCTCCAGAGGGCGCCCCTAGCAGCTGGCCGTCGGGAGCAAAGGCGTGCTCCGAAAGGTGTTATCGACTCAAGGCCACCGCGCGCAGAAAGCAGAAGGAGAATGCAGCAGGACAATCGTGTGCATAGCTAGCCAGCCTCCTAGGGCTCTCGGTCGCAGTCGTCTCGGGACTGCAGGCGCAACCGGAACCTCTCTCTCTCTCTATCTCTCAATCGGACCTCTCTCCCGGAGTCCTGACCACCCTTCTTATGCTCTGCTGCCTCTCAAGCTGCCTTCCCCTTGTTGGGATAATCGAGTGTCGGTACACTTCAGAATGACGAGGCACTTAGAAGACAATAGGATCTTGTATTCAATAGGATGTGCTAAGACATTCGTCTACAATGAAAAATGAGAAAACCCTTCCTCCCAATCTAGGGTTAGCGCCCTCCTGTATGTCACGTGGTATGACGTTGCAGATCGCCTAACTTCAACACCCCTGACCTTGGATCACCCCCACCATCCCATCTCCGCAATCACCTGATCATCATCTGTAGACGGCCATCCTTCAATCTTCTTCCGGGTGGGTAGTGTACTGCAGTCGTATCATGAAGTCAGTCAGGAACTTGCGGGTCTACCGTAGCGCTTCAGGCTAGGGGGGGGGGGGGGGGGGGGGGGGAGGCACGTGACCATCGAGATCATCCAAAAATAGCAGAAAGTGCAGTCATGCGAGAAATCGCCGACGGTATGCTGAATCTCAGCACGATCCGGCCGTACCGAAGGGGGATAGGGTACCGGTACGTATCGTACCGGTTACAGTACGATGGCACGAGCTCCACGGCGGACCCCCACCTCGAGTCCAGCTGCTAGACCCAGATCCCGGAGGGGGAGACAATTGGAAGCCGGATAAGATGCCGTACCGGGCGACTCTCCGGCAAGGCCCAAAGCAGCATTCTAACGCAGATGCGGACAGGTAAGATTGGGCTGGCAGCCTTCCGCTGCAAGCGACGGGTTCCCGGTTTCCCGACGCCGGCTTTTTGCTGCGGAGCGCAGTGGGAGACTGCCAAGCACGTTGTTTTAGAGTGCCCACGCCTGCAGCGAGTACGCCGCAGTCTATACACTGCGGCTGCTACTACTGACTACCAGGCAATGATCTCGCCCTCACCTCGTGGATCCTACGCCACGGACTTCTCTCCCAGTTCTACCTGCCCCAGGCGTTGCAGGGAGAGGTTTTTTTTTTTTTACTCTTTGGAGTTTTTCCTAGCCTATCTTCATAGTGGACCCAGCTTAGCCTAGATGCACTAGTGCTAGAATGGTGTAGGAATACAATCAATCAATCAATCAACCGGTTACAGTAACCCCTTGGCACGATGCCGCAGTCCTACCGCGACGCTCCTTTCGGTCAACAGGATTGTATTTTGGTCCAAGTGGAAGGTTCAAAGATGCTATAGAGGACGCTCACGAAAGACTTATTCAGGGTGGGCGGAAAATCCCTGGTTGAGGCTTGAAACTACCCCGGAAGGGGATGGGCCTCTTCTCTGGTTGTCCCGGATTGGGGAAAAATCTCACGGCACCGCTGCGGATGCCCCGCACGAACTCGCTGGCGGAAGGCACTTGAAACAGAAACCCAGCCTTGGCCTTGATGGTCCCGTCACCGACCGTGACCTTTGTCTGGTATTTGCAGTGTTGACTGGTGTAGCCCTGTCACATACTGTCATGTCAGGCTGTGTGAAGAGAGAGGCGTGAGAAAGGGGGATCGAAAGGGCGTGGCCTTCATACCTTTCCCCGGCACTTCTTGTAGTTTCTGTTCAGGATCCCCTGGATGAGACCATCTTCATCATTAAGGACGCCCTTTACCTGCACCTCGTCCATCCCATCCCCAAAGCCGACTGTGAACTCCTCCTCGCATTGCTCCACTGACTTTTGGATATCGATCTTGACCCGTGCTGTTTCAGACCATGCCTGGGCCACAATGGATCGCTGACGGTGGCACTCACCTCAACCTCTTCATCGTACAGATTCAGAGCAGTCAAGATGCACGTGTGCAAAAAGGCATCAAGCTCAGCCTGGAGTCGGTATCGTGTAGTCAAGTCCAAAGACTCGGGTGTTGTTCCCATCTGATCCTGTCGGCGTCTCAGTATATCCAGCATCCCTTGAGATTGATGGAGGTAACGAATTTTCTAAGAGCCCACAAAGCAATCCCTAATCAGCATGTGTTGGCCTTCATCTGCAAACCTTGGGTATCAGCTTCGGAGCTTCACTTACCGACTCGAGAGTTTTTAGGCTGGGGCCGAACAGCCATTGGTACAAAGGGTTCGTCCCTCCTGCATCCGCGACGGCTTGAGCGTCGTGGGCGATCTCGTAGGCGACCCTTGGCCAGCCGTGCGGTTGCACGTACTTAATGAATCTAGGAAAGTGCTTAGGGGGTGGTCCTGCTCGACTGACAACAGCCCAGGAAGACAGCAGCAATACTGCCAGAAAGAGCATTGATCGTGACATATCTCACAACAAAAGCCCGCTTAGGACTGGCCAAGCACCTGAAAGCGGCCTCACCGGTGCGGTGGCCCTGGCAGATGAAAAGAGATGGGCTCGATCGTCTCGGCCGATGATCGTGGACGTGGCCGGATCATTTTAAGCAGCTTCTACGAGGTGTCAGAGTCCTGCAGTCAATCCGGGTCTCCCGTATCTGTAGATTATTGGTGTACCAGTGCGATGTGGCTCATGCAGTCGAGCACCGCGACGAATGAGTACCGACTCGTACATTTACGGAAGTACTGTATGGAAGTACGGAGCAACTTCCGAGTACTCAGCTTCTCGTACGTCGTACCCGAGACCAAGATTGGCTGACGATGTACTTTACGATGTACCGTAACAGTCCACCGATCGAAGGACACAGGATACGACACCACATACCGCAGACCGAGGTTGGAAGAGGACGAAATTGCACGACAGTGGCAGCACTTGTGGGCGGACTACGTATAGCACCAATCGATATTGAAGATGATTAGCCGTCTGCCTGAACGGATGTCGAGACCACAGAGGATCTATCGAAACGAGCCCGAGCTGGACATGACACAGCTTGGGCCGATATCGCACCCACAAGGGGGAAACAAGTCTCCAGCAGGACGGCGGGGGGAGCTATCCGCATGACAAGCCGAGGCCAAGAGACACAAGAAGATACCGTACCCGACGAGCGGCCTGCTATGGGTCCTTTCCGACACCGACGCAAGGCTCTGCCGAGTGCGCCTTGGGTTTAGAAGCGTCCGATGGGGCGAGGTCGTACAGCACCACCTCCGGCCAAAGGCAGTCCAGACGTTGTCCGGCCTGTGAGAGCTTGCTGCATGCTCCTCAGGACTCTGGTGCCGAAGCCTGGCTCGTCGGTGGTTCCAGCCTCGTTCACGGCATCCTCGGCCTGCGACCCTTGTCTGGAAGATGTGGCCTGGTCTCTGTGCCGCTCGAAGGCTGCCGCTTTCTTGCCTTGGCAGCGCCGATAGTACTCAGCATACACCTTACGTAGGTCGGCATCCTTGGGAGGTCGTTCACGTTGTACCTGCAGCGACCAGTCATGACCGTGGCCATCATCATCGCGATCACAGGACGGCAGGGCGGGTCCCTGAAAGACCTGGCCGCAAGACGAGGAATCTCACCAAGAAGGCGACGCAGAGCGCAATATCTCGCTGCAGAGCCTCAAATTCCTCACGGCTGTACGGCGGATAGTCGGCGAGATCCCCATCGGTATATCGAGACTGTCCTAGGACGCTCTGATGAGGCGGGGGATCGAAGTCAGGGAAGCCCCTGCCATGGCGCCAACGATCGTCGACCTTTCCGGACGGACGTCTGACCCGGCTGCCGAGGCTCAAAACACCCAAGGCGCCCAAGGCGCCCAACAGACCGAGAGGTAGCAGGGCGTCGCCGATATCCGGTGCCGGTGTGTTCCTCTGAGCCGGCCCCGGCGCCGGCTGATCCTTGCGCTGCTGAGAGTTGGCAGAGAGCGTTGTGGTGGGAACAGCCACGACAACGGCAGCCCAGAGGAAGAGCCGACAGGCTGGCGTGTATAGCATCGTTGCAGACACTCCTAAGGGGGGGATGGCGTCCGCCTCCTCTGGACGCGCAACTCGAAGAAATGCGGACGACCCGCGCGGAGAGCCATCGACATTTGAACTCGGCCTTCACCCAGACGTCGACGATGCGTAGCTGGGGCGCGTGACCAACCACGCTCGTTCAGCGCACACCTGTCAGATCCGTGTCAAGGCCTGACGAGCGCACTTTCAACTCCGCTCGAATCCGGGGATCCGTATTTCTAGTTTTAGGGTGGGGCTCGTGACCTAGCCGTTAGACTGACAGCGACTGTCGATGTGAGAGAGGCCACTGTTCCCTTTGTTTCCACGGAGGGCCGAGAGTTCACGAATCCCATGATTTGCAAGAGGGTGTGGCCTGCTCAAGGACCGGAAACGAGGCACACTCGTACGAGGGCGACCGTCAAGGGATGGCGATGTCGAGAAGGCATCCATCTTCCTGCACTCAGCACAAGCCTTGTCCAGTATCAAGCCGTGCTAGGCCCCTTAAGTTACGGTACCGTGCGTGGAGCCTTGACATCCTGGAGTTCATTGCTTCCAAACACTAGCCTATTTACGAAAGGATGTCTTTACCAGCGCACCCCCGTTTGCTAACAGTATTACCCTCCGCTTTTACCAGCGACACGCCATTCCCTATTTACCAGCATTTCAAATTGTTAGAGACAGCCCAGTACGTATCTACGACCGTCCCCTCTACCGGTACAAGTACGTACGTATACATACGGAGGTATGTGTGGGTATGTTACCTACTTCTCAGTCACAATTTCTCTCTAGCTGCACCTGGTAGTCAGCTCTGCTGACAATGAAGAATGTACACCTCAGCTTTGATGTTATATGTGGTATTTTTGAAAGAAGTAGAACATCTGGTGGCTGTGTGAGCCGTGTCATTGAGCAGCTTGATCCCTCAAAAGTCTAGGAGTACTTATTCACATGTGAAACTGTCGCAAATCGAAAGTACTTGTGGTACTGAAATGTATGTAATGTAAGCAAAAACAGAGGGACACTTTGTACTTACAGTACGTACTGGAGTGTGTCTCTAACAGTGTAGAAAGACTGTTGTCTGTTTGAATTCCTACTCTATTCCAACACTAGCTAGGGTAGATTATAATACTGGGAAACTATGAAATTGGTGAGGATACGTCCAGGTCATGTGACACGGAGCGTAGGGCAAGAACCCCCCTGCGACCCCTAGGCCGGCGCCCTCCTATCAAGAAGCTGTGAACAAGGTAGGTGACTGCAGTGCAGTCCCCCAGGGAGAGAGCTGGTCCCGGGGCCGAAGAGAATCGGGGAAGGAGATCAAGCCCGGGGGTCCGACGTCAGCGGTAGGAAGTTAGTAGAGGAGACTGCCTGCCGCAGTCTCTGTCGCTCCCTGCCGTAGAGAAGCGTGGGCAGGGCTATGGGTGTGTGGCTAGCAAAGTTGGGGGTGTACGTACAGTACGTACCTTTAGTCAAATGGGGTGTACGTAACGTACGCCGTACTCCTACTGATGAGGAGACCTTTACTGGGTCTACTGTACTCGTACTTCCGTAAGTTTACTCCGTAGACGGAAGTGACCATACGTAGGGCCTGGCCATGTCTGTCCGCTACAAAGACCGCTAAGAAAACCGATAACCCTGGCGGAGTGGTAGTTCAATCACCAGTGAGGCAGCATTTCAAATACCAGAGGTAAGTACTTACGTACGTGCGTACCGCACAGCGCACTCCAGCATCAGGCACCATTGGACGTACGTACGGAGTACTTGGGAAATGGCTAACGATGGCACGAATGGCTAGGCGGAAGCGCTTCGCATGTCGGCAATGGCCAATGGCTTACGCAGCAATCAATACGGAGAACCGAGCAGCGAAGTCCAGTATGCGCATCGGCAATGGCGCGGTCAACTGTTGGTACGAAGTACGCGATGCAGGCATGAAACATTAGTGCCGCGCGGATTCGGTCGAAGAACCAGGGATCAGCCTGGATAAGCTCCCATCATGTGGCTCGACTCGTGGGGATCGTCTCGAACCTGAAGAAAGCACCCAGTATGTGCCGAGACACTTTATTCCGAATGCAGTGCTAGTCCTGGGCGGATGTGAGGGTACGACCACTTGAAAGATCTTCTCGCAGAGGGATTGGCTTCGGATTGCGCTTCGAAACAAGCTCGGGCACTCGATACGAACCGCGGTGGAAGAGAACAGCAGCTGCAGTAGCACCTGCAGCAGCAGCTGCAGCAGCAGCTGCAGCAGCCTGAGCTAGCCAGGTGGGGGAACGGACGGACGGGCGGTGAAAGCGGCAATGGTGGGAAATGGAAACGGCCGGCGAAAGAAAGCTCACGCCGACGAGAGGGGAAGGTGGAGACATGCGGGCACGTGGAAGGACTCGAGGATGGAAGCGATTGCCACTGCGATGCGGCTGTGGTGGCCTTCGGACCTTTCGCGCCCACTGAGGATCTGAGGACGGTGCTTCCAGGAAACCGTCGCCATCGCCGCCGGGGGCCAGTTCGATTAGGGTTCAGAGTCCGAAAGGTGTGTGTGTACTCCCGCGTACGACACGCACTTCTCTCCCGCGGCCTGCACGCGCTACCATTCCGCTGTGCGGGAGCGGGTGGGAGGGCTCCCTTTCCCCATTTCCGTTGGAGCCTCGAGCGCAGGTCACGTACGGACACACAGTACCTCTCACTACTCTACTCCATCCTCCTCGACCATTATTCCTTGCCCACGCGCGCGCGGGGGAGGGGGGGGGGGGGTGGCGACCCAAGGTGGAGCTGCTCGACGAGGCTTGGACGAGGCCGCAGCATGGCGCTCTCCGAGGGCCTGACCTTCGCCGTCATCCGAAGTCTCCACGAGCGGCCGCTGGAGGCGAAGCGCTTGACGACCATCCTCGAGGCCCAAGACGAGCGCGTGCCGCGCGAGACACCGAGGCATCCTGTGCGGAATCTGCAGGGCGCCTTGGAGGAGTCTCTCGTCGAGAATGCCGATCCCCGCAAGGCGCGATGGCCGGCGATGCCGTCCGCCATGGTCGACTCGGCGACGCGGCGACGCCTGCTGCTGCAACATCTCGACTCCGACGCCGCCTACACGACTCGATGGCGGCAGCGGCCCGACGAGCGCCACCACCCGCTTACGAAGCTGGTCGCCCAGATCTCCTACGGCATTCACCTCCTGCACAAGGGCATGGTGTCGTCCGACGCCGAAGTGATCCGGATCCTGCAGACGTACGTCGCCGAGGTTGACAACTTCCTCGAGCAGACCACCGAGGATTTCGACCTCGCCCTCTGCGACATCGAGGAGCGCATCAAGTGCCTCCGGCTGCCGCTCGAGCACGACGAGATCTTCGACTCGATGCTCGAGGACCGCGTCTTCCGGAAGCAGATCGTCGACGGCAACGAGAAGATCGAGCACATCATCAACCGGACCGAGACGGCCATGAACGACGCATTGGATGACGTGCAGGCCGGTCTCGAGGCGACGAAGGAGCTGGCCAAGTACCTGGTGCGGCTGGATCGTAAATGGGCCCCTCGCACCGAGGAACAGGAAGACGTGTACGCCGCCATGAGCGGCAACACCGAGGGCTGGTTCCGCTGCTTCTTCAGCCTCCAGACGAAAGGCCAGAACCTGAGCATGTTGACGATCCAGCTGGGTACCGTCGTGGCCGAACTGCAGCGCCGAGCCGGCGTGGCCAGCCGCAAGGACGTTGTACGTTCCATCCCCGGTAGATGATCTCGCGCGGAGAGGAGGGACGACACTGACACGTGTGTGGGGTAGGCCACGCTCATCGCCGAGAATCGCCTGGCTGGCGAGCCGCCCCAGGCAGAGAACCTCCGGGGCGGGGCTCCACAGTTGGCCAAGGCCCTCCCTGAAGGTCCAGGGCCGGTGCCACCGCCGTTCCAGCCAGACGACGTCGGCCGGAGGTCATCCGAGTCGCCGGTGAAATCTCTTTCCACGCTGGAGTCGCTGTCTCCGCTCTTCAGCACCATCGAGCCTCGGCGCCCTGTGGGCGGGGCAAAGGACCCGGGAGACAGCCAATCGGCGTCGGCGCAGGGCATGCTCGAGGGGCGCCAGACCTCGTCCAGGACGT
This sequence comes from Lichina pygmaea, assembly GCA_963422465.1. Classification (NCBI taxonomy): domain Eukaryota; kingdom Fungi; phylum Ascomycota; class Lichinomycetes; order Lichinales; family Lichinaceae; genus Lichina; species Lichina pygmaea. The sequence goes on from OY730171.1 coordinate 2,861,885, forward strand.
CCCTCCGCAGCCCAAGCGGTCTCGGCCCAAGACGTGCCGGCTCCCTCCGAGGATCGATGGATCATGGCGACGACTGCACGTGCTCCTGCGGGAGACACGGCCCTCATAGGGATACATCGTCCCGCAGAAGCTCGATCACCACCAGGGTGCTTTCGTTTCGACGGAGGCGGCCGAGCATCGAGATTCCGTCGCCGACGCAGACGGCCGATTCCTTCGTGACGGCACCCGCATTCATCAACAGCCGTCGGCCTGCGTCGCCGCCTGGGCCGGACTCGGCCTACTCGTCAGGCGAGTCGATCGCGGGGACGTCGTCGTTGTCGGCGGAGCCCGAGCGGATGTCGAGCTCGACCCCGACCTTCACGAGCGATCTCTACCACTCGGCTCTGCCGTCGTCGTCCCGGCTGCGCGACGGCAAGGCGGCGGCGATCATGGGCACACTGCAGCGTAGCGGGAGCCTGCGGGAACGCGAACTCGAACGCGATCGAGAGTCGGAGCGAGAGCGCACCCGTGCCCGCCATCTCGAGCAGACGAGGAAGGAGCTCGAACTGGAGTGTGACCTCGCGGGATACACGATACCGCCGATGGACGCCTGGCGCCCGTCCACGGCGCCAACAGCAGCAGCGGCGCCGCCGCCGCTCTTCTCGCGGCCTAAGACATCCTCTTCGCCCTACTCGAACGCACATCAACATCATCATCCTCCGCGAGCAAAGTCCAGAGCGACGACGTCCGTCTTCAGCAGGACGACGCGTCGGTTCACGCTCAAGATGAACTTGAACTTCTTCAAGGGTTTCCGGAGGAAATAAGCGAGGGGCCGGCCCTGGTCGGGTCGGGTCGGGTCGGGTCGGGTCGTGAAAAGAGATGATAAATTTGCTCTTGCTTTTGCTCGTACAACTTGCGTCATTTCGTCTACGAAAGCTGGTGCAGCTACAATAACGGCTTCCCACACGACATTTTTTCTTTCCGGCCGCTACGATGTCGTGGATGTTTGTTTTGGGGGGGGGGGGGGGGGGGGGGGGGGTGGGTCATGACGCTTTGTCAGTCATCTTGAGGAGGAGGAGAAGAAGAAGAAGAAGAAGAAGAAGACGAGGAGAGGGTCCGATCAACTCTAGGCCAGCTCAGTCGCGTCCACCCGTTCTTCATCAAGGCAAATAGTGTGCACCGGCTGGGGGATCCCTTCGCTCTCTCTCCCAAGATGCCCAGGTCCAGCCCTGTCTTTCCCCAGATGACGCCTTCCATTCCAGCATCTTTTAATTCAGGCAAACGAGCCTGGAACGGGTGGACGGCTGCCGTCTCTATCTTCATCGTCTTCTGGCTTTTGTCATTACTGTTTTCGGTCATGGTCGTCCTCATCGTCTTTTGGCTTTGTCGTCGTTGCCTTTTGTCGTTGTTGTCTTTCTCATCATCATCATCATCATCATCATCATCATCATCATCATCATTGTTGTTGTTGTCATCAGTCCCATGGAGTGAGAGCGCGTTGGATGGGTCCTCCTAATTTTTCCTTGACTGTTCTCCAAAGGAAGCGTCCCGGGAGTGGGCGATTGGAGGGAGTTGAGGAGTGGAGGATCGACAGGAAAAGCTACGAGAAAAAAAGTACCAAGCCTCAAACCTCCCGTCTTTTCCTACTTTCTTTCTGTCTTTCTGTCTTTCTGTTTGAGTGCTTTGCGATGGCTCTCACACACACTCCTCCTCCGCCCCCTCCACTCACATGCTTTGCGATAGTCCAAGCTAAGCTGTGTCCATAATATACTTTTCAAGGTCCTGTCTCCTTCTCTTTCCTCTTTCCCTCTTTCCTCTTCCTCCCTCTCATTCTTCTCTCTTTCTCCTCTAGCTGCAGCTCCAATAGAAATAGAATCACTTTCTACGTACACTTTTCTCCCACCTTTCCTCCCACCTTTCTTTTTTTTCCCCCCCCCCCCCCCCCTCTCCATCACTCTATCTATCCATGCTATCTTGGGGTGAAATGCAGATGTTGATCCTTCACAACATCTCTGCTCTTACATTGATGACTTTTTGCAGAAGATGTGAGTGCGTGACATGCCCGTGTTGAGAAATTCACTGGTCACTCTTGATTACAGTGTTCGTTGACAAGGAATAAGATGAGAGCAATAAGACGTGAGTGATGCTCTACATGGCCGAGCATGCGACTCACACAGGCGTTCGAGGAGATGAATAGGGGTCTCCATGTGCTGGATATGATATTTCTAGCCATCGCTGGAAGCTGACTGGGGACAGGCTGATTAATAAGTAGAGTTCATCCAGGGCTAATCATCTTATCGTTATCGTTTCAAGTCGCATCTCTGGCCATTGATAGTGTAAAAGGTTCTTCGTCGGTGGCAGGGTCCCTCTGTTCACGTCCTGATCTTGTACTTTTCACCGGTCAAGTCCAGCTTGCCTTCGCGCACCATGGTGCTGAGATACTCCCGCAGCTCGCCGTCGCCAAAAGGAAACCTCCCCGCCACGGCGAACTTGAGCATCGTCGCGATTTGGGATAGAGGCATCGGACCGCCATTGGTCAGCATCCCGACGATGAATTGCCAATACACTTTCAACTGGCTTGACGCAACGTCCTCGGCCGACTTGAACGACTGCATCTCGCTCGCCTGCGCGTCGCCGCTGACGTCGAGGTTGGTAGCGTTGACCTGCGCGGCGCCCTTCACGACGTCGCCCGCTTGATCGAGCCGTTCGAGCACGGCGAAGCTGTCCTTATCGACCTCATGCAGCACCGTTTTCGATACCCAGAACCGCAAGGCACTGCGGACCAGGTTCTCTTGCATCTGTAGTGCCGTCATCAGCTGAGCGACCGTCCTCGCCTGCTGCGCTGCTGGGGCCGGCGCTGCCTCCGGTTCGTGAAAGGCGTGAATGACACTGGCCTGCCACGGCGTAACCTCCTCTGTGACGTTGCGATCGGCCAGCTCCAGGTCGACCGTGACCTGACCCAGCGCGTTGAGCCATGTGAGCTTCCTTTCGGGTTTCATGTTCTCGAAGCCCGTCTCGAACCGCTTCTGAAGCTCGACAATCGCTGCGGGAAGGGTGAAGCTCTCTTCATGCAGTTGTGGCCAGAAGAACCTCGATAGCACCTTTGCGTGGAGGTGTGGCGTCGGTCGTTGCTGAGCCGGTTGAAGGTGGCCCACAGGCCAAGACTGCGCTATCTCCTTTTCCGGTACGTCTTGGTCCTCGTGGATGTTCCGATCGAGGATTCGCGATTCATGCACGTCGCGCAGCATCACTTCCGACGCCTGAAGTGAGCCCTCACCGAATCGAACCTTGAGTAGTTCGAGGACCCGGATCTGCACATGACGATCAGCTACCGGGGCGTTGCTCGAGAAAACTATGCTCACCTCTTGTTCGAAATCGGCGCTGTTCTTGAGCAGCCTCTCCCCGATCGTGTGCTGAAACTCCTTGATGAGGACATCCTTCGAGTCGAAGAGGCTCATCACGCTGCCGATGACATCCGCGCTCCTGGATCTTTTGTATTCTGATACGACCTCCGGCTTCAGCGTGGTACAGAACGATAGTCAACCCCAAAGACTTCTTACCAGGGCCTGCATCCACCGGATCTGGTGCCCATTGCATGTCGTCCCAGTCAAAGTCGTGATCATCGTCGCTTTGCCCCGCTCGAGCAGATGCCTGATAGAGCTCGGCCGCTAGATCGACGAGGACATCTCCATGGTCCCGTTCCTGCTCGTCTTCCTCGTCCCCTTCCTTCACATCTGCCAACAGTCCGCTGACGATGACCTTGACGGTATCATCCCTCTCTCTCAGGTAAGCACGAACGGGCCTGGCGACTCGATCGATCAAGACCCCTTTTGCATCAAGCACCGCAAAGACCCGGATCAACGATATGTAGACCTGGAGAATATCGATGGTAGAAGCACCAGGGTGTAACAGTCGGTGCGAAATGGCCTTGATGAGGGACGCGATGAGATGATTCCTCTTCGGCGGCGCCCCTGTATACGCCTGCACTTTGATAAGCTTATCAGGGAAGAGGGAAATATCCAGCGACAGAGCCAACCGAAATTACCTTGAGATCCTGAACAGCTCCCTTGCTCATCTCCCATTGGACGACAATATCAAAAAGCTGACCGATGCGCAGTCTGCCCAGCCGCCCGATGCACATGTCCCGCCATCTTTCCATCTCCTCGAATGTCACCAGGTCGGTGCGAGAGTCTAGCAGGGGTCTGCTCAGGGCGTGTTCGGCTACCTCGGTGCGGCCAACGCAGTTGAGAACCTCCACGATCAGGCGCGCAAAGTGGTTCTCAACCCAGTCACGGATGCGTAAGATAGCGGTCGACGGCGCTCGCCACTTTCCAGCAAATGTCTCTGACACATAAGTGGTCATGGCATGATCCATCAATGTTGCGAAGACCCTCTGGCTCCTCCCTCCACCTAGCCCGACTGTCTCGAGAGCACGGAAGATGCCCAGTATCTTGGTCCGTGCCGGGCGAAGGTCATCCATAGCCACGGCCGGCACGGAACCGCCTGACGACCGTCGGTGGCCTGGCTGCGAGTATGGATCTCCAGCCGCTCCCTTCGGTGAACGGTCATCTTCTTTGCCAGAATTGCTGGACGGCTCTTGGCCATCCAACGTCGTTGTCTCTTCCCCGTGACGCTCCCCATCCTGTACCTGACCAAGCCCCAGAACAGTTCTGATTTCTCCCATCAAAACGGAGGCAAGGAGCTGTTCAAATCGCCCTTGCGGAACGGCTTCGACGATCATGGCGTTCATATCCTTCTTGAAGCGGACTTCGAACTTGGGAGGAGACCCAAGCTTGGGCCTCCCCGCGATTGGGTCTTGCAGCTCTTCCAGAACAGGAAATACGTACCGCAAAAGCGGAAACAAGTAGTTCGCCCTGGCATCTTGCAGCAATTGCACTACCCTATAAAGGGCGACCTCATCCGTGCCTCGTGCAAGCTCCTATGAATGGTCAGGCCAGGCTGATCGCACGCAGAACAGATGCACTGACGGAGCGTAGTCGTGGAACGATGAGCCCTAGAAAGTGCCGCCGGACCTCGTTCCCGTACCAGGCCAGCAGCATGTGATCATTAAAGGGATCGCCGGCTGCGAGGGGGACGAAGCCCAGCTGAAGTAGATGCCTGACCGCGTCGGGAGAATCCAAAGGGTGTTTGATCAGCCATTCTCGCTCAAGGTCCCGAAGTTCCGAGTCCGCGTGAGTGGGCGTCAGGGTGGCCGGTATCCGCAAGAAGCTTGTCGCCGAGTGCCACACTCGCTCCCAGGTGATCTGGCGAGCAACGGGGTCTGGGGGATCGTCGTCCGGGAGCGGTCGTGAGGCATCATGGAAGCCACCGAATGGCTGTCCTGGGCTAACGAACGCGGGATCAGGAGTCGCTTGCGGTGTTGGCTGCGTAGATACTTGTGCCGGGACTGGAAAGACCGTGTTGAATATTCGTCGGTGGTCTTTCGTGGAGGGGCATCGCGGGCTCGTCATCGCGAGTCGAGAACAATTTGGTCGCGAGCGGTTGGCTACGTCAGACCAGCCTGATAGCTGCACGTAACTATAACCCACGTGATGCAGAAGACTTCTGAAATGGTGAGACAATCCGCGGGGTACGTACATACGTACTGTACTTCCGTACTGTTCATTGAGTACGTATCGGTACGTACGAGTATGGGTACGTACTCCACATTGACTTAGTCAGCAAAGGTCGCTCTGCCCTCTCTGCTTACGAGAGTACGAAGTAATTATGGCTGTACGAGGTACGTACCTAGGTATGGAAGTACCTCCGTACTTTCGGAGGGACGTACGACACGTACGAAGGTACGATACGTACGGACCGTACTTCTGTACGGAGTACGGAAGTACAGTACGCTCCACTGATGGTGTCTTACAATACGAAGTCGCTTGGTCAATGCATATGAAGTCCCGCAAGATCGAGGCCCTGTACGTAAGTACGGTAGATTATTCCGTACGTCAATGACGTCACCGCTAATGTGGATGGACGTTGTCCGGAGATTCTGGCTTGTTGTGGCGCTCAGGTGCGCGTAGCTTAAATAGGTCCCCATGCTGCTATCGGTCCAACAACTTCCTCTCAACCGCTGCAGGAACACAACCACAGCAATGTCTGCGATCAATACCTTCCTGGCGGCCGTGCTGGTAGCTGGAGGTCTTCTGGGAGTAGTTCCTCAAGCTCACGGACGTGCCTACGGCAATCTGACCGCTGTTGACGCTCGTTTCGATGGGTAAGCTCTAGCCAGAAGCTCGCCGTACACATGCTAACTGCTGGCCGGTAGGCAATGTTTCTACCCCAAAGCGGATAACGACTTTGAACTAGAGGAGTACCTTGGACGATGGTACCAGGTTGCCGCCTCGAGGACTACCTTCAGTGCAGGCTGCACTTGCGTCTTCGCTGAATACTCCGCCAATGTATGTTTTCATCCAATCGCGCTCGGTCTGCTGTCACTCAGCAACTTACTCTTGGTTACTGTAGGAGAACGGGACTGTCAACGTGTTCAACCAATGTCAAGTAGGACGTCGAATAGTTGATATCCGAGGCATTGCGTCCCCAGTGAGTCAGATCTACGGGGACAAGGGCGTTTTCCGTGTCGAATTCCCTGGCCCCCCGGACAATTCTACCACATCGTGCCCAGGACCAAATTACATTGTTCAAGGTATGGTAAAGGCTTCAACAGATGGTGCCAGCTGATGAGCTTGCATGCTAACTACGGGCTGATCCAAGATTACAACGACGACTGGGCCATTGTCCAGACTGCCAATTTCACGACGTTGTTTTTGCTCAGTCGGCAGCAGGTTGTTTCTGATGCTGATATTGACGTAAGTGTGCAGCCATAAAGATGAGGATCCAACAGGTTACTAATCGATTCCTAATACCGTCTAGGCTTGGCTCAAACGGGCGGAAAGACTGGGATCGAACCTGGCCTCCGTTGAGAAGACGAACCAGACCAATTGCCAGTACAGGTACTCTTGAATTGGGTATGACGACTCGTACTGTACATATGTCCATGCGTACACTAGCACGGCTCATCTGGAAATTCGGACAATTAATGCGATGCCCCCCTCTATGCAACTTTTCACTTACCATGCCCCCTTTCTTATTTCGACGCCCCCCTCGGCTAAGGGTACGTACATGGATACATACACTGCACCCAGCCGGGCCACCTAAGCCTAAGTACTTTTCAAAGTTGATCAGGATACAAGTGTCATAACTCTTGGAGATATCACACAGCACACATTTCTCGGTTGCATTTTTCCTCTTGTCGCATCCAGTGCCTAGCTCTACGTTACTTCAATCAGACCTTGATTTTGATGTCATTCATGGTAATTTTGGGGGTATGGAGACTCCATCAGCTGTGTGAAGTCGGGTAGTCGGGGCAGACTTGTCAATAGTTCTCGAGTACTTACGCTCCCTACGGATCTTCGCTAATTTTGAGGTACCCTGGTACGTACCCTTAGCCGAGGGGGGCATTGAAGTAAGAAGGGGGGCATGGTAAGCAAAAAGTTGCATAGATGGGTGCATCGCATTAATTGTCCGATCATAATTGGGTGCTCTATTTTCTTGGTACTAACAACAAACGGTACGTCGTCCACTACCAGTATGCACGCGTGGAGCGGTACGTCATAAGGTACCGTGTGTCACCAGTACGCACATGCAGTACTTCCGTCCGTTATGTACGAGTACGGTACGTACGGAGTACTCGGTACAGTATGTCCACTCTGGGCTTACTGTACTTAGGTGGTCTGGTCTATCAGACCGCGTATTAATTAGCAATCCCAGTTTCAACTTGCTTGACAACTCCTCACAAGTAAGTAGCATCTTCGTTCAAATAGTCTCCTAGTCCCTCGTGCGCAAGCACTGCTGATCAGATGACTGGTCCAAGTGCCCGCGCTTGTTCCATACGTCGACGATGTCGCCCTGCCACCGTTGTGCCCGCCAACAACGTCCGCTATCGAGCAACCACCCCCGCTGGACAGCGAAGCTGCCATTATAGAATTGCCCTTTGTTCATGCCACCGAAGAGACACCGTTGACGACTGAGCATCTCGGGACGACGAGCAGAACATCCATCTGGTCTCCTCTTTCAAGGCTGGTCTACGCGTCGGCCCACCTTCTTCAGCTAGCACTACGCCGCTGCGCGGGGTTGATCGAGTCTACGGGTAGACTGTTTCCCATTGTGCCGGCGTCGTTGCGCGACAAGGAAAGGCGTAAGCAAGTGCCCATCGCGACAGGGCCAGCTACGTGTCCTCACGGATCGAACAGGTCCGCGGCCCGTAGCAGCGAATATCCCAAATTATGTGCTGGAACATGCGCCATTTGTCCATCTTCACTCGCGGGAGGAGTTCTGGCCTTGTGACATGGCCGGACACTTGCGCCATGTGACGCCGTCTCTTAATTACACGGCTCTACCAACGAAGGTTGAGGACTGGAACCTTACCAACCTCGATCGATTGAACGCGTGGGCCCATGGACACTTTATCTATCTGCAGAGCAAAGACGATGTTGAGACGCGGCCGGATTGGTTGAGCGGCAGGCAGAACATCCCTTCAGCTTCGCGCGAGGGTCGCGCATCGCCCCTTCGTCGAAGCAGTAGACCGCCTCAGGTGCCGCTGGGCGCAGCGCGTAGGTCTTCTCACTTGAACTACACTGCTCGCTTGGAGTAGATGCTGATAGGCCATGTAGGCTCTGCCAGCGGGCAGCTCGGAGGCTCGCGGCCCGGGCCTGAGCAGAAACACCAGGCTGGGCACAGCCCTGCCCCCGCCGTCTTGGTCGTGGTGGAGAAGGAGTTTGGAATCGTCGATGCTTTCTGGTTCTTCTTCTACAGTTACAATCTTGGAAACGAAGTGTTCGGCATTCGGTTCGGGAACCACGTCGGTGACTGGGAGCATGTGCTGGTCCGGTTTCAGAACGAGAGGCCCAACGCGCTCTTCTTCAGCGAGCATTTCTTCGGCGAGGCCTACTCGTTCGATGCCGTCGAGAAGATTGGCTCGCGCGTGAGTTGCTTCGGATTCTGGGGTCCGGCCTTGGCATGTCTTGGTTCCTGCGACTGACGATGGCCCATCCAGCCGGTGACATACTCCGCCAGAGGCACGCATGCGATGTACGGCGCCGCCGGCTCGCACGACTACATTCTCCCGTTCGGTCTCCTCAAGGACGTCACGGACAAGGGCCCGCTGTGGGATCCATCGCTGAACGCATACACGTACGCTCTCGACACCGAGACGGGCACGCTGCGGCCGAGCAGGCTCACTCCCGATGCGCCGACGGAGTGGTTCGACTTTGCCGGCCGATGGGGCGACAAGTCCTACCCGCTGAGTGACCGGCGGCAGTACGAGATCGCGGGACAGTATCACTACGTCAACGGTCCTCTCGGCCCGCGCTTCAAGGACCTGGGTCGCGCCACCGTCTGTCAAGGCCACAAGGCCTGTGTCATCAAGAGCTTGGTCGAGACGGATACGGTACGACTTTGGCCGGACATGGATGACGGCGACCATCAACACGACCACCACCACCACCGCGACGAGGGCTGCCAATCCTGTTGAAATATCTCACCGGGGCCCATGTCGACCCTTTTTCTTTCCTTTTGTTTTCTCGGGCGTTTCTTGGCTATTTGAAATCGCCTAGGCGCCGGCGAGAGCTGGTGGCTCGGGCCCCAGGGGGGGTGGTGTGTGGGCGAGAGTGGGTGGCGTCAGGGGAAGGGAAGGACCCCCCCCCCCCCCGGTGGGGGCGGGCGCGGGCGCCGTCGTCGTCGTCGTCGTCGTCGTCGTCGTCATGTCGTCTGTAGCTTGTGTACAAATTCTTCCAAGCACCGCGGTTTAGAGGTGTGATTTCATTGCTTTGATGTTGACATGGACATTGACATTGATACTGATATTGATATTGATATCATTGACCACCGGCGCGTGAGAGAAAGAGAAAAAGAGAGAGAGAGAGAGAGAGAGAGAGAGAGAGAGAGAGAGAGAGAGAGAGAGAGAGAGAGAGAGACAATAAGAAAGCCAAGTGCATCTCCCAGCTTACCTGTTCTCCTCAAGTACACTATCATAAGGCCGTGGACCTTTCTTTCTTTTTTTCCGGGTAGAGTAGGCGTTCTATACATAACGTACGTACGTACTGTATGCGCCGTACTGTACTGTATATATATATATATATCCGAAACCGGCCCCCCACCCCCGGCCACTCTTTGTGCAGAGAGCGTTCCTTTGGTGTCTGTCTGTCTATGTACTGTATGTACATGTCTGTCTGCCATCCTGGTGTCTGTCTGGCATGCTTGGTTTCTTGTCCGGCATGCGGACCTGGTGCGTTTGTCACTGCTACTGTACTTGAGCTCAAGGGGCTTGAAGGGGAAGAAAGAGACGAAGACGACGACGACGAAGAAGAAGAAGAAGAAGAAGAAGAAGAAGAAGAAGAAGAAGAAGAAGAAGAAGAAGAAGAAGAAGAAGAAGAATACTGGTTATGGACTGCTTGCGCCGTGAGTATGTACCTCCCACCTGTGAGTGCGTGGGCACTTGTGAGCGCGCGGGCGCCGAACTCAAAAAAGGTGGCCGTATGACTGGTGCCTCCGCCGCCGCCGAACTCAAAAAAGGTGGCCGCATGACTGGTGCCTCCGCCGCCGCCGAAGATGATAAAGAGACGGGTGTACTGTACTGTACTGTACGTTGTGCTGTTCTCCGGCGGTCGCCTTTGACCCTTCAGTGGTCCTCCTCCTTCTTCTTCTCCTCGGGCTTCTGGCCGTAAACGACGTGACTGCGGACCAAAGTGTCAGCGCAGAGAGAGAGAAAAGAAAATCGCGAGTTGCGCTGGCGAGTCGCCGGGTAGAAGAGGAGGGGAAGCGCATGGAACGCAAGCTTACAAGTCCCAGATGATGTGGGCCTTCTGCTCGGTGAGCTCTTTGCGGACCAGGGCGAGCAGGACCTTGATCTCTTCGGTCTTCCAGCCCAGCACGCCGAACAGACGCAGGGTGAAGCCTTCGAGGCCCTCGAGGATCTGCAGGAGATTCCAGGTGCCGCACTCCTTGAGGTGGGCGTCCTTGGGCCAGGGGCCGATGGGCATCTTGAATTTTCGATGGACGACGTTGGTGAAGCCGGCATCCCGCACGCACTCTTCCAGCTTCAGGGCCGGGCTCACGTCCCGGCCAATCTTCTCGCCGGCTTGGAGTAGACCCCGGATCCATTTCGCCGTGTGGAGCTCCTCCGTGTACGTGCCGTCTTCCGAGTAGTAGCGCGCGTCGATGTCTTTGAACTCGATCCATCCGCCGGGAACGAGATTGTCGAAGACGCGCCCCGCCAAGCGCCCCCAGTCTTTGATACCGCCACCCAGGAAGCTGAGGTGGATGTAGTCGAACGGACTCGGAAAGGCCCAGGCCTCCTCGCAGTCGTCCACGACAAACTTGACGTTGGGCGGGACCCTACCTCGCATCAGTCCCGCGGCGCTCACACGTCGCGTTCCGACAAGGGCAACGCAAGCACGTACAAGGAAGGCTGTACTGGGCTCAGGTCCGTGCCGATCACCTCGGCGGAGGGATAGGCGTCGCCTAAGGGGGAGGGGGAACACCTTCGGCTTAGCGGTGCCCGAGTCTCCAGCAGCGACCCTTGCTGCGATCGACATGCTCACCCATATCGATGGCCCAGATACCCGTCCCCGTCCCGACATCCATGATGCGCGCGGGATGATCACCAATCGGGGCTAGGTGAAGCCCGCCGATACGGAGCTTGATCATATGATAGGTCATGTCCAAGCGGTCCAGTTCTTGCTTCAGGGGGCATCAGAAAGCAGACGACGGTGGGAGCGGGTGACTGGGACATCTCGTACGTCATCGTTGGGGAAGCTGTAAGCTGTGACGGGGAGGGGGCGTCAGTGGAGCTCTCCATCAGCGAAAGGTGGCGTTCGCGCACATCCATCCTTGTAGCTGCGAGGCGCAGCCGCCTTAGCCGCCGCTCGCCTGACCACATCCGTCCCGTTCGTGATTCCAACTCACGCATGATAGCTGGATGCAGCATCGTGACATCAGCCTCGCCAAAGTGTGGTCCGGGGGAGGGGACCTCTAGGGATCATCCACCCACCGCCGTCCGTTCTCGATACGGTAGCTCAGGACACTGCTCGCTAGGGACGCGGTGTATGAGGATCTGCTCGCGCGTTAGTACCCCACTTCCCTACGCCGTCGGAGACGCTCGGCGTGGGCCATACTGGTCGTCGCCGACTGCCGAGTCAACCTCGCTGGCTGTCTGCAGTGCAAGTCAGCCTTCCGTCGATAGCATGTTTCTCGACTCGCGCAGGGGCGTACATCGGCTTCGATGAGCTCGTCCGATGGGATCGTGGCTGACGCCATGCTCTAGTGTACAGTACCGTACGGTATCGATTCGACGTGCTGGTGGTTTCGGCCTTTGATGGGATTGAGGATTGACCACGATGAGCGGATCGAGGCTTCGGTTCCGCCTTCGAGCCGGCCGATGCTACTGAAGCCTCCGCGCAAGCCACCGACTCGCCCTCTCGCCCCCCTCGCCGGGGCGCCCCACTGGCACCCACGGGCACCCCACTGGGCCGGCATCTCCCGCATCTCTCGGCCCGCCTCAGGGAAGATGCGAGCGGCCCCCAACAAGGATTTCGGGACTTATGGCGCTGTCAGCGGTTGCCGGTGGGGTGCGAAAAGCAATGGTCCGTTACGTACCTGGGGGTACCCGTGCCATGGGGGGGGGTATGGCGGAGCGGTGTCCCCGGACGTACCGAAGGGACGGGAGGAGGGGGGTGATACCCCCCCATGGCACGGGTAATAAGGAAGGGTCGCCCCCTCCTAGCACACGAAGGTGGGGGGGATATGACACCACTACAGGAGGTACGTACCTATAGTACGTACTCGCACCTTCCTACTTCCGTACATAGAACGGAGTACGTAAACATACGTACTGTACGGAAGTACGTACTCTATGATGGTACCAGATGTAATGCTCCAGTAAGAATATTAGGTGTCTTATTACTTTTGCAGATAGGGGCCACCAATTTCAAGTCCTGGCCTATTGTGAACCCAGAGTGCTCTTGGTGAGCACACCATAATGCCTGCCCTGACACCGGGCCTTGAGTCTCTTGATAGTCTTTGCCTCCCTCCAGCTTGGTAATCTTCTGGATAGTGTTAGAGATACACTTAATCCAGCACCGAATCTGACTCTGCTCAAGCTCTTCCCAGCAGTTCCTTCACACTTGTTCTGCTGGCCCCCAAGTTGCAAATCCACTATTATTGTTGTCACTCTTTTCATCACTTGAATTCACTCAGCATACAAGTGTAGTTCTTCAACTTTGGCATCATATCACAGATGTGGAGTTTCGTGATGATTGCTTAGTTGATGCTCGCCAATCTGCCTAGTTCTAAGTACGTACCATGCTTAGTCAGAGAGTCATGAGACTCCTAGTATTACTGGCGGAGCATTACATCTGGTACCATCATACGTACGGAGTACGGAAGTACACCGCTGTTGCTTGCCGGGCATGGGCGCCACCGGTTGGATCAGCCTCAAAACAGCTCGTCTGTAAAGCCCGAGTACCGAGTACAGAAGACTCCTGTATCTCTTACGCAGATACTGTACGAGAGGCACTGGCATAGGTAAGTATGGAGTACCTACGAGTTCTTACGCACTCGACGCCAAAGGCCTCAATTATGGGAACATGACCGTTAGAGAGGTCGAAGATGGGTCAGCAGAGCGGAATACCGTTCCTCCACGACGCGCGCGCGGGATGCGGTTCGTTGGCGTCGAGCTTCGACGAACGTCCAGCTCCCTCGCGGCGAGTCGTGCCAACCGTACCAATCGTGCCGGTCGTGCCAGTTCAGTTCCTCTCGATAGTCCGGAATGGATCACCCAGGCCATGAGCATATGAATCTTGGAGACATGGGCCACGGAGGCATGGGTCATGGAGGCATGGGCCACGGAGACATGTGTCAGATGAATGTAGGACATGTCCAGCTTCCACGACGGCCTCGACGGTCTCCACCTACGATGCTGACCGAGGTCCGTCTAGATGCTTTTCACGTGGGACACGACAAACCTTTGCATCGTCTTCCGTCAATGGCGTGTCACCGGCGCCGCGTCGTTGGTCTTCTCCCTGCTGGCCGTGGCGGCCTTGACCGCGGGCTACGAGTTCGTGCGCGAGATGAGCCGACGGTACGAGCTGCGGCAAGCCCTCCGCGACTTCAAAGGTCTACCTCGTGAGTTCCTCGCCGGCCTTTGCGTTCCCACTCTCCCCTTATACGCCGTCGGCTCCCTTGTCCCGTGCTTGTCCGCCCAAGCTGAAGGAGACAACCTTTTCCGAAAGACGACGAGACCCGAGAGTCCAGCTCACTCCTTCGGCCAGACCGAGATGGCGAGACGGGCTCCGACTCTGGTCGGCTGGGGAGAGCCATCTTCTATGGTGTGCAGGTCTTCTATTCGCTCTTTATCATGTGAGTGACGTCCCATTGCCCCAGCTTCGTCGCATTTCCAACCGACCTAATGTCACCCAAGGTTGCTCTTCATGACGTACAACGGCTGGATCATGCTCTCGGTGACCGTGGGGGCCTTCACCGGGTACCTCATCTGGGGAAAGTCGAGCTCGACGAAGAGTGCGGCTTGCCATTGAGCCACCATGCGCCTGCTATGAAGCTCGGGCCGAAGCTCGGGAGATGGGCCTTCGGGGGGGGGGGGGGGGGGGGGGGGGCTGCTGTCTCGACGGACTCTCCTAATCTTCGTAATTTTCCATGTCATGTTGCGTCAGAGAACCCACGTCTTGGGTATCGGGTCTATGAACATTCCATGTCGTCGTCAACAAAGTCGAAGCTGAACATGCCGCTACCCCTCGGTGGCCGGGCTTCGATGGTTCCGGTGACGCTATCCCATTTGCGTTTTCTCCCTTCGGTGTTCCCGTGTATCTTGGCGAGTGCTTCTTCGAGGAGTCCAGGATGCCGGGATCGCATTCTCCGCACGAACAGCTCGTACGGGTTCTCGACCGCGTCGCTAAAGCCAGATACCTGGTCTGGCTTGTTGCGGAGGAAGAGCAGGACGTCGGCGAGGTGAGCTCGCGGTACAAAGTTCTGGGTGATTGCGATGGACGGGCTCAGATTCACGACCAGATGCCACCAACCTGGGCATTCTTAGGGTCAGTCACTTCGCTCGGGCGGCGCATGTTTTGCTATTCCACACAGAGAGTGTCCAAAGGCCAGCCGGGCCAGACAATGAGCGAGGGAAGGCACCCCTGCTTACCCGATGGCACGTGCAGCACCTCGCCCTCGTAGCATATGCCTTCCAAGCAGCCCTTTGCACGACGCGCCTCGGCGTGGAAGCCAAGGAGCCATTCGGCGATGCTGAGCGGGCTCGTCACCTCGGACTGATCGGCCGAAACAAAGACGCCAGGTGGCGGCCCGGCCGTGTCGGAGGATGGAAAAACGATCCAGTATTTGGCGCCCTTGATGACGGCGTTCCACGCGCTGCGAGCCGGATCAGCGCTCAGCTCGCTCTCCTCAACCGCCGGGCCCGACTCGCCTCGTAGCGTTCGGGTCCTTGTGGAACGTGCTTCCACTTCGTGCCGGTCCGACGATGAGCCACTTGCTGTCCGGTCGTTGGTCCTCGAGGACGTCGAACAGATCTTCACCGAAGCAGCTCGGGGGGGAGTAATCGGCGGCAGCGTCGTCGTCGTCGTAGTAGTCGTCGTGCTCGCCCGCGTGACCGCCCACTCGTAGTGACATCTTCTCGACAAAGCCTCGATCGAACAGATACAAAGGGCTCTCGTCCTGGTTGTCGTCCATGTACTGTGCGTACATGCGGAGCGGCCAGTCGACGGCCTCGGCTCGAAAGACGACGTCGCCGTACCTGTCGAGTAGAGTGTCCATGTCCCATCTCTCGTAGACGGGCCATGTCTTGACGGGGCCGGTCAGTATGAACGGCCGATCGAACCACTGCCGAGAAAAATCATCCGGTGTCAGGTCCGCCAGACGCTCGATGCGATTGCCCACGGCCACGGCCGTCGTCGGCCCCGCTGCGGGCCCCGCGAGAGGCCCGGCGTACGGCGCCACGTCGACGTGCGCGCATCGAAAGGGACGATAGAGCAGGTCCGAGAAGAGGCCGGCGCACGACACCGTAGACGTGCGTCCGAGCGGCAGTCGTAGATGCGTGTTCCGCCACGTACCGAGCCAGGTCGTTCGACCGTCGAGTCCATCGCTAAGATGCCGGCTCCTCCCTCCCGGGGCAGTGTCGTCAGAACTTCAGCACATACAAGCTGGTCGATCAAGAGAAGAATAACAAGGGAGAGCGAGGGGGGCGGAGGAGGAGGGGCACATGTCACTATCTATCCGAGCTTCTCCACAGACAGACAGACAAACACCCACACACCCACACAAGAAACTAACAAGGCAGAACAGATCAGAACCTCCTCACCGAACGAGAAGCGTCTTCCAGAGATCCTCTGCTCTCGACAGGGCATAGAAAGCCTTGCACGTGGCGCCGACGTGCACGAGGGCTGGTGCATCGAGTTGCTCGAGGATGAGATTGATGACGTCGTCGTCCAGCCGTGAGACGTGTCCGAGTGCTGAACGCAAGTTAATCGCTGGTGATGGTGATGGTGATGGTGCTGCTGTCGTCGTTGAACGTGTCCTCGTCGTCGTCGTCGTTGTTGAACAACAAAAGGCGTTACCAGACGGCTTGATGTCTAGCGGGTGTCGAGGGACCGCGAAGACGGGAACGTTGATACTTTCGGCCGCCGGCAACAATATCTGTGCCACTGGCTCCATGGACATGGACGCTTTCTCGTCCGGTGATTTTGGGTGTTTGGGATGTTGAAAGGGTAGGTATAGGGTCTACGATGATGGGGATGATGGTGATGATTGCCCAAGGTGATCGGTCTTTCGACGTGGAACTAAATGTTCAAGGATAGACGATCCCTAGGAGAATGTAGAAATCCATGAAACCCCATCGAAAACGCTTCGGCATCATCTGCGCTCCGATACTAGAAGAGCATCTGGCCGAGACGGATGCCAATGCAAGATCACCGTCTCCACTCGTCCCGTTCGGCGGCTGTAGCGCTGTCGGCGAGCGCCGTGCGAGTACCATCGTCCCTTCTGGCCGCAGCAGTGGCACCACCTTTCCGAGGGGCGTCTTGAAACGCTCCGTCGTTGTCGCTGTCATCGTCGTCCTCCTGCAGAATACCTGCAAGCTCATCCGCGGTCGCGTCTCGACCGCTCGCGGGCTTCTTGCTCGGGTCCGTCGGTGAGCCGGCCCCATGGCCGCCGTCGTCGTCGTTGGCGTTGTCGACATGGTCGTCGTCGGCGGAGATGGAGATGCCTCGGACGCCCCACCGACCTCGGGCCTTGTGGCCGTGAGAAGCGCCGCCGTTGACCGATGACGGAACGCCGTCGCCGTCCTCGACGCTTGCGGTCTCTCGAGCGAAGATGAGCCGAAGCAACCAGCCGCTCCCGAAATCATCCGAGTCGACCACGCCGCCGCCCCGTAGCTTGACCCTCTGCCGGGACCAGTACACCCAGGCGAAATCGAGGTAGAGCAGCGTCTGGAGAACACCGAAGATGACCGCGATCCGGTGCCAGGAACCCATGTGGTCCTCCTTGTCCACGCCACGCACGATCCAGTTGACGATGTAGAGCGCTCGGTAGGCGCCCAGCCAGAGGAGATAGTACGAGTCGATCACCGTCGGGACCGTCGTCTGGCGCAGGAGCAACAGCTGCGGGAGCACACATACGGACTCGAGGATCTCGGAGAAGCTCCACAGGACCTAGACGCTCACACGGCCCGGCGTGAGAACCACCATCCACTTTGCGTGAGACGGACAAAGCGAAGGACCGGAGAGAGAGAGAGGAGGAGGAGAGATCTCTCACCCCGACAAAGCTGGTGCCTCTCGCGAAGATTAGCACCATGATTGGCGTCAGCACCACGGACCCGACGAGGCAGGCGGCGCCCATCTTCCACGCCTTCTCACGCTCGCGCGTCCTGGGAAAGACGCGCATCATGAGGAGGATGATGTAGAGCGACGAGGCGATGTAGAAGACCTTGAGCACGCCGTTCCAGTAGGCCAGCCATGGCATGTCCGAAAAGTCCCACAGCCAGAACCACAGCAGATCGACGTAGCGAGTCACGAAGACGA
This sequence comes from Lichina pygmaea, assembly GCA_963422465.1. Taxonomy (NCBI): domain Eukaryota; kingdom Fungi; phylum Ascomycota; class Lichinomycetes; order Lichinales; family Lichinaceae; genus Lichina; species Lichina pygmaea. Next base: position 2,879,968 of record OY730171.1, read on the forward strand.
GCGCGTACAGCGCTTGGGTGATCAAGGAGACGCCTACAGGCATGGATCAGCAGCCATCAGCGGTGATGCACCGAGGAAGAATCGGGGCGTCGGCCCACCTTCGGCGCTCCTGTTCCAGTGGATGGCGAAGATGAGCGTGCATTTCGACAGGGTATGACAGACGTCGCCGGCGATGCGGAAGGGGTTGGTGACGGTCATGGCCGCGATATGTACCGTACCGTGACGGTGTCGGCGATGCTGAGGTCCGAAGCGCCGGTGGTGTCGCACGGTCGTCAGCAGGGCGGAACGGACATGGAGTGAACGACGATGCCTTGTCCCAAACACCCCCTCCTTGAAGGGTCCAGCGCAGCAGGTATGTACGCAGCAGCGTACGAGTGCGGACGCACAGGACAAAGTCGTTTACGTGGCTCGTATCTTACGTAGCCCAAGCCGGTCGAGTGACGCGGTCGGTCACGTCCCCACACGCCCATACGCCCCAAAGGGGAAACATGGCGCGATTGCGTTGAAAGAGCTGCTTACCCGTCTCGGAAGACGACGGTAAATGCAGCAATTGGTCCCCGTTTTGGCCTCGGCGATTCGATCACGTCAAAGAGCCGGGCCGAGGACGCGGAAGTGGGGACGGTGCTGATACTTCGTGCTTTGTCGCTATACTCCGTACTCCGTCCGTTACGTACGGCGGCGCGGCTAAGCTACCGCTTGGGCTGTGCACGTACCGTAAACGAACAACGGTCCTGAGCCGCCTCCAGATTGCCGGTCAGAGATCTCTATGGATGGTCCTCCTCGTGGTCATCATCGTCCGTCATGCCTCTTCGCCGAATGGATAGTTGAACTTGAGAAGCCCGTTCAGTCCACCGACCCAGTTGTCATCGTCCGGGGTGTTGGATCGAAAGTCGCCCCTCACGATGCACGGCACGCCGCCCAACCAGGCCCCATCATCGCCCCGCAGCTTCTCGCCAGACACTCGGACCGACGTCCCCAGCGACATGCCGTCGTCGCGCTTGCGCCCGTCGATGCTCACGTCCACCTCTTGGCCCCGATGCTTCTCGCTCAGCCGTAGCGTCACCTGTGCGCTGGCCGGCAGCACCAGAGGCCGGAAGCTGAGGCTCCGAGGGCAGACGGGCGTGAGGAGGATCGAGGGCACCAGCGGGTGCACGATGCTGCCGCCGCTGCTCAAGCTGTAGGCCGTGCTGCCCGTCGGCGTCGACATGATGATCCCGTCCGCCACGGCCTCGGTGAGGAATCGCCCCCCGATGAAGACATCTATGACGGCAAGGTGAGGGTTCTTACCCCGGTGGATGATCACCTCGTTCATGGCGTGGACGGCGCTCTCCGGTGGAGCTTTCACGCGACCATCGCCGTCCCCTGATCCGCTCTCGCACATCTCCACCCGGAGTCGGCGTCGTAGGAGGACGTTGGCCCCGCGTTTCCGACCCATGGACCGTCCGGACGCCGACGGCCAGGCCGTGCCCTCGCTTCGTTCGGCTTCGCTGCCAGGAGCGTCGAGGATTCGCGCGCGGTCCCCGGCCCCGGAGCCAGACATGTACGATTCCCGAAAGGCCCGCTTGTACTCCTCGAATCTCCACTCGCCGAGAAAACCCAGGGTGCCCATGCTGAAGGGTAGGATTGGCGGGACGCTCGTCGAGGCGGCGAAGAGAGATGCCGCGTGCAGAATCGTTCCATCGCCACCGAAACAGACGGTCAGGTCCACCTTCTGTGGAATCAACGAGCTCACACCACGCTCGCCTCGAGAGGTATGTATTGCGAAGTCCAGGTTCTCATGTACCAGATCGGCAACGTGAGGCTCCAGTACGACAGACGTCGACGGGTAAGCCGACTTGATATGTCTACGGGGACAAACATATCAGCCCACGCAGGCGCAGAAGGACGAGGGGCGCTGCTCGGAATCACAGTTCCATACCTCGCAAAGGTAACGAGCGAGTCGGTCGCCGCAGGATTGCCATCCTTCTTCACCAGCAGGATATTTCTGGGGGGCAACGGCCATTTTAGAAACAGCAGATCGCGGGGACTCGATTCTGTCGCCGGAAACCATCAGCGAGCATGCACTCGATTCCAAGATCGGGAGAAGATCTCGAGACGCGGAAAACGCCAGGGACGTGAGCGTACTATGATATTCACAGAAGGTCCTGCTGGGAAGCTCCTCAAGGGGTTTGATCTCTTGCCTCGGCGAGGAGTAGCGGAACGTTCTTCGCGAGCCAAAGCGGGTGGTGACATGGCAAGCTCGACTGCTCGTTCCTCCGATGCTCAGCGGCCGTTGCAAGCGCCCATGGCGTATGATAGCCATCCATCGGAGGGGCGTCCGGCTCAAGGTCGACAGCTCAAAACAACACCTCTAGAGTTGCGAGCGGATGTCCAGTGTGTGATATAAGTAGTGCTAGATCTATACCGTACAGATTCTGACCCATCTTTCATTCGAATTGAGAAAGTAGTGAGAGTACGGAGATATTACGGCGAGTCATGCAGCACTTGACGGGCCGCTTTTCCCCGTGTACTTCGGTACTCGGAAATAAATCATCTGTGCTGCGACTAGTCAAAGTACGGAGTACGTTACGTACTGAGGTGGCATCTCGAATACTGCTGACTGATGCGATAGGGACTGCTCACGTAATATACGGAGATACCATCACCCGTTCCGAGCCCCTACCTCTAGACGTCATCAGCGGTCACGCATCGCCATGGCCACGTGCCAAAGCTCAAAGGGTTCAGTCGGCACCTTCGTTGGGTAGGGTGGCCGTACGACAAAGACAGACAAGCCAAGACAAGGATGTCATCTGGGAGTGGAGTGCGGTAGCTGAGAGAAACGGCTACGGTACTTGATCACGGGATGAGCAGTCCGACTGACGATGGCAGGCGTGGCATGCACAGGTGGGAAAAGCGCTGTAAGCGAGGAAGCACTCTGCCGCGGAAACTGTCTGCTACGACTTGGGTAGCTGGCTGATTCTGTCCACAGTAGATGCCGTCGGATCGTACAACTAGATGACTGTGGCGGCATGTGGAGATGCTGTATATGCGAACGAGCAATCGACAGCGGAAGACTTCTGCCCCCACGACCGTGATGGAGTCGATGAGAAGGGCAGATGAAGCTGAGCCCTCCAAAGACGAGCCAGCGGTCCTGCACGACACAGGACATCCCGGGGGACGCATCAGCCATAACGGCCTTGTCCAGCTCATCCGAGCGTTGTCCTTTGGCGTCTACGTGCTCGTCACCTGCCTCATGTCGGTGCCACTCGAGATGACTTACTCGACCGTTGGTCTCGGAGGCTGAGGCTCGCTACTAGGATCAACGCGATGCATTTCATGATACTGCCCTTGTCTTTCATCAGCAAGAAGCACTACCGTCTCGCCATCTCATGGACAGAACGCTGTTTCGGCGTGTTGATCACCTCGGTCTGCCAGTGGTGGAGTCCCACGACGATCCGAGTCAGCGGAGACGACTCGGTGCCGGGCCAGATACGCCAGACGCCGGACGGACTACTTGAATGCCACTTCCCGGAGCGACTGGTCCTGATCGCCAACCACCAAGTAGGTGCTAGAGCCTCCAATGTCTCGACGGCCTCCCCAAAGGTCTCTCTGATGTCGGCCCGACGTGGTCTCATCCGCTCTAGCTCTACTCGGACTGGCTTTATCTGTGGTGGATCGCGTACACCAACCGTATGCATGGCCACATCTACATCATCCTCAAGGAGTCGCTCAAGTATATCCCCATACTCGGATCTGGCATGATGTTCTTCGAGTTCATCTTCCTCCGACGCGACTGGGCCACGGATCGACCCCGTCTCGTTCGCCACATGACGAAGCTGAAGACGATTCGTTCGGGCTCGCGGTCGGCGTCGCCGGCGTGGGGTCCGATGTGGCTCATGATCTTTCCGGAAGGCACCAACCTGTGTCCAAACGGCCGAAGGGCCAGCGCCAGATGGGCCGAGAAGCAAGGCATCAAGGACCTACGGCACCAGTTGCACCCTAGAAGTACCGGCACGCTCTTCTGCCTCCAAGAGCTGAGGACGACGGTGCAATGGGTGTATGACTGCACCGTGGCATATGAAGGCATCCCGTACGTGACGTTCCTGTTCGGATGGGCCGAAGTGCATCTGCATGGCTACTGACGGCGTTTGGGGCCCCGTACCGCAGTCGGGACAAGTACGGCCAGGATATATTCACGCTCCGGGCGTCCTTCTTCCAGGGAAGACCGCCGAGATCGGTGAACATGTACTGGCGGCGTTTCGCCGTGTCCTCGATTCCGCTCGACGACCCCCAGCAGTTCGACGGCTGGATCCGTCAACGGTGGATCGAGAAGGACGAGCTCCTCGAGTTCTACATGCAGCACGGTCGTTTCCCCCCTACCGCAGCATCTGCTGCAGCGGACGAAGGCGCCGGCAGCCGCGACGGTGGCCGAACACACGGCTACGTCGAGACCGAAGTTCGTCAACGGCACTGGTGGGAGATGGGCCAGATCTATGCCTGCGTCGTGCTGGTGGCCGTCGTGGGAAAGCTGATGGCCGGGCTGTGGGACAGGGCCTCGAAGAAGCTCTCGACGGGTCCGCCATAGATATGACAAAGATTCCGTGTGCTGACAGCCCACAAGGCCTCCAGACGGCTTGGCCCCACCCCTTCATCTATACGGGTTTTTGGCGGTTATCCTTTCATCATCCTTTACCATGCAGAGATACCCTGTGCTTTGATATTTCTCCGCGGTCACCTTGTCCGGCACGGCGAGCCATGCTCGCACGGTAGCTCCAAAGGCGTCTGATCTTGCTCCATACGAGTGAGCTACGACGAGACGTCGGCAAGCAACGAGAGATTTCTACATTGATCGGGCACCAGAAGCCCCTCGGGTCTCAATGTCTGCCAGCGGCGACCATGTGAACATGCAGCACATGAACCCGTACAAGGCGTCCTAGATTCCGTGATCTTGAACGTACACGGTGAGCCCAGATTGCAATGTTTCTATAAACGGACGATTGATGCGGTGCCCCTCCATGCAACTTTTCACTTACCAGGGCCCCCTTTGTACTTCGGTGCCACCCACCCTCACCGAGCAGTGCGTACCTGGGTACAGTACCTTGAAATTCGCGAAGATCTCCGGGGAGTATAAGTACTCCAGAGGCATTGACATGTCAGCCTTCCACGCCCCGACTGCTCGACTCCACACAGCTGACGGAGTCTCCATACCTCCAAAAGTGTCATGAACAACATCAGAATTGAGATCTGACTATAGAAACGTAGAGCTAGACATTGGATGCGACCGGGGAAAAATCGCGACCAAAAAAGGTGTGCTGTGTGATGCTTCCAAGAGTTATGACCCTTGCATCCTGCTCAACTTTGAAAAGTACTTATGGCCGCCTGGCTGGGTGCGGTGTATGTATCCAGGTACTCCGTACATACTCTTAGCTGAGGGGGCCATGGTAAGTGAAGAGTGGCGTGGAGGGGGGGGGGGCATCGCATCAATTGTCCGTTCTATAAGCCAATTCCCCAATCATGCCAGAAACAAAAAGAAAAGTAAGACGATCCATTGAACCCCGACGGCCGCAGACAACTGACAGGCTGCGGTCAGAGTCCTGCTGCCCTGTTGATACAGGCCGTGACAGCCTAAATTCCAGGTGGGCTCAAGCTAAGGTCTAGGCTTTTCATGCGGCTGTACGGAGGACGTATGGGTAGGAACGTACTCGTACGAGTACGTTCCCGTGGCTTCGGACATACTGTACCAATAGGCGCATGCGGCGTGATGATTACGTAATGCACTCTCCTCTGCCGAAGTCGTACGTTCGGCGGACCCTTGGGTCGGGCAGAAACCGTTTCGTCGAAGATTGTACCGTAACACCGCCCCGCCCTTCCAGTTCGCTTCGATTGACAGTCTCTTGCGTCTCGGTCTCGGATGGTTTCTGTTGCTCCTACCGGCGCTCCCACTGGCGGCGACCATCACCGTAACCGTCAGCGTCAGCGTCACCTGACATCTTGTCTCGTGCACTGCTACCTGCGGGCGTCGTCGGTGGCGCTCCGCTGATCGCTGTATCACCTGGCAGCTACTGTAGCGTCGCCGGTTTTCACCAGTACGTCGGACGCTACTCTCGGTGCTTCGGAACCCGAACCGTTCGTCGACGATAAGCACGTCAAGGTGGCTTCCACCGTGCTTGAACCTGTAAAGTGGGCTCCGTCGTCCGTGGTCAAGACGGTTCAAGAGTGGTGGTCCTCGTCCCTGTTCGTCGCCGTCCCCTCCCCTCGCAAGATTCGCTCGATCGGATCACCGCTCGGTCCTGACGTCGACTTAGCCCTCACGCGAGACCGTTCTTGGGAACTGTCGTCGGCGGTGTCCCCGAGGTCTCGAGCGTTGCGCTGACCACCGTCTTCGCCTTCTTCGCGCTCGTCGTCGTTTCCATGTCTTCATGGGGCTCGCGGTTCTGGGCAGGAGGCGGTCGGTTTTCGCCCTTCGGTGCCACCTCCTCCTATCCAGCAGAGCTCACAGACGACGACTATGATTATATCACCCACGAGCAGATTCTGCCCCCACAGGCTGCGTACGACCCGCACGGCCCCTCTCGAACACCCACCGATGATCGGATCATCTTGCGGTTCCGCGGCTCGTCCCATCCGGTCTACTTTCCGGCTTACAGCATCGACTCGGGAGTTCTGACGACGGCGCAGTTGAGAGCCGACGCCGCTAGCCTTCTGGGCGTCCGAGATCCAAACGGACTGCGGTTGTTCTACAAGGGCAGGGTCCTGAGGGACGATCTGCGCCCGTGCCGGGACGAAAGCCTGAAGATCGACTCGGAGGTTCTCTGCGTCCTGTCCGACTCGCCGCAGGACACCGAGCCGGAGAGCGCCGAGGTGACGGGGAGCGATCGAGGCGAGAGCGGTGTCGGTGCGGGTGCCAGAGGCGACGATATGGACCGCACGAGACGGAAGAGTCGGAAACGCAAGGGCAAGGGACATCGGACCGAACCCGTCCCCGCCGAAGGACGCTTGGCACCTCCGGAGGCGCCCTCGGAGGGCACGTCGCGATCGGCGTCTCCGGCGCCGAAGGTGGCGCAGAGAAAGCTGGATGAGCTGTCGACCTACTTCAACGCCAAACTCTTGCCACAGTGTATCGAGTTCACCAACCACCCGCCCTCGGACCCGTCGAAGCGCGATTTCGAGCACCGCAGGCTGGCCGAGACCATTCTCAGCGACATGATGATCAAGCTGGACGCGGTCGAGACCGAGGGGGACCCCGACATGAGACTACGGAGAAAGGAGCTAATCAACCAGGCTCAGGGTGTGCTCAACCGCCTGGACGCTGTCATGAAGAGCGGGGGAGCATGACGAGAAGGCGGACCGCTCGCCGACGACTAATTGCCGATGCAAGTCACGAGGAATGGCACTGGGGCTATTGTTCCTTCCGTTGATGCTCACGGCTGTAATCCATCATTGGTGCTAGGCGCATCATCTGCTCTCCATCCGAGCGAATTCGGTGCAGTGCGGTGTTGCCCGTGCAGCAGACTCGGTCAACGTAAAGGTAGACGTCAGATCTCTGCCGTGATTCCATGTGAGTCGCATGTCAATGTGCTATTCGTAGCCCAGCAAAAGTAAGCCGCCATTGTGGCCCACACACGAAAAGGCACGTCGTCGGCCCGCCATGTCCCTATACTACGAAGCGGCAAAGGTGCTGGAGGAGGTCCAAAACGAGCGCGGCTCGCTCAAGAGCATCATCTTCGGCGGCAAGCCAACGAGATCGTCTCGGGCCCAACTCTACGCCCTCGTGAGCGAGACCATCAGATGGAGTGCCGAGCTGTCCGGAGTCGTCGAGAAGGCCGGACTCCTGGCTCAGGAAAGAAAGGTAGGCGGTAACCTCTGCCGACCTCAGAACGGCCGTCTCTGCCGGGAGTGGGGGAAGATGCGAGTCTGACGTCGATAGTTGTGGTACCGTAGTTGACGCCGACGTTGTCGTTGCCGCTCGTGTACGATCATCTGCTGTCGAGGGGGGGCATCGCGGCACCGCCGGGGCATGCCTTGACTCTCGCAATCACCAAGCACAAAGCCCGGCTGCACGCCGAGTTTGCGCGCCTCAGGCTGAGGCATGGATTCGCTACGACCGAGTCCTTCAGGGCCGCTGCGCGAAACGGGAGCCTTCTCTCCGAGGCGCACAAGGATACCGGCGTCGGTGCCGTCGACGAGACCGCGAGACCATCACATGCTTCTGTGCGCTGGGTGCGCATCAATGGCTTGTCTACGACTCTCGAGGAGCAGATGCAGAGCGCCTTTTCTGGGTACAGGAGAGTGGCATCCCTGGCGGAAATGGCGGAGCTTGCTTCGGCACCGCCACAACCGTCTGTCGAAGAGGTGATCTTCGTGGATCATGATGTGCCAGGTCTCGTTGCCGTTCCTCGCGGGTTGGATCCGACCAAGACGTCGGCCTATCGACGGGGAAAGATCATACTACAGGACAAGGCTTCTTGTTTTCCCGCCCTTCTCCTGGATGTTGCTTCCCATCAAGGAGATATCATGGACGCATGCGCGGCGCCGGGGAACAAGACCACTCAGATGGCCTCTCTACTGCAGGCCGCTGGGGAAGACAGTCCACAACACCGGAAAATATGGGCGGTCGAAAAAGATGGCCACAGAGCTACGACGCTGCGTAAGATGGTCGAGTGGGCCAATGCCGACTCCCGCGTGTCGATCCTCGCCGGACACGACTTTCTTCGGCTGGAGCCCCAGGACGTACGGTGGCGCAAGGTGGCCGCGCTGCTGCTCGATCCTAGCTGCACCGGGAGCGGCATCACGAGTCGGTCTGAACACATTGATCTAACGCTGCCACGAAGGACAGCGCCCGTGGCACAGAAGTCAAGGTCGAAGCGTCAAGACGCTCGGGGAGGACCGAGACGTGCGGCGGAGCAAGGCCGTTCCGCTGCGTCCTCGACGGGAGGCCCAGGCAAAGAGCCCGGTCTCGACACAGACCGCGTGGACGCCCTGTCAGCCTTCCAACTGAAGATGCTTCGACACGCGTTCCGGTTTCCCGGGGCACGGCGGGTCGTGTACTCGACGTGCTCGGTGCACGCGGCCGAGAACGAGGAAGTCGTCGTCAAGGCGCTCACGTGTGCCGAGGCCCGGGAGCGTGGCTGGCGCATGTTGGAACGGCACGAACAGGTCAGGACTCTTCGAGACTGGCGGCACAGAGGAGACGCTGCGGCCGTTCAGCAGCAGCAGCAGCAGCAGCAGCAGCAGCAGCAGCAGACAGTTCTGGATCGGACGAAAGCGCAGACAATCGCCGCTTCCTGCATCAGATGCGAGATGGGAGGCCCCGATGCGACCATCGGCTTCTTCGTCGCCGCTTTCGTGCGCGACACGTCCTCGAGCGCCCTACAGCACGCCTCTTCCATAGCCCTCCAGCACGGCTCTTCTTCCATCGGGCAATGAGCCGACATCAGGCATCGTTGTACCTACAGGAGATTGATCCGAAGCATCGTACGAGAAACAGGCTGGGTATAACTTGATAAGTTGATACCGCCCGAGAACAGCCAATCGAGGGAGAGGCTTGTTCTGGACAAAGCAGCCTATCGTGCCCTTGTCCTGCGACATTCTAAACCGCCTCCTCCTCGAGAGGCTGGGAAGCGTAACCGTTGTCACCTGTGGTCACATTATCCAATAACAGGCCACACATCACACCAAATACTCTTCTCATGAACCTGTCTCGTCCGTCAGACTGGCCCATCACTGTCTTGCGCCGGGTAGTTGTGTTGGAAGGGGGGGGGTTTATCATCTCATCTAGTGATTGAGGATATTGTATTATATTGAATACCTACACCTTCTACAACTAGCTAAGCTACAGTAGATCATGCTGGGAGATCTGTAGAACTGGTGGTGGGGAAACCTCAGGGTCAGGTGGACCTGCACCTGGCCCCAGGACAAACCCCCCCCCCCCCCCCCCCCCCTCCCTGCAGTCCCTAGGTGAGTGGCCCTTCCACCAAGATACTGTAAAACAAGGAAAAGTGGCCGAGAGCAGCCAGACTAGAGTTGGTCTGTCTACGTAGAGCGCAGGAGGAAATGGGGGGCGGAAGGATGTCAAGGCAAAGAAACAATTGCCGTCAGGGTGAGTGAGTGGCTGTTGCCCAGGGGGGTTTATCGTACCGGTAGTGGTTACGGTAGCACCTGGAAGTCAGTACGGTACTCGTTACGGTACCGTAGTGGCAGCAGTGCTTCGCAGCCCCTGGGCGGCACTGCCTAGTGAAGCGCGGGAGGGTGTAAGTCAAAGATCACACACATGCTCTTGCTGTTTCCCGCTCGTGACTTTGGAACCCGGGCACCCAGCCCTCGTGCAGGAATGGAATGCTGCAATGAAAGGCCTAAATCTTTGCCTGTCCGCATTTTTATGTGAGAGGGCTGCTGTGCGCCTTCGGCAAGCTGGCGTGGAGGTCGAGCGTGTGCTTCTACGAGTACGAGTGGTGTGGTAGGGTATCTTGTCTGGCTTCCAGTCTTTGTCAGAGTCAGGGGGTCCCCGGGAGCCCGTGCGGGGGCCCGCCTTCCAGTTCCTTCTATTGGTCCCAGCACTATTGCTCCGCTAGCTGGTACCGTAGGGGTACCAGAGACTTTTGGGGGGGGGGGGGGGGGGTCTGTCCACGGTGGAGGCCCCTCAGCCATTTGCTGATCCTGCCAGAGGACACCTTGTGCCCAGGCGTGGCGGGCTGCTCGTCGAAGTGGAGCTCTGGGAGGTACAGTAAGGTCATCGGCGGTGGCACTCTCGAACTCAACACGGTTTTACTGTACGTATCACTTACCCGTACTGATCACATGCGAGGTGGCGAGGAAGTTCGTTCCGGTCGAAGACCGAGTGAGCGGCCCAAGTAGGAAGAAGTCTTGACCGCTGTTTGCGTGTGTGTGTTCTGGTGGAAGGGTGAGATGGGAGGAGATCGAATAGAGTACGACCAAGGGATAGAGGTTTTTTTCATTATATCGCCGCAACATGAAACACTGACAAGACTATACGTTCTCAGTAGTGACCGCGCAGAGGAATGCGGCCAGAAGTGCCAGAGGGACGGCCGGGCACGCTGGGTTCCTGGGGACTCCAGCCGAAGGCCTTCAAAAAGGATTGCTTGAGGTCTTGCAGCCTGTTCGCGCCGGCGTCGCGGAGACTGCTACATCCCCTGCCGACGATGCAGTCTGTGATGGAAGCTGGGATGGCTGACGAGTGTAAGCCTACGCTTGAATGTGCCATGTGCGTTTGGTATACGGTACCCTCTCTGGCACGCCGGAGAAGGGGGTGAAGCGAAGATCGGAGGGATGGGAGCTCGACATACCGAGCCTAGGGCCTTCTTTCCGCACTGCTGTCGTCGAGAACTGGCTAGGCCGCTTGCTCGACCCTCCGTCTCGTCCAAAGCCGATCGAAGCCGGACGGGGAGCCCAGCTTCCACGCTGCCGCGAGACTACGGCTTGGGGCCGGTCACCCTGGGGTTGGTCGTCGTCCTCGTCACATTTCATGTCTGAAACGCCCTGCTGCAACAGCATCCGGTTGAGCTGCCACTGAAGTTTCTGCTGCTTGAAGGTCTGAACGAGCACATCGATGAGGCGTGCAATATGGGTGTCTGCGTGTTCTTGGAACTTTGCGGTGCACCGCTCCACACAGTCGTTCTTCAAAGGAGAGGCTGGGGATAGTGGCCACAGCTATGCAGAGGTACGTCAGACATGGGCCAACGCTCATGGTCCACATCCATGCAAGATCTGTCGCTTCGGGGCTGAAAGATTCTGTACTGACACCTTCTCTTTGACCAACTCTAGTGACCTCGGTAGGAGGATTGCCTGGGACGATGGCGGTTGGATCCTTGCAAGATGTCACGCATCCTGCACAGAACTCGTTCAGCGCCCCGTTGAAACCACCTCCCATGATCTCCAGGGGGGTAGGCTTGTGGGGGTCGCGACCGCTTCTCCGGTCAGTGGGTGCAGGCACCGAATGTACCACTGCTGTCAAGACGCAGACTAGCAGTGGCAGCAGCCGAGCCATCGACACGTTTGGTATGAGCCCGTTCGAGCGCATCGATCGCGCCCTGCTTCGTTGCACTCTATGCAAGCACTGTTCCCGCTACGGTGGGACGTCCCTCTTAAGGCTTGAGACTTTGCTCCAAGCTCATCGGGATTCTCACCCGGCAGACATGCATATACTCGTACATGCGATGGACCGCGTCATCCTTCTGCTTCCGCGGTCCTGCCCTCGTCGTCGTCCTCGTGTCCGGTTGTCTGACACATCTGATAAAGACGCCGGTTGAGCAGCGACGGATCCGGAACTTCGGGGAGAACGATCCCGTACGAGTAGAGCAGCAGCACTGTGGACGAGCTTCGTACGATGGTGGAGTAAGTCAGGATGTGCAGTACGTGTATTTACAAGGGGTAGGTACGTACGTCCATTACATCCTTCAGCTGCACGTAGGCACGTACATACACAGGTCGGGAAAGCACAAGCTCTGCATCGGAGATCGCGACCGCCGAGGCCCGATGGGTGGACACGAAGCCGCCGAACGGAGACGGATTGATACCCCGCTACGCACGTACGCAGAGGCTCGAGGAGATTTCCGAAGGAGCCGAGATTGAGCATCGGCGTAAGGTGCGCCCACAAGCACCAGGGAGAGTACTACGTAGCACCACAAACAGGACCAGGCATCGCACACAAAATCCGGGGGCGCCGGGGCTGTTCACTTCAGCCTGAGCAATCAATCACTTACGAGTAGAGCTGCGAGGCGACCCGACGTCGAGCCGATCTTCTCAGTGCCACTGCTAACCTCGTAGCTTCGAAATCTTCCGGGCCTACGGGAGTGGCCGGTACCGGTACGTATCGTACCTATCGATTCTCAATGTAGCGAACGTACTCTGTACCTTCGACCAACAATACAGTATCCCTACCTCGTTACCCATACGTACGTTACGTACTTCGTACCGGTTCTTCTACTCGTACACATCCCATAAGGGTATTGTTATCGATACACCCAATTATGTTAGAAACACACCCCGGAAATATGTTAGCGGTACACCCTGTTTAGCGCTGTTAGAGACACACTCCAGCTCTGTACGGAGTACTTCAGTACCGGCCTCGACACATGTCCATACCGCTTTACTTCGGTACTTACCGCAAGTACTTTGAAACCCGCGGCAGCCCCACAGAAAAATAAGTATCTCTTAACTTTTGAGGCATCCAACCGCTAATCAACATGGGTTCCGTAGCTTGTGGAGCCTACAGGGCTTACAAAAGACTCCAAATAATATCACAGTACGTAAGTACAAACGTACAGTACAGAGTACGGAGTAGAGATTCATCTACAAAGTACACAACTGAACAGCTGACTATTACAATGACTTATGACAGTCATGACCTTAAGATACTCTACGGATACTCACCCGTCCCACGAAAACAACGCAAAGATGAAAGTAGAGAATGTGTACTAACATATTGTGTCGGTGGGGGGATCATCTGGAGTGTGTCTCTAGCAGTGCTAAACAGGGCGTACTGCTACTGTAGCATATTCTACCGGGGTGTGTTGCTAACAAAGTCCGGAGTGTACGGTACTGCTAACATAATATCGTGTACGGAGTATCCCGTACTCCGTACTGATGACAATACCCATCCCTTGTGCACCTCAAGAGCTCACATGACAATCTCAGAACAGGAAAAAAAGCGAGACACACAAGCCGACCATGACCTCAAGTGCCAAGAAATACGTAGTACTTGTTCTGAGGAGAGGGGTTATAACAAGATGCTCTACGAATTGACTGTGATCTGGCAGGATAAGTCAAGGTACTACGTATGTACGTAACGTACAGCATGTCAAGAAACTCTCCGCCGTGCTTGTGGTCGGAGCTAAATAACCGCGTGGCGCAGTCGGTGTTGCCGGAGTCTGTTGAACTTGTCAAAAGCCGGTTACGAAGGGTCGGGCTCGAGATCTTTTGGCTTACAAACAGTGGAAAATCGACGTGGCAGTAGGACTCGTACTACGTTGTTCATGGCTTGTAATACAGTCTGGCAGGCCCGCCTGCTATCGGAGCAATGGTGCTGGGAGAGATGGCACGAGCTCCACGGTGGGCCCCCACCTCAAATTCAGCTGCTGGATCCAGATCCTGGAGGGGGAGACAACTGGAAGCCGGACAAGATGCCGTACCGGGCGTCTCTCCGGCTTCGCGCCGGCTTATCCAAGGCCCAAAGCAGCATCTTAACGCAGATGCGCACAGGTAAGATTGGGCTGGCAGCCTTCCTCTGCAGGCGACGAGTCCCCGGCTTCCCGACGCCGGCTTGTTGCTGCGGAGCGCAGTGGGAGACTGCCAAGCATGTCGTTCTAGAGTGCCCACGCCTGCAGCGAGTACGCCGCAGTCTTTACACTGCGACTGCTACTACTGAATACCAGGTGATGATCTCGTGCCCGCGGCCCGCCGCCGCCCTCACCTCGTGCATCCTACGCCACGGAGTTCTCCCCCAGTTCTCCTGGGCTCAGGAGCAGCTGGATACTGGTTACTAACCAGTCACCCCCCACCTTCTGTAGATTACTCGAGAGGATAGCGCTGCCTGAGGCGCTGCAGGGAGAGGTTTTTTACTCGGTTGAGTTTTCCTAGCCTAATTCTATAGTTGACCCAGCGTAGCCTAGACACCCTAGCGCTAGAATGGTGTAGGAATTCAATCAATCAATCAATCATGGCTTGTAATGTTACCTTATTTATCATTCACCTACTGAACGTCGCACGTACGAAGTACTACCTATACTCATGTGTTGACTAAAACTGATAAGCTTGTCAAACCTTCTTGTCGAAACCGCTCCTGACTATCGTTACCGTCGTCAACTGCGTTTATGAGGCTCAACGTCACCGCAATCATAGCCTCGTGCTAAAGGAGTAGCTCCCTCTGTCCACTTCCTGTGCTCATTGTTTAGCAACTTCGGCCCAGCTCGGCGAAGAGCATGGTAGTCGAGTGGAGAAACACGATGGTTCCCCGCGCAGGCCATCCTTCTCGAACAGCAGCGATCTGCGACTCGTGGGACAGCTGTCACAGTCGACCACGAACGCCCCGCAAGGCGCCTCTGGTTCCAGCCAGGTTCCCGCGAGGCTGGCTGGGGCTGCCAAGGTATTTCGCGGCTTGTCTAACAACACCCTGGACTCCGTGCATCACATTGAAGGGCCTGGTCTTCGAGGTCGCACGACCTTGGGTGAAAGGAGCAAGGCGTCGGAGACTGAACATCATGCCGCCGTTGTCGGTCCCCGGGCGACCGGTCCATTTCCCCTCGCCATCGTGCGATTCCGAGTCGTTGAGGAAGCTTGGGTCGAGCTGTACGGCGACATCTGCCCCCTGGCACTCGTACTTCTCGATGTAGCCGTCCTGGATTAGGATATCGGCGGCAAATGCAACCCCAATCTCACTTGTCATCCTGTGTAGTATTTCGGAACAGTCCCGCTCACAGCGGCTGACCTCCTGCTTCAGAAAAGAGTCAGCCGCGAGCTGCCTCGGTTGGACAGACCTTATCGTCGGTTCGAGACGAAGGGGCAGACTACTCACATTCTTCTCCATGCAGCTTCTCATGCAGCGGCCACAAAGGTTCCCGCGGTACCATTCCATAACGGATGTTAGGCCCGTCATGTCGGCCGTTTCAGCCGGAGAACCCCTATCATCCGCTCGTTTCTTCAACCGGCTTTCCACTGAGCGGGAGGAAGCCATTTGCGGCATGGTGGAGGCAGCAGCAACACAGCCGGCCAAGAAGCCGACGGTCAGCAGGTGCCAGTGCATGATGAGCGCAGAGACTACGGCCGGAAGACGAACTCGCAGCGCTCGGAGATGAGAGTTGTTTTGTGGCTGCCGTTCCTTGACCTGTCAAGTCAGGTCAAAGGCGCTGTGGACCTTATGTGTACCAAGCATGGGCGTAATGGGCAGGCCACAGAACGTTCGAGGACCCTTCCGGGTGGGAGTCTCTTGGCCGCGTGCTCGCATCATTGTCGGCAAATGGCAATAGCACTCGTTCGTATGCCCAGTCGGCGCAGTACAGGCAAGAGAGCAGGGCATTGCCGGATCGAACCGGCTGAAAGGTGCGTAAGATATGTCCTACGATGCACATCGTACGTGACGTACGGCGTCGGACAAGCTCCCGTACCCGCGTACCAAGCGGACGGCCGCAGGACCATCGAGACAACAATGCTAAGAAAGGAAATCTACGCGGGTCACATACGTGCCTGCGTAGATCCTCAACAAACACCAGATCAAGGGTCCGACGGCCCTTGACCGCCGTCCAGGGCCTCGAACGCAGCTCAAGAGCAAGAAGTAGGGTCTGGCATATGGCAGCACCGGCCGTGGAGGTGCTGAAGCCATCACCAATGGCATTGGCCGTAGAGCCAGAATCCGCCTGGCCCGAGGAGCTCCATGCCGCATCTTGACGACTCAACAGCGACGCTGGGCTCCGACGACGAGATCGTATTGTGGATGCCTGAGGCGACACTCATGCGTCGCCGATCGCTCAACAGCATCCTGTCTCACGTAGCACGAGTAAAAGCTGTACAGGACCGTACGTATCGTACAGCGTGAGATAAAGACAAGAAGTTGAGCCGACATATTGGCAGATTACGTAAAGTACGGCGATTACTGGAACCAGTCCATTGAGCTGCTTGTTAGAAGCCGAAGTGGAGACATGAACGGGGCCGGAAAGGCCTTTGACTTGGAAGCCTCGTACTCAACGCCCCGTACCGTACTGTACAGGTCAATCGTACGAAGGTACCCGTGCCATGGGGGGGTAATACCCCCCTCCTCCCGCACCTTCGGTACGTCCGGAACACCCTCCTCCGAAGGAGGGTGCCTATCACCGGAACGTCGGTATCAGCGGAACGTCAGGTTTTCCGTCACAACTCAACTGCAACATTTATAACTTCACAACGCAACGACTAAACTGAAATGTAACCGGCTCATTTGATTCTCCTACTTCTCTACTACAATCCTTGAAAGTATTGGCTTGCTTAGATTTCTGTGGCGTTGTTGGAAAGTCACAATAGCTATCACTTGCAGAACAGAATATCGACAATATCAATTTAAAACACTAATAACTCCACAACCAGATAGACAAATGTCAATTTTGATGTGCCAATCTGATTCCCCTGTTCTTCTACTATCTTCCCTGGTACTACAAGCTCTCTCAGATTCTGCTGGTGTTGTTGAGTAGCTACTGTAGCTACTATAGCCATCTTATCTACCATAGAAATTTGAGTCGCCCGCTTCACTTCTCTCAGACATGCGATCTTTTGGTCACTCTTCCTTGTTTTGTACAGTCTTAACTTTCATAGCTCGTGAAAAGGCCTGCAATCTCAGGAACGGTAGTGCAAAGGTAGGGGAATCGAATAAGCTGGTTACATTTTGATTTGGTCCCAGTATTGTGGAGCTGTAGGCACTGCTGTCAACTCTATCAAGAAAATCTGACGTTCTGCTGATACTGACGTTCCGGTGATAGGCACCCTCCTTCGGAGGAGGGTGTTCCGGACGTACTGAAGGTGCGGGAGCAGGGGGGTATTACCCCCCCATGGCACGGGCACAGGTCAATCGTGCATGACCGTTGTCTGTCACCTTCCGACATGCTGAGACCCTGCGCACGAGGTACAGTAGTACGTACCGTATGTCCTGTACGTGGCTACACCGAGGTATGCCCCTGGGCGGTGACTAAGCGAAGATTGCTGACTAAGACTGCATACTAGCCTATGACATGCACACGTTCGGCTGATGTATGACAAGCCATCTCATGTATCTGTTCGTCTCACCTGCACTGGACTTTCCTATTTGATAACGTGGCTCAGACAGAACGAGTTTAAGGAGATTGAGGACCTGCTGTCCAAAAGGTCCAGGCTGCCCCCCGCCAAGTCAAGCCAAAGCTTTTCGGCGTGGCTCTAACGCTACGTTACGTACCATACGGTATAGTTGATATCTCCAAGCCAACAAGACTAATGCAGCATTCATAAAGGCCCTTGCGATATCGTGGCAGGAGGGAAGGTTCGTCGTTGCTTACAACGGTACTGTAGAAGGTACCCGGTCCGGCCGACTCCACTGATTTCTCAGGGAGGCATGGGAGGGAGCACAAAGAGGAGCCTGTTTAGCAGAGATAGGTAGAAGCGCAGCATCTTGATGACTGCCCATTTGTTTGTGGGCTATGTAAGAGAAGTCTTGTGCTCTACCCTCCGAAAGATCAATTAGCACCAAGCCCCTGTCCTTTCACATGTGCAAACCGACCCTCCAAAGCATGTTATATATTCTCCCACATCAATCCCTTTCAAGAGCGTGGGACAGGCCAGATGGCTCAATAGATACTGCCCAACTTCCGAAACACACACCCATTAACAAAGGACCCTCCCCCACAAGAGAGGGTAGCTGCTGCGCGGTGCTGTTCAGACCCATCCATAGTCGTGGGAAAGAACAGTGGGTCTGGCCAAACCCATACCATACAGGGAGGCCTGCGAAGACTCAAACCTCCACGCGGTGCAGGCTGGGAACCTTGGGGCAGCGATGGCAGGCAGTCTCCCAAGCTGCTTGTAGTCGCTGCACCGAGAGCTAATTGAGTCACCAGTCGAGCTGCTGGTGCCCGTGGAGCAACAGGCCACCGGAGGTGTCGCGCAGGCACCCCGGACACCCCCGTGAAGCGACATCAGCAGAACAGAGGACTTCGACCAAACTGGTTATGAAAACCACCTGACAGATGTCTACTGTGTACGCTATGGCCCAAAGCCAGCCTTGCAACTGGTGGATGTGAAGTCTAGACACCTGACAGGGCACCTCTGGAGTAGACAAGAGGAGTTCCTATCGCACACCCCCCTTCTAGCAGAGTCTACAGCAGCTGATGCATCGAGGATCTTGTTCTAGGAGGGGAGTGATGTCTGTACCACGGTGTTGTTAATCAAACAGGGACTACGTGTTAAATAAGGCGAGCAGGTGGCACAAAGGGTTTCCACCACTCCAGTACCTAAGGGCCGTGTGATAGTCAAAGTGCTGGCTTGATGGTTTTGCCTAAGGTCTTGCCACGGATTCTCTTCGGGCCGTCTATGGACTGGGGCTAGGGCACTGGAGGTTCTCCAGTGGGCCACCACGTACATCCGGGGTCCCACAGGCAACAGCGGGCAGACGGAGACTCCTCCCTACTTGGTTAGTGGGCTGGAAAGGCGGTCCTGCAGGTGCTGGCATGGCCTGCAGGGTCCGTAGAGCCTGCGAGGCATGGTCGGCCTCTGTACGAGAGATCTACAGAGGTAACGCGAAACAGCGAGAGCTGCGGGGCGTGGCATATACGGTAATGGCAGTGACGGCAGTAGGGTCTGGGCCTACTACGAGACTGTCTATATGGCCCGAGAGGACGGAAGCGCATGCCGGTCCGTACAGAGTGCAGGCTCAGGCTGCAAATGACAGGCTCAAGGAGCAAACTGCAGTTGGAGCGTGGGCTCCGGGCTGGCAACCCGGCGCTCCGAAGCAGGACCTAGGGGTGAGCGTACACGGCGGAGCGCAAAAGGCCTCAGGACTGCGGGGAAGCGTGGCAGAGACCCTGCACGGGATGTCGACTCTGCGCTATGCCTCGGCATAGCTCAACTGTGGCTGTGGGGCGCCGTGGGAGACAGCCAAACACGTGGTTCTGGACTGCCCACGCCTTCTCCGGGTGCGGCGAAGCCTGTATTTAGCGGCTGCCACCACTGACTACCAGGCTTTGACATCCCGACCACGGCCCGCCGCCGCCCTTACAGCGTGGATCCTCCGACATGGCATTCTCCCCCAGTTCTCCTGGGCTCAGGAGCGGCTGGAAGCTGGCTGCTAGCCAGCCACCCCCCACGTTCTACAGCATCTCGACAGGATAGTGCTGGCCAGGCACTGCAGAGGGAGGTTTTTCACCCTAGCAGGCCTAGGGTTTTCCTTGCTTAATTTTCATAGCTGACCCAGCATAGTCTAGATAACTAGCACTAGAATGGAGCAGGAATACCAATACCAATACCATACGGGGACGAACACTTATCCAGGTTGTTTGCACTGGGATCCTCACGGGTGCGCGAGTTCCACAGGTGCAAAGACCCTTTTTTTTTTTGGGGGGGGGGGGGGGGGGGGGGGCAAGGTTTGTTTGAACTTGGACGGATGCAGTTGTTTCGTGTTCCTTCGTTGCGTGTTCAATCCTGGGGGAGGCTGTGCTTTTTTATTGGAAACCCTGAAAAGTTCCCTGGAGTTTCATCCAGCAGCGCCTCGACGAAGCTCCAGTGATCTTTCCCGAACGCGCGCCGGCCGGGAGTCTCATCATGATCACCTGATGTCCTTGCGCTGTTCATCGTGCGGCAGCCTGAGCTGCCACTGCTTGCTTAGTGCTCCCTTGTCCAAGACCACGTAAAGAGGGACGTGGTCACTGGATGCTCGTTCCCGCGGCGAGTCCAGGATGTCGGTCGAGACGAGCACTCCCGGCTCGCAAACTAATGCTTTGGATGCGATAAGCAAGTCCACCCGGTCACAGCTGCTGCCCCATTCTTGATTTCTAGGATGGTAGGTGTACTTCCGCGTGCCCGCATGGAAGTATCTGAACACGTCGATCGCCTGGAGGCCATCGTCCGAGGTAAAAAATTTGGCATTGAAGTCAGCTCGATTCAGCACGTGCTGATGAGGCTGGGTCCGCAGGTTGGGGCAGCCATCCAACGGGCTCGGGGCCACGTTCATGTCCCCGACGAGGAGCACACCGAAGCCAGCACGCTCGAGACTCAGGCACTCTTGGAGGAGTTTCTGGTGGAACTTCAGCTTCCGATCATGTCTTGTTCCTCTGACGAGCCCGGTTTCTGGGTCCTTGTATGGGTTGTCTGTCCCATTGACGGCGTACACGTTCAAGACCGCTAGTCTATACTTCATCTCGAGTATCAACACTCGTCCTTCTCGATCCCAGCTGACCTCTCGACAGTCTGCTAGCTCGGAGCACAAGTCCTCTCGGATGATAGTTGCGACCCCGTACATCTTGCCGCCGAAGTTACCTGCGCTGTGCTTCTCTTGTGGCAAGCAGACTTTGACGAGATAGCTCGGTTCTCCTGAACGGGCCTCGTTCGAGACGGCCTTCTCCAGGGCCCGCCGCGTCTGGAGATCCGTCGGCTTGATCTTGACTTCTTGCAAGCAGACAATGTCCGGCCAGCGATGACGCTTCAAGAAGCCTCTGATTGGCGAACATGGGGCCTTGAGAGCTGGGTCGAAAAACGAACCGATCGTTCTCTGTAATAGCGGTTCGATACCATTGACATTCCAGGAGAAGACGGTCAGCTTGCTCTCCTCTCTGCCTTGGTGACCTGCTGGTCTGGACTCGTTGGATCTCTTGCGCTTTCTGGGTGGCGGGCTGACCTCGCGGACGGCGGTGACAGCAGTAGCGGTAGTAGTAGAATTGGGCCCGTCTCCACCGGGCAAACCTCGCAGTAGATCACGATCGTTGGCCGATGCCATCGACCGGGAGCAACTCGACGGGCCTTTCGGTGACTGCAGAGTCGTCGAATATGATGCAGTACCGTACCGGTATGTACTGCCGGACCATAAGAATATTTCAAGAGATTTTGCGCGAGTTTACAAAAATCACCTTGGCAATCTCTGGGAATGACGAAGGTCGACGATTCACCACCATACGCTTCCGTATGCCGTCCCACCGACTAGGGTGGCACGGGTGACATCCCAAGCACGCCAAGCGATCTGTTCCCAGTGACACTCCCGGTTGGCAGCACTCCTTCTTGCTATTGACAGGGCATCACGACCGGCTCCGCCGTCGACGGCCTATCCTGATGGCCGGGCATTGCAAGTCTGCAACACCGATCTACTTCCAAACCGCCTGCGGCTGGCGGAATCAAAGCGCCGGGACGAGGTGGTCCGTCCTAGACAGCTACCGTGAGTGTCAAACCCGAGGCTTGCCTCGAGTAGGTCACAGGCCTTGTTTAGTAACGCGTCGGTACCCAGGCTTCATTGCGTCCTATTGCACCGCAAGCCGAGGAGGCAAGTGCCCGACGGCAGCAGAGTCTAGAGCCAGCAGTCTCCAGGAGAGAGCGCACTACGGAAGTCGACCGGCTTCTGGTCCCACGGTCCGTGTGGAAGGCCGTCGACCTAGGAGACGGAAGCCGACGACATGGGACCCGACAACAGCTTTCACGCGACCCAGGAGGGCCGTGCGATCTCAGGTCTTGGTACACAAGAGGGCGTTCCATGACTACTTCATCACGCACCTACCTTCATCTTCCTTGCATCCGGATTCGAGGTCGTCTTTCGGCCCCCACCACAAGCTCCCACGGTCCGCCTCGGAGCCGCACACTGCAGGGTGGAAACGGCCACCGGCGGCCCTGTCTCTTGCAAAAGGCCTCTCGCGGGATCTGACGGTCGTCCGAATCCCGCTGCAGTCGGCAAAATATCACTTCGGCATCTCCACCGCTCGCGGCACACGACCTTATAACGAGGATGCCTACAAGGCAGGCGTCATCGAGATACCCGCATTTGCGAGGCGAGCGCCACTCTCGCTGACGCGGAGCGCGAAGATTGCGGCGTCCGGCGGAGGAGGCGCGGCCGGAAGCGCCGGCGGTGATCCTCAGTGCTTCTACTTTGGCGTCTTCGACGGACATGGCGGGTCCGAATGCAGTGCTTTCCTGAGGGAGCAACTGCACACGTACATCGAAGGTGCGGCAAGCAGGCTCGGGTTGCCTTCCAGCTTACCGTACGAAGAGTCGACTTCGTCGAGCACCTCCGCCAAGTCTCCGATTTCGACCCAGTCTGTCTTTGAAGGGGGCGTCTTCGAACGATTGCATCCCCAAACCGCCGGTCTTGAGGAAGAGACATTACGTGACCGCTCGCAGGCGCATGCGCATGCCACGAAGCTGCAAGACGCGCTTGTGGCCAGCTGGGGAGAGACCATTGGCGGATACTTCAAGCGTTTCTACCCGGAGCAGTTCCGACGAGACCGCTCGAATCACAACCTCGCGTCTGCACAGGATGCGCGACTGCAGCCACGGCGAGGCGGCGCCGAAGCTGCCGCCGACGGCGTCGACATCGAGTCGGTGCTGACGTATGCGTTCCTGCAAGCCGACTTCGACTTCGTGGCGGAGCAAGCGAAGAAGCTGGACGAAGACATTGTCCGGCTCGATCGAGCGCTGAACGAGGACGAGATCCTGGGCCAGGCGAGCCGCAAGGTGGGCTGGCCCAAGGCGAGGAAGTTCACGGGTGGGAGCACCTGTAGCGTGGCCATGGTATCGACGCCGACGCCGACGCCCTTCTGGAACCCCAGCACACCGTCCACGCTCATGACGTCGCACGTCGGCGATACCCGCATCCTCCTGTGCTCGACCGCCGATGGCCGCGCCGTCGCGCTGACGACGAACCACCATCCGTCGGCGACGGTCGAAGGCAGGCGCCTGCGCCGCTTCGCGGCCAGCTTCGTCACGGATGCCTTCGGCGACGAACGCGTGGGCGGGCTGGCCAACACGCGCGCCTTTGGCGACCTCCACTCGAAGCCTCTGGGCGTGTCGGCCGAGCCCGAGATCCGCCGCGTCGAGCTCCAGCCGGCCGAGTTCTCGTTTCTTGTCCTGGTGTCGGACGGCATCAGCGGCCTCCTCGGCGACCAGGAGATCGTGGACATCGTCAAGGAGAGCGGGACGCCGGAGCAAGGCGCCAAGGAGGTCGTCGGCTTCGCGACCGAGGTGAGCTCCGAGGGCGACAACGCCACGTGCATGGTGATCCGGCTCGGCGGCTGGGAGCGGCGGGGCGAGGGCGGCGGTGGGTCCTTGGGCACGAAGGAGGTCCGCGAGTGGCGGCGGCAAGAAGCGGCGCAGCCGCGAAATCGCCGTCAATAGGCAGTGTTCATGGATGGCAGTGCGCACTGCCTTGATGCCAAATTCAGATCCTGTGGGTCTGCCTGAAGTCGCTGTACAGCAGATTCGAGCTTGGACGACAAGCCAGCCGCTGTGCGAGCGTTACAGAGCCACGGCTTCACCATGCTGGCATCTACAGTACCGCACGTCCAGCGCAGGCTTACTGGCAGGGTACGCTCGTAAGAAAGAATCCGATGATGGTTCTTCTGGCTCAAGAAGTTGATTGACTCAGACCTCGGTCGGACGAGAAGAGTTGAGGCTCTGCAGATACTTTTTCCACATTTCATCTTCCCCTTGAGTGCATCTATCAGTGTGCGATTCACAGGCAGGCTCTTGATTTAGTGATCACCATTTTCACCGGCTGGGCATGGCGCTGTAGTACCGTACCACAAGTACTTCTGACATATGTTGCTAGTCTTGTGTAGTCCCCCCCAGTGCCTCCCCAGCAAGCCTCCGCAAAACAATCTACACTGTCAAGAGTGATGAGAAAACAACTCCACGTGGACGGACGACATGGACACTGCCTGGTCACCAGTGATTACATAATCAAGTGGCTTACTCACCCCAGGCTGTCAGGCTGCCAGGCTGCCAGGCTGCCAGGCACACCAGGTCCAACCGGAGTATTTCAGTCAAAAGTTAAAGACCCCAAGGCATGAAGGTTCTAGCGTGTGTTTGTAGTACATTACGTACGCGGCGCTTTTTTTCGCCTTTGACGCTCGATTGCGCTGTTACGTATAGCCGTTCCGATACGTAAAGTAAGCTGTTGCTCCGTCCAGGTGGCTCTTGCCCAGTAGCCTGCTGCACTGATAGCGAACCAAGTTTCCTCTGAGAGTGAGAGAGAGAGAGAGAGGAGGCAGTCCCTCAGTCTGGGCACACACTGCCCTTGGCCCCTCTTACGGTGCCGCTGCCATGGCGAGGGATTCGCGCACCGCGGCGGACCCGACAGAGGGATCGGCCGGTCGACACAAGCATGGAGCTCTCCACGGCGATGTACGGGGCGTACAGTCGTCCGGCCCCAAGAGTCCCGAGCCGGTCGAGAATATCTTTCTCTTCTACCCAAACCTCATCGGTGAGCTTCTATTTCGTCTTCTTCATCCTCTTCGTTTTCTTCCTCTTTTTCTCTTCTTCTTCTTCTTCTTCTTCTTTCTCGAGCTCGGCCTCGCGCTTCCGTCGCCGTACGGCTGAGGCTTCTGGCAACCTGCTGTCAGGCTACTCGCGCATCATCCTCGCCATCGCCTCCCTCCACTACATGCCCCTACATCCCCGCACCTGTTCTCTCCTCTACAGCATCTCGTGCCTCCTGGATGCGCTCGACGGCGTCGCGGCGCGCAAGTTCAACCAGGCCACCCGCTTCGGCGCTGTCCTCGACATGGTCACCGATCGATGCACGACCGCGTGTCTGCTGGTCTTCCTCAGCTCTGCCTGGCCGCGCTGGTCACTCTTGTTCCAGGGCCTAATCAGCCTCGACCTCGCCAGCCACTACATGCACATGTACGCCACCCTGGCCATGGGCAGCGCCGGTCAGAGCCACAAGAAGGTCGACGAGAGCCGGAGCCGCATCTTGAACCTGTACTACTCGAATAACGTACGCTCCTCTCGGCCGACCCTCCAATCTGCCGCTGGCCCTTCTCGTCTTGCTGACTGCCGACGCCAGAAAGTCCTCTTCGTATTTTGCTGCCTGAACGAGCTCTTTTTCATCTCGCTGTACCTTCTTTCCTTCTCCTCGCCGATCCTTTCTCCGTCGCTCCTGCAGTACGGCTCCTCTGCCGGGCAGGGGTCGTCCACTCAGCCAGGCGGGCCCCATCAGCCGGTGCCGTCCCTGCTCTTCTCGAGCCCTTACAGTGCCGGAGCGTTGGAGATGGCGCGTGCTAACAAGCTGGATAGCTTCTGGCCATGGGTCTTTGCAGCCATCTCGTTACCGGTCATGGCCGGCAAGCAGCTGATCAACGTCTTACAGCTGGTCAAGGCGGCCAAATGGCTGGCCGAAGGGGATGTCAGGGAACGGGAAGAACAAAGGCGTCTGGCGGGCAAGAAGGGGCGTTGACCGTCGATCCGGGATCAGGAATTACTAGCATGCGAACTGGGGTTGTTGTCATTCGCCATCCATGTCATATAAGCCCCTTTGTACTAGCAGACCAAAATTTCATCTCTTCTTTGCGATGTTGTTGCCTGCCGCAAGACATTGGCTCCTGCTGGTCTATGCGGCCTGGGTGAGTTGGCTACTTGGTACGAACGGACCTGTAAAATTTGATGACTTCTGCGGAAGTACAGCGTGCAGATTCCATAAGCCATACCCAGGCTCTGTGATAGGTAATTTACACTACTCGTAGTGGGCGGATACGTGTGACCAGGACTTGGATCTACGAGCCGCCACAACGCACATACTTCCGTACCGTGCTACTGACTGTGGAAATGGTTCTGTTGAACTGAAGCAGTCACCGATGAACCTCCTACCTACCAAAAACGCATCTGACCAAACCGACTTGAAAGAAGTCGACGGAGGGTATCTAAGCACCAAAAAAAAAAGTTTATCGAAAGGGAAAAGAGAAAACTTGAAAGAAGAAGGCCGATCATGATGGGACTCGAACCCATAGCCTTTGGTGATCAGCATCAGACTGTCTTTTTCTTTACCGAAAACCAACGCCCTACCATTGGGCCACACGACCTGGAATCTTATCACCCGGACAGTTGTACTCAAGCGATGAAGAATCGTCTGTCGTTGTAGTATATGAACATGTGAATTTTGTGGGGGTTGTGACTGGTGCAGTCCCGTACCGTGCCTTCGTAATCTTTCCCTGGTAGGTTACTGTACGGAGTACCGATGTAGCCCGTCCACCTAAGAATCTAACCGCAAATTTCAATCTAGCCAGAGAAGCATTGGAGCCATGGTGGTTTCCTGGTTCAGTCTGCTCCACACATGGTTTCTTTGAAATTACGTTGCCCGTTCTGTCGATGATGAGAACTGTTTGTCAGAGCCGATGAATAGAGCTACGGTGAAGGATGGCCGTACGTGCAGCACTTCGTACGAGTACCGTCGCAGAGTGCCATGGTGCTTTGCGGACCACGTCAAGAACCATGGCCTGTTTGGTGCTATGGGCGCTGGGTGGAGCTATAGATATTTAATCTCTACGCTCCTTGTCTTTCTCAACTCTCCACCACATCGTCTTCTCTCCATGGCCATGCGGGTCTAGACCTGCAGACCATCTGAGGCTAGTCTCAGGATCGTTGACATCAGACGTCAAGACACCGGCACGTGTGCGTACGGCCAGATAGGTCGCGGCCAAGTAGATGTACGTTACAGGGTCCGAACACTGAGCTACCAAATCGGTCATGGTCGCAAGGAAAGATGGGGTGGATTGAAGCGAGAAAAGAGCGGCGAGGGTAGGGCAGAGGTCTAAGGCTCATGATCTCAACTGGGAGATGATGACTGTAGGTCCTTGATTTCTGGCTGATCTAACATGTGTTTCCTTGCTCCACATGTTCGTTTTTAGATGGCCCAACAACCATCAACCCTCAATATCCGCGTACGAGTAGAGTGATTATGTTCAGGCACCTGTTCAGGAGATGGGCCCGGCAGGAGTTCACTCTCCTTGGCACTGCCACTATCATGAGGGGGCCAACCTCGTGATTTGGGCAGAGATCATCGTCTGCCAGCGAGGAATATTCCTGACAGCATCTGATGGTACGTCGGGTGTGCTGCGGTCCCGGACGGCTAGATAGAGCTGTCCTGCTCAACACGACGGCTGGGTACAGAAGTCCAACTCCGACGCCACCTCTCAGCTGCGAAGACGGTCCCCCTCCCACATCTCTCGGTGATATCCAGCAGCACTTGGTAATCCTGCGTCTACCATACTTGGTTCATGTTTCCACTGAGCTCGGTGCCTGCCTTGACATCCTTTCTCAAGTCGGCCTGACCAGTTGTAGTAGATGGTACAGTAGGTCGGTGACCCTCGTTGGAGTCGGATGTATCGGTCACACTGCCACATGCTAACCATTACTCTTCTACCAAGTGCACTCGTACCGTATAGAAGGCAGTCTCCGAAACCCTAGCTAGAATTTCTCCCAACAACAACATCCTCATCTCCTGCTGCGCCCACAAGCGTCCGGATTAAATCAGCCTTGGCCCTCGGACTGTTGATCACGAGTAAAGGAGTGAGAGACAGCGACACCTTGGCCCGTCGTCGATTCCAAACGCCATAGACGTGGGAGATGAGTCGACGTCGCACTCGTGTTCTGCGACATGTCACTTGCCCTTCCAGACCGGTGGCCTCTCCTCGTGCCCGGGCACCGACGAACGGATGAAGTTGTACGTATGTATACGTATCGTACTGACCTCGGCTCGGATCGGGGCTTTTTTTTGGGGATGGCTCAGCCACGTGAGGCTTAGAGCAAGAGGCATAACTCGTAATCAGCGGCAAGTGATACACACCTGCCGTCCCTCGTCTCTCCACTGCCTCCCTTCCTCGGTATCAGGCCGGATATTGGAAACTTGGCCTGTTTGGGACAAGCGTCAAAGCTGCATCTATCGTACGGGCACGACAGGGTGACCTACCGTACGAAGGTACTTATGTGCCTATCAATCAGGCGAAGAGCAACAGCCGTCAACGAGAACGGCGGACGAGGTTCTCTCCAGGCCCGCCCAAGGCCTCTGGAGCCCCGTGGGCCCTCAGCTCTTAGGGGCTCCTGGGCACCCATGGCCTGCACCGTACGAGTTGTACGTAGTTGCCGGATCAACAGCCACCGAAGGATCCCTAATCGGCGGAACGGACTCCTTCAAACGCCTAATTTTGGCGGAACTGCAGTCGTTGTCATCATTGCCGCCACTTTCGGTCCCCAAGTGACATTTTCAAAAATCAAAAGCAGTGGAGAAGGCCGCAGAGCAAACAAGCGTCTTCCCTCAGTCTTTTTTTCTCGCCCTCTTTTCCTCTCTCTCTTACGGTCATATCTCACGACTGATTACGGTATCCCATACGATCCGGCATCACCCGGCAGGTCTACCACCGCGACCACCACGAAACGCAGCCGCTACGACCGTCGCCGTCGATCCGTCCTCGTCGCCATCGGTCGTATCAATTCCATCGGCTTGCCTTCAGGTCGAGACCATCTGGCCTCATCCATGCCTTCACCTGGTCTTTCGAGCACCGCAGCAGCAGAGAACATCCACGTCAGCTAGCATCTTTTGCTACGCCACCACTACCCGCGACGGCTCGGAGGACCCCCTTCGTCTTCGGTTGAGACCATGTCTTTACCGCCCTAATTCCACTGCGGATCGTGTCGAGGAAGCCACGCAGCGAGCGTTGATCGACCTCCGACAGCGTGGACGACGCCTCGGACGCCCACCTTTTTGCCTGCCTCAAGTCGGCCGCTCGACGGTGAGGGTTCAGGTTCCACAGCGCCGGTATCTTTTGGAATGCCTAGACCAGAGCGAGAGCGCTATTGAACCGGCGCTCACCTTCGCCTCCCCACCGTCTTGTGGAAGTCCGGTGGCCCCTTCCGCACCGTGCAGTCGAGGGAGTCTGTGATCCGCTGAAGGGATCAGCCGGGAAATTCCCGATCCGACTCCGGTCTCGCTGAGGCTTGCCATCACCCGGCCCAGCATGTCCACGCCCTCGACCGCGACGGCGGCGAACCCACCTCACCATCTCCACTACGGTTACTCACATCACCAAGGCTACCATCACCAAGGGGCGGTCTACAATCCCAACTCCGCAGGTTTTCTGAGCGACTCGTCGCTTCTCAGCAACGTCCATTACAGTTACCATTCCCACCAGGCCCCAGGGACGGGGGCGGCGGCCGCGGGCTCGAACCCCGGCTCCAGAACTGTCACCCACGGCAACACGATGCCGAGGCACGCTCGACAGAACCCGGGCACGACCGCCCCGCAGAGCTCGTCCGCCGCGACGACGTCGAGAAAGCGGCAGCGGGCTCCCGACTGGAGAGAGTTCTACAAGAACGGCCTGCCGAAGGAGGTCATCGTCATCGATGACGACGACGACGAAGACGACGACGGCGGCCACGAGCCGACGGCCTCCTCTTCGGCTGCACGTCAGCGGCAGAAACAAGCTCCCGGCGACGGTCGTCAACGGCCGGTGGCCCAGGCTCAGGTGAACGGCGTCGGCAACACCAGCAAACGACGGAAGGTGGACCCCTTGAGGAACGCGTACGATCCCGTCCACCAGGCCCAGCTCGCGAATCCCGCCGTGCCTGCCTCCCACGCCGGCGGCTCCGCCAGCACCAAGACCATGTCGACCGATCGCACCGCCTCGGCCGTCAACACGACGGCGCCGACGTCCATGGGCTCGCATCACTCTCAGTCCGGCCTCGGCCAGGCTCGCTACGACGATGGCCAGTCGACGGGCCAGAAGCGCAAGCGGACGAGGAACCAGCTGGCCGAGGAGGCCAAGAGGATGGAGATGGAGCGGCAGGGTGACGCGTACAGCGATTACTTCCCGCCGCCGAAGCCTCCGATCAAGGCGAAGGACGTCTATGTCTCCGTCGTGCACGACGTGGGTGTTTCCCCTCCCGGTCGCCGCCTGGGCCCGACCGTCGCAGCGACTGACGTGCCTCCGTGCCGCAGCATTCGCCTCAGAGGAACCAGACCGTCGACGATGAGGACGGACATTACATCGTGAATCCCGATTCGGACCTCACCGACCGATGTACGTGTGTCGATTCGTGTCGTCTCTCTCGTGTCGGGCGACGCCCAGCGGCTGACTCCTCCCTCTCCTCTCAGACCAGATCTGCCGGCTTCTGGGTCAGGGTACCTTTGGCAAGGTGGTCGAGGCGTACGATCGCCGAAAGCGGGTCCAATGCGCCATCAAGATCATCCGCTCGGTCCAGAAGTACCGGGACGCCTCGCGGATCGAGCTGCGGGTGCTGTCGACCTTGGCGTCGAACGACCGCGAGAATCGAAACAAGTGCATCCATCTCCGCGACTGCTTCGACTTCCGGAACCACATCTGCATCGTCACCGATCTCCTGGGCCAGAGCGTCTTTGACTTTCTCAAGTCGAATCAGTTCACGCCCTTCCCCAACAGCCACATTCAGAGTTTCGCGCGTCAGCTGTTCACGAGCGTTGCATGTGAGTCGTCCTCCGAAGGCCCTCCCCCAGGAGGGGGGCGGGGTGAGGCAAGAGACAAACTCTCGTCGGGCGGTTTCCCGTGTTCGTGTAGAGGCCCGATGCTGACCGTCGCTATCGGCCGCAGTCCTGCATGATCTGAACCTCATCCACACCGATCTGAAGCCCGAGAACATCCTGCTCGTCGACGGCGGCTACCAGACCTTCACTTACAGCCGGCCCATCCCGTCCTCGTCCACGACAATCAGCCGCACGGCCCGCCAACGCAAGGTGCTGCTCGACACCGAGATTCGGCTCATCGACTTTGGTTCCGCCACGTTCGAAGAAGAGTACCACTCGTCGGTCGTCTCGACGCGGCACTACCGCGCTCCCGAGATCATCCTGGGTCTTGGCTGGAGCTTCCCGTGCGACATCTGGAGCATCGGCTGCATCCTCGTCGAGTTCTTCACCGGGGACGCCCTCTTCCAGACGCACGACAACCTCGAGCATCTGGCGATGATGGAGAGCGTCTGCGGTGGCAAGATCGACTCGCGCCTGGTCCGACAGGTGTACCAGACCGGGCGGGGTCACGGGGGGAACCCTGCAACCAAGTATGACTCGAGAGCGCCTGTAGCTGGCCCGTCGCGATGGTGCCTCGCGCTGACGTCTCCGCGCGCGCCCAGGTTCTTCGTGAAACATCAGCGACTGGATTACCCAAACAGCGAGACGACGAAGGCGTCCAAGAAATATGTCAAGGCCATGAAGAGGCTTCAGGTAAGCGGACCTTGAACGACGGCATCTCGACCGTACCCTGACACACAGTTCGTCCTGCGCAGGATATCATCCCGGCCACGACGCGATTCAACCGCCAATTCTTGGATCTCCTGCGTCGGATTTTCCTCTATGATCCCGCTCAGCGGATCACGGCCAAGCAGGCGCTGCAGCATCCGTGGTTCAAGGAGACGACCATCGACGACGGCTCGGAGGCTGCACGGATCCGGATGAAGCGGGAACGGGAGAAAGCGGCTGCGGCGGCGGCGGCGGCGGCGGCGTCAGGGAACAACGGACAGCGGTATCAACGATGATCGGATAGAGGTCGTTCTCGTCTGTCGAGCATTTCCCGTTTGCCAGCGCAAGGTCGGGAAAGGGGCGTATCGGAGCGAGCAGTCCACCGTCCGTCGCGATCAACGTGAAGGAAGCGTGTAAAAGTGGACGGGTTTTCCGAGACGCCGTAACCGAGAGCAATCTCCACGTGGCTTATGTGACTATCTTGGGCGTACGGCGATGTCAAAATCTGGCATGACGCGGCGGGCGCGGGGGGCATGATATCGCGCGATGAATGGACTCGCTTCTCCTTGTACTGCTTAGCAATTGAGCATGGCTAGACACGAATCGGACGACTCGCGGGCTTCTCAATGGGACGAGGGACGTCGTGCTGGGACTGTACCGTACGTACGTACGTCTCGTCAGAATCGCAATGCTCCTACTCGTAATCGCTTGTTCCGTCCTTGTCCGGAAGATGATGATGATGGTGGTGACGAAGAAAATTCTTGCACGAGAGATGAAGGAAGGGCTGTCCTCTGGGCTTTGGGAGCCCGACGAGATCGAACTTGATGTCAGTTCAATCCAGCTCCATCCAGCTCCATCCAGCTCCATTGACGTCTCGTCACTGGCTGATTACTGAAGGTGAACTGGTATCTTGGCTTGCTGCAGGTTGTCCTGTCTGTTCGTATGTTCAGGGGTCCGTTGGTCTGTTTAGTCATATAGCTGCTGTCTATGTTTTTAGATGTGTGTCCTTTCTCTGTCTGTTTATTCATCGATTCATCCATTCGTCGTCTGGGTGTTCATCTGTTCATGTATCCATTCAACCATTCAACCATTCATCTATTCTTCATCCATCCATCCATCCATCCATCCATCCATCCATCCATCTATTCTTCATCCATCCATGCCAATTCCAAACAGCCAATCAATCAACTCAACCCATTCCATCTCACAGGTCTACAGTAAGCCTACAGCATATCTCGACCTAGGCATTCGCCCAAGATATTTTACCCCAACATACCCAAGCTAGTGATGACCACTCTGTACAGCAACTTACTGGCTGTAGCCACCGCTACACATAATCCGGCAACCCCACTATAACCTCTTGAACAAGACACTGACTTGTATAGATGATTCCTTACCATCATCATCATCATCGTCATCATGACCATCCACAAAAGTTCCAGCACGGAAATATCGACTGGTGTTGAAAAGAGTGGAACTAGGAGAGAGAGCCTATGATAATGACGTGTGTGTATCTTGCAATGCTCTGGATTACACAAAAGAAGTATCCTTCACCTCTGTCTGTGGTCATTTAGGACCATCAGAAGGTCTCGGTGGTTGATTCCCAGCTTTGATTCCCAGTCCCCGCTGATTCCTAGGCGACGGAGTCTACGGTGTAGTCTAAGAGGTCTGCGGTCGGCCTATCGATCATCGATCCGTTCATCCATCAATGGGATGGAAACATAGACTGTTGACAACGACCAAGACTACCACAACCAAGTACCTCGATACGGTATCGCATTCTTAGTCCTGCTTCACCTTGTGAGACTCGGCGCCACAATATCTCGCCCTTATTAAGTGGTAAGGTACGGAAGTAACATCTTCCCCCGTGCTGGGCCACACGACGGCACCTTTCGCGATGCAGATGGCGCGATGTAGAAAGGGTGCTGTAAAGTGATGGGAGTCGGTCCACGTTCCCGTGTCGCCGCGCTGCATGCAGCACAGTAGGTGTCTGTCGTGCCTGTCCAACCGATAGCCTCCCCCGAGAGAAAGAGAAAATGGAGAGGCTCCCGGACCGAAGGGGGAAAGAAAAAGACAGTGCAAGTGACGGAGGAAAACTGGTTGAATCAAACAGAGGATGGAAGAGACACTCCCCCGCGTCTTCCATCCCCCCGATAAACACACGACTGACCAAAGAAGGATGTAAGAAGAGGGTGAGACGGGGAAGCTCAGTTCCTCCTGGTCCAGAGCGGAGCGACGGTCTCGACGGCGCGGTCGACGACGGCCTGGACTCGATCTCGGAAGGTCCGGTTCGGGCATTCGACGTCGAGGTCCTCGAGCCAGACCCTGGCGACGTGCTTGTCGACCACGATCTCGATGCCCGGCACGGGGATGCCGAGCTCATGCAGCCGCTTGAGTTCTTGGGCCGCGGCCTCGTCCGTGGCTTCCTCCTCGGCTTCCGCTTCGGCGTCGGACCTTCGGCTGTCGCCGTGGGGTTGGAGAGGGGCGTCTTTGCTGCCGGTACGTTCGCCCTCGGTTGGCACGTCAGCGCTGACGGAATCCGCGCCGCGCGAAGCCATGTCCTTGGACGACGACGACGCCGCCAGGTTCGAGTCGTACGTCAACCTCGGCCGCGTGATCGGCGAGATGTTCGTGCCGAACTGCGCTTCCAGGAACATGAAAAGCCTGTCCAGTCTCTCTTGCGGCGTGATGTCGGCATGGTAGTTGCGCTTGGCGGTCTTCTCGTGCGAGTGCTGGTGCGGGTGCGAATACTTTGCCGATTCTGCAATGGGCACATGATAGATCGTCAGGATGACAGGATCTTTATACGTGCTAGCGACGGAGAGGATCCCGCTGGAAATACTCACGCTTGACCGCCGCGGGGCTGCTCTCGGCTGCGAAGAGCACCGCCATCACAGCGTCGGCAATGCCGTCGTTGAGCATGTTCCCCTCCCATTCGACTTCAACCTGCCCGCGCTCTCCATATCGGACCGTGATGCATCCCATGACCAAGTAGGATATCGTGCGCCCAGCGTGGAGGGTAACCGGTGCGCGGCTCGAGCCGTGGCCATTCGTCAAGGCCTTGCTGTCCGCCGAGACAGCATGCCCACCCTCGGGAATCTCCTCGATGGCGCCAAAGGTGCTTTCCAACGCCCACTTGACGAGACCGATGCCGGCTGCGCTGAGGGTGAGTCGCTGCCTGCACGCGATGGTCGTTGTCGTCAAGCCGGCAAACTCTCTCAAGTCCTCGGCCGCCATCAACGACATCTTGAAGTCGTTCTGAACCAATACACCGGTGATGAGCCTTGAGTCCGCGTTTTCCGGTGACCCTTTCGACGATGACGTCGACGACGACGACGGCGGCGGCATCTGAGCAAGCTTGCCGACGACCTTTGCGATCTTATCCGCTCGGAAGGGAATCCTCAACTCCTCGCAGTTCTTCGGGCTGTAGATCTTGACCTTGTCCTGTTCGCTCTTGTCCGCGTTGAGGCTCAGCAGCTTTGACTTCAGACGCATCATGTTATGCTGCTCGCCGTGAACGAGGATCTGAAGCACCCAACCGCATTCAGCCGTCTCCTCTCGACGGAATCACTGAAAGGGGAAGGAGAGCCTACCACGACAGGCGAGGATACTTCCTCGATGAAGGCCCGGTTCTCCGGTCCATCGACGTGCGCCGCGAAGCTGAACTCTTGTACCGTACATCGACGGGGGATCATGATCTTTTCGGCCTCTCCGCCCCCAAGTGGCCCCCGCATTCGACCCGCTGTTATCGCACGAGACGTCATCACCGCCGGAATCTCCTCGGGCTCCATGACAAGCTGCTTGGCCATGGTGCCCTCGACCGAATAGCCTGTGATGATGACTCCGTTCTTGGGGTCGGGCGCCCATCGTTCCAGCAATTCTCGCGACACGCCGCTCTGAAGCATGCCAGGGCTTGCCAGCATGACGCATCCCCCAACGTCCTGGAACCGCTCGAGGTTCTTCAGACTCCGGACGTACTTCAGGTCCCAAGGACCGGCTTGTCCCACGTCCCCAGCGGACTCGACCTCCGCCAACCGCTCGCGAAACAGACGCTTGATATTGTCGTTCATGGCACCAACGTACGTCTGGTAGACCACCATGCATTTTCTTGCCAGATTAGAGGCGTAGTAGATGGGGACCTTCTGCAGCTCGGCGTGTCGAGACCAGTACTCGTCCAGGATGAGCAGCAGCTCCTGGGCACGCCCGAGCGCAAACACGGGCATGAGGACGCGCCCCCCTCGTTGTAGAACTCCCGTTATCGACTTCATCAAGGACGCCTCTCTCTCCACCCTCGGAACATGCGACGCTATGCCGTACGTGCTCTCGGTGATCAGCACATCGATCTTGACTCCCTTGGGAACCTCGGCCGGGATCAGATGGCGATCCTCCTCCCGAGAGTAGTCCCCCGTGAACAGAACCTTGAGCCCTCCAATCTCGATCAGGAACATGGCCGCTCCCAGAACATGGCCTGCAGGGTACGGTGTGATCCGGATGGAGGAGATTGTATGTGTCGTGTAGTAGTCGATAGCTTCGATGTGAGGGAACGTCGAGAGATGATCCGCCTCGGAATACAGCGGTGACTGCTGGTTCGAGTTCGCTGAAGTGTTGCTAGGACGGCTGGTCAGTGGGAGTTCGTCACGCCTGGGGAACGGCTGCGTACCCCACTCGTACGCTGTCTTGGATGAGCCATTTGTAGATGGCTTTCGTGGGATGCGTCATGAACACCCGTCCCTTGAAATTGGTCTTGGACATGACGTAAGGCAGAGAAGCCGCATGGTCAAGATGAAAACTGAGCAGAGATCAGTTAGTAAAGCTTCCCAAGGGGTTTGGATGTCGTTTGATGCGTGACGAGAGCTGCCCTGCCCTGCCATGTGATATACGGAGGTGCTGGATCTCGTTGTAATGACAGACTGTCATGGACATCGGAGATGGAACAGAATGGGCCTTAAACGGCTCGTATTATATCTTCTATGCACATTGACTGCGGTGACATTGGACACCATAACAGAGGCAGCAGCCTGGCAGCTCTATCTGCCCAGCCATACTAGCTAAACAGGCCCAGATGCAGCGGCCGGCTGTAGTTCTTTGGCGTACGGCAGAACAACACTCCCATATGTGTCCACGTATGCAGCCAGCGAGAGACAGCAGAAGAAAAAAGACTCGATAGCTTACTGGCTTATCAAGAGCAAATCGACGGTGCTTAGGTCGAAGTCATCGTAAAACGGAAGGGCGGCGAGACCATCGTACGCAGGATGCATACCTGCGTCGAGCTGATACTCTCTTTAGCCGTCAACCCTCAATGGGTTGGTTGGAGAAATCTTCCATCAAGCGTACCATGACTGTTTTTCCTTTGTACTGGATGACGTGACATGAGCGCCCGACCTCGTTGCCCCCACCGAGACAGAGAAACATGAACTCCTCCGATGGATCCACAGAGTCGTCCGCGACTGGTGACATCAGGCTACGCTTCCGTTTTGTCGCCATGCTGGAAGTAGATGAGAGTAGAAAGCCTCAGATCGCGAGAACGGCGCACGTACAATATGGTGCTATTGTACGTGATGTAGCGGAACCAAGCAGACTACCCGTAAGCTCGATCATCATCACAACATTGCAGCCAATGTCTTCTTTGCTGGCTTGTCAGCTGGAGTTGGCGATGAGACGTGTGTCGACGTGTCAGCGCCGTTGAAGTACGTACCACGTACGTATGTACAGGGTGTCTGACGGATTTGACATTAGGAGAATACCACCAAAAGCTAGTTGCAGAGCCTCATTATCATAATTCCTGAGACATCTAGGTACAGTTCAACATTCAGTATGACCACCATTGGCATCAATGACTGCCTGGCAACATGCTTGCATCAAGTCCATCAGCTTCTCCGACCACTCCTCTGCTGTCGCTTTGGAGTTGCTGGCGTGTCGAGGAACTCGGGGACCTGATTCATACTTGGAGCTTGACCCGGTTGCTGGAGCTTGACCGGTGTGGGTCGGTGGCTCAGGTTTTTGACACAGTCAAGGGGTTTTCAGCTGACTAATTGTATTTCGCTAACGTTAAATCCGTCAGACACCTCGTAGTACGAAGGTACCTTCGTAAAATCCCAGCGTCCCGCGTGAAACACGTGACGTTGACACGTGCTTCCTGAGAGATTTCGCCGTGTTCCCGACGACATCCCAACCCAATATGAGGACCCCCCGACAGCGATGCGCGCAAACGGCGGGCCAGACAGATGTAAAGACATCCCGATCTTGAATGATTTCGGATCCTTGCTTCTCTGGGCTTCATGAGGGCTCGCCGCACCTCACTATTGGCCGGTTTCCGGCGAGACAGGCGACGGCGAGCTAGGTAAGTTCAGTGCTGGCTGTGCACGCATCGAACGTCGGACAACAGCTCGCCGGTGAATAGGCACATTAGGGCATCAATAACAAGATCAATAACACGATGGCGCAAATATCATCTCGACCGTTCTCGCCACCCCTTCCTTCTCCTCCACCCTCTGTTCTTTCCCCATCTGCCACCTTTCCGAACAAACGTCCTCGTCTGTCTCCGAATCCTCCATCGCCTCTCGGGCTTGCGCCGGGCTCACCTCAGTTTTCTCAACCTCTGGAACAAGCAAACGCTCTGGAACTTGCTTCCGATGCCGGTCTAGTAACCAAAGCGCTATCAACGATGCCAGCACCGGGCGTCGGCACCATGGGACCTCCATCTCGACCGGCAGAGAAGGCCACGGACACGGCCGAGCTCACGGACGTGGTCGCGCAATCCGGTATCAATATCAAGGACGAAGAGAGCTACCTTACTGCCTACTTCTCGAAAGATCGCACCGCAGCTGCGCCTGCCCAAAATCAGGCCGTCTTGGGCAGCTCGGCTGTCCCAGATGCGAGCGCTCTGTCTGCCGGTAACCATTATCACAACCAGGCGCATTACACTCAAGGCCAACATGGAACCACACTCGGGGGCGGGCCCTTCATTCAACCCCCGTTTCAGCAAACGACGACGGAGCAGTTCATTCAAGAACAATTGAGCGCTGGTCTGCGCCGACAGGACGAGGCAAAGTCACATCATCTCAACAACCCTTTTCTACAGGGAGCTTCGCTCAAGCTTCGCGCGGGCAATAGGTCTGTTGAGAAAGGCGTGCAACTGCCGCGAGATGGTTGGTTCGATGTCCAGGGCACTCATTCGAAAACACCGGCATCGACAGTCACCGCAAAGCATGTGGCTGGACCTGGTGGAATGTCCGCGGCGGCTGTCACCAGCTCCGTCGTCCAGAAGGACTCACGTACGGCCGAGGTCCTTACACTTCTATCCTTGGCTGCCGAAGCGCGCATCAGAGGCCTCGTCGAGAGTACGGCGGCGCTGGCCAAGGGACGGCGGGTTGGGTCGCAGGGCGTCGTGCCTGCTGACTGGGCCGAGCTTGCCGTAGGCAATGGTGTCGAGCCGGCTACTCCTGTGAACACCGGCGCCCGCAAACCAGAATCGAGACACGGCACCGACGCGGCCAACGCATCCGTCGGAAATGGTCTGAAAAGTACGTCGCCTCACCTTGACATGATGAGTCTAGCATCAGCATCGCTGACGGAAATGCAGGATCGTACTCGGCAGCGAATGGCCCTGAGCCGGTTCCGAACGGCGCTCCGTCATCTCCCATCCCCGTCGCCTTCCCCAACGAATTGGCCAAACAAATGCGAGAAATCGGTGCCAAGCAGCGTAGCCTGGAGGAGGCTCGGCTCGCAAAACGCGCAAAGAGGTCTAATGGCGCGGCGACTCCGGCGGATTCGAGCAAACCCGGCTTGGCTGGGCCTGGCACTCCAAGATCTGGGCCGGCTGCCGGTTTACTGGGCGAACGAGCGCCAGAGGCGCCGGCCA
Organism: Lichina pygmaea; assembly: GCA_963422465.1. Taxonomy (NCBI): domain Eukaryota; kingdom Fungi; phylum Ascomycota; class Lichinomycetes; order Lichinales; family Lichinaceae; genus Lichina; species Lichina pygmaea. The sequence goes on from OY730171.1 coordinate 2,919,483, forward strand.
AGAAACTCTCGAAGAAGGAGCAGGCAAAGTTGCAGAACTCCCGTTACGACGAAGCACATCAGCATCGGTCCGCCAACAACACCGCTCGCTTGATGATGGGATCCGGTGGCCGGTTCGGCAAGAAATACTCATGGATGACCGCGGCTACAGACACGCCCAGCAGGAACACTCCCACCGGTGCTCACGCGGGTGGGGGAGCCGGACCGACAGCGGGGGGTACAGGTCTCGGTCGAGGAGGGCTCGCGGCTGTCGGCGGCAGGAGACTTGGAGAATGGCGAGAAGACCGCGACCGCGCGGCCGGCATCGACGTGAGGGATTGGCTGCGGGTCCTGGAGTCGGACACCAAAGACAAGACTAGCATCGCTCGGGCCGCGGCGGCCCTGAGATAACTTGCATCACGGCGTCATCTGGGTGGGAAGCATTTGATTTAGTGGGTTCGTCTTGGACTCGATCGCGTCTCGCGGTTGAGATTTGCTCTGGCTCGGACGCGGGGGGGCGGCGCAAAAGTCCACCACACGAAAGGGGGATTGTCCAGGTCGACGGGGTTTCTCTTCTCTCCTCCACGATTTACAGCTGCACAGGTCTTCCTAATTCTCATCCCGCTATCATCTACGTCGGTCTCGGACTGTCTCCGCAGGGAAATCATCTGGCTTGTAATACTTTTCGCCCACCCATGCTGGAATGCTGAGTGAAGTGATGTGAACCCAAATGTGTGCCGTAGCGTAGACCCTGACAACCCCGTTCGTCCTCAACTCTCAATCCGCAGGACGAAACCTTCTGGGTAGAGTCCACGAATGCCCTGTACGAAGAACCAAGAAGAGTCGGCGAGGCCACACGGAGTCCTATGATTTCCCTCCTCATTATCAAGGTCCCAGCTTCTTAAGGTCACGGTAAGTCCAGACCGTAATTTCCAAACCACCTCCGCTGCTCTGGCACAGGCTCTGGTATATACGGGCATGATGTCTTGACGGGCTTTTGACGTGCGCCTTGTCGTCTTCAGCCTGCTGACTATCCGCTCAGATCCACCCGAGCACCTTGACGATCTCCATCGGGACGTCAGAGAGAGCGGTCGAAGATGTCTCGACACGCGCGGATAGAGGAAATTTCGGACTCAGACGTGTCCGATCCGATGGAGATGGATCCTTCGGACTTCGAGCCCTCGGGATTCCTCAAGCCCTCGAGGGCAGCCGCTTCGGCATCGTCGTCGTCGGCGGCAGCCGCATCCTTGATCGACCCGGCTCTGATCCCTGGATCCTCGCAGCACCAGCACCAGTACCAGCAGCAGTATGCGTCGGCGGCCGAGCTGGCCAAGTTCAAGGGCTACCAGTGCATCTACCCGGTGTACTTTGACAAGAATCGGAGCAGGGCCGAGGGACGGCGAGTCGGCAGGAAGCTGGCGGTCGAGAACCCGCTGGCACGAGACATCGTCGATGCCGTGCAGGTGCTGGGGCTCGAGACGCTCTTCGAGCCCGACAAGCAACATCCCAAGGACTGGGCTAACCCGGGCCGAGTCAAAGTCCTGGTCAAGCAAAAGGGAAGACTTGCCAACCCGAGGCTCGTGAAGAACAGTAACGTTCCCCGCCCCTTTCCCCTCCCCCTTCCTCTAGTCCCATGCCAGGACAACGACGGGGCCTGGCGTCCCTACGCTCGATTTGCACGGGGAGACCGAGATTGACGTACCGAATCCCTTCCTTCTCTCTCTAACTCATCACAACTGAAAAGAACACCACCTCTTCATCCATATCGCGACGCATCTTCAGGCGCACCCAACGACCGAAGCGTCGGCGCGACGTCTCCGGGTCGCGAGCCTACCGCCGCCAGACCCCGACAAGCCCGTGCCGGCGCCCGCCGTGCCGCGAGGATGGAAGATGGGCAGCATCTTACCGCTACACTCGGCCGCTCTCAGCGGCGGCGGCGTGAGCGAGAACATGCTCAAGGACATGATGATGGCCGGCATGCCCGGCCTCGATCCCGGCGGCAGCACCGGCACCGGCCCCGCCAACCTGTTCGACTCAGCCGCCGACGGACCCCCCAGGAAAAAGAAGGATAAGAAGAAAGCCAAGGCTTGACCTAAGACCCGTCGCCCGCAAGACTAATAAGACGACGACGACGACGACGACGACGACGACGACGACGACGACAAAGTCACCCTATGCTGTTATCGTGTGGGTCACATGCTCCATGCTCCAAGCTTCATTCTCACCGTCAGCGCCCTGAGAAAAAAATCTTCCCTTGGAGAGAGGTCTCCGCCGCTCTGTGAGAGAGATCTCTGCGCTTCTGTGATGCATAGAAAACTTGTGCGCAATATCTGCTGTAGATATAGATGCAGACTTTACTCTCTCTCTCTCTCTCTCTCTCTCTCTCTCTCTCTCTCTCTCCCCCTCTCTCCCTCTCTCTCTCTCTTCTTTCTGGGTCAATTAAGCAAGACAAAACAAGGACAAACCACCAGCCCATCTGTGCGCTCTACGATAGCCGGGACGTTGGTAACGATGATGATGATGATGATGAATGATGAATGATGCGAGAAAGCATGGTAATCTATCCATTGCGCCAGTTGGGGTAAAGAGATGTGCTATCGTGACTGCATGATGCTAATTCTTAATCCATGCCCCCTTTCCGAATTTTGGTTCCTCCCATAGAATGCTTTTCCTCAAGAACGGTCATGATGATGATGATGATGATGATGATGATGTGAAGATGATGATAACCTGCTGTAATGAAATTTGCCCCCTCCGTCTATGAGATGATTGGCCTCTGTCGGTGCCTTTGGCGATGACGACCGCATGAATAGCCAGAGCACTCGAGCATCGAGGACCTCATCGAAAGAGGTACTTCTCCTTTTCTACCGGGATCCTCTTCCACATGCCAATGTGCTCGATGCCCTCTTCCATCCAGACGCCCATGTCCTCGTCGCGCTCGAAACCGTACTTGCGCCAGACGCTCTCGGTCCTCTTCTGCGCGTGTGCCAGCACCAGACCCTTCCACTCCTGCTTCTCGCCCGGGCCGCCCCAGATGATGGCCGCCTCGGTGCTGGCCGCCGACGGCAGGGGCACGATCGACAGCGGGTGCTGCTTCGCCCACTCCAGCGCCGACTCGACCAAGAGCCTGCCGATGCCCAGACCGCGGTACGCCGGCAGCGTCGCGAGACGTCCGAGCTTGGCGTACGGTTCTAGACCGTCGTGAAAGCGCGTCTTCCGGTCCGCGCCTTCGGACGCCTGGCGGTTGTTGACGTCCTCGATCGTGTACTCGCCACCCGGGGTCGGATGAGGCGGATGCGGGGGCGGCACGAGCCTGACCGTGGCGACGGGGACCCTCTGTGTCTCCGTGCCCTTCCTCCCGCCCTCCCTGACGACGCTGGCCACCGAGGCGTAGGCGACCCAGTGGGAGGAGCGCGGGTCGTCGGCGTCGAGCTCGTTCTCGTCCGGAATGCGTTGCTCTCGGATGAAGACGTGGTGCCGAACGCTCATGCACGCCGCGAAATCGGCCGGCACCTCTGGCTGGTTGGGGCCGTATCCTGTGATGGCATCGCCTGGAGGAGGAATGAAGGAGACGAATTCGGCCCGCGGCGGTCCGAGCGCGGAGGACGAGGCCCGCGAGATCTGGGCTCGATGCATCATGATGTCTGGTGTCGGTCGTCGCAGTTCTCGATCTCGGCGAGAAGAGACTGAGTAGAGGTCAACGCTTTTCTTTGTTCGGGCAGACCGAGAAGATTGCCATGCGCGCGCTGGATCGTCACGACTTGGCGAGGAGAGACGTTAGTGTCAGGCTGACCCTGCAGGTCATCTAGGCAGGGGTCAGGTTCGTCTTTCTCTTTTGAGCAATGTCGAGCCCGCCATCGCGGCCATACAGCTGCAGGCCCGACTGAAATTAGGCTACAGGATGACTGCGGTGATGTGGGCGGCAGTGAAAACGGCTTGCTTGTTCGTTGCAGGGCCGAGCGAGTGTCCTGCCTCCCTGACCTCGGTGCCGAGGTGACGCGAATTGAGGGGAAAGAGGGGCGGGGGTGGCGGCGATGGTGGGGGGTTGTGGGGTTGACTCGGCACTACGAATGCATGTACGTACTTGTACGTACATACGTACGCCCGTACGGAGTACTTCCGTACAGAAGTACGTACTCGTACTGTAGGATAGTTTCTTAAAGGCACTGCATGAGTGTGGAAGGTCACGTGAGTAAGAATTGGGATGGGATGTGAGCGCTGTCAGTCACGTGAATCGACCACGTAATCATGTCGGAGTTTAGTAAGCAGTCACTAGCCCCTGAAGGCGAAACGACTTACGGTCCGTACACGGTACCCAAACACGCCAACTGATCACGTGCTGCTTGACTGATCTCGAACCCGCCGGTGAAAGACCCCTGCGATATCACTTGTTGTTCTGTTGATCTTCGGTACTTTTCTGAAGGTCATCATCGACGTTCGCAGGCCGAAGCGCATCGCGTCACCTGACCTGGTGTCCTTTTGTGTTTCGCTATCCTGTTCGTGCGCGCATCTGATCGTGGTATGCATGACTAGGGCACATGAGAGATGATCACCCGCTGGCTTGTGGACTTGGCAAAGCCCCGTTCGGACAAGGTTCGCGGCATCGGGATCAGCAAATGTCTCAGCGTCCCACTCGTCCGTCGGCTGGAATATGTCGGGAGCCACCTTGCAGTTATCTGAGGTGGTTGCGCCGTGACGTCGCACAACGCGGCGGCGGGATCTCTCTTGCTTTTCTCCACCACGGCCCCGATCCTGCCGGCTCGGTGCAGGCGGCCATCGTCGAGTCTGCCTCGATTGGTCGTGGTGGTGACCTCGACGGTCCTCAGGTCATGTGGCGGTGTGCCCTCGATGTGGGGTGCGACATGGATCAACCCGGCTCGGGGCTCATGGCGCTGCCGCCATCCTTGACCGTTCCGCGCCGGCTTTCTTTCGAGGCCAGTCGCGTGCCCGGTCGATCTTGGCGCGCGGCGCGACCATCTCGAGGAAGAGGAAGAGGAGGTAGTCGACGATGACGCAGACGCAGAACAGCTTCCCCGCCCAGATGCCGCATCCGTAATAGCGTTTAAGGCGGTCGATCAGCGCAAAGCTCTGGATGCCGGCGCGACCCTTGGCGGCGCTCCATCCGGGAGCGATGCCGGATGGGTACCCGTAGAACTCCTCCTCGCTGAGAAGGCCGCAGATGCCGTCGTAGACCCGCTCGGTGCGCTGGGCGACGTCCGTCCACGAGTACATCATCTTGACCTGGTCGTGGAAACGATCGGTCCGGATGCGGCCAGCCCGAAGCGCGGCGATGGCCTTCGCCGTCGCCGCCACCAGATCATCCTCCTCCGGGTTCGCGAACGTCGTCATGTGTTGCGGCAGCACCTCGGGGATCCCACCGACGCGTGTGCACACGACGTGGAGACCGCAGCTCGCCGCCTCGACGATGACCGTTCCGAACGCTTCCGTGAGACTCGGGTGTAGGTAGATGTGTCCTCTGACCATCACATCCCGGACCTCTTCGTGACGTACCGGGCCGAGCATCTCGACTCTATCTTGCAGGACCCGACGCTCCAACATCTGCTCGAGATCGATCGCCTGCGGGCCAGATCCGGCGATGACGAAGCGGACATCGGGATCCGCGGCTAGGATGCGCGGAATGGCAGCGATCAACAGATCCGTGCCTTTGTTGTGGAACAGGCGGGACACCACCACGATGGTGATGATATCACGCGGACCGGGATGCTGCTTGGGGAAGGTAGTGGACCCACGGCCGACAGCGGACGATCCTGCGCCGTCGGCCTGACCTGCCGGCTGCGTCCTCGGCCGGTCCGAAGGGCGGAAGTTCTCCGCCACCACCGCATTAGGGATGACCGAGACCATCGAAGGATCCAGAGAAGCTCGCAGGACGGTGTTTTCCTTGCTGTAGCACGAATCAGTCGCCGTTGCCTAAACATCCCATCAGAGCTTCCCTGTGAGGCATGAACCGTACCACGTATGGCTGACGCAGATGACGTGGTCAACGTCGCTCAGGATGAACTTCAGGATCTTGTTGGCCAAGATGCTGGCAGCATCGGCAAACCCAAACAAAGAATGATCGGTGAAGACGGTCCGCAGGCCCATTGTCCGTGCATGAAGGATTGCTTCATGACAGAAGTTACTGAGACTTGCGTGTCCATGGACGATCTGGATTCGCTCTCGGATGATGATATTGCGGAAGACGGGAAGGAAAGAGAACACTGTCGGGAAGGTAGCTTCCCTATAGATGACGAAGAATGGCACATGGTAGACTTTCAGTCCGTTGGTCAAGTATCGCACGCCGGTACGACCAGCGTATGCGTGCGTGATGATGACCACTTTGTGACCTCGATCGATGAGTTTCTGCGACGCTCAATGAGCATTGATCGAGCCTCTGCACCCGGGAGATGCATACCGTAGAGAGTTGGTACATGTGACTCTCGACTCCTCCTGCCCAGTGTCAGCAGTCTATCACTCCAGCGTACCTGAACGACCAACTCACCCGACTGCGGAAAGAAAAAATCGCTGACCATCCTGCCAGTCATTAGCGAGAGGGGAGGTTCGTCAACGACCGACTAAGACGCACGCAATGTTGTAGGGCATGGTTGGCATGGCGTACATGGCCAGTGACTCTCCATCAGTCTCCAGCTGTCATGCTGACGCGCAACAAAGGACTCTGCGATCAACGCCGTTGGCCGCGACTCTCCTGCCCGTGTTGTAAACAACCAGAATGACAACAGAGATCGGGGTCAAGCTACGGGTCCTCGGTATTGAGCTACAGTACGGATACCCTACCGCTAGTGTACTGTAGCCCTATCGGCGGACGTAGCTTGTTACGCGCCTGCAGGCTAGGCTCGTGCTAACCTACCTTAGCTTAGCACACCCTACGGTGCGGTGGGCCGACGGCAACCCTATTCCTGCGATTGAAAGCCATTGAAAGCCAACAATCGTCGATTGTGCGTCACCGTCATGTACGCGCGCTATATACCACCAAAGAAATCGGACGTTACGACCAAACCCTTTGATAGCGCGTCCAAGAAAACATCCAAGAAGCGCAAAAGGCAGCTTGAGCATGACGGCCCTGAAGCAGAGGGTTCTGGTTCGACCAGTATCACAGTCACCTCGAAGGATGCTGGAGGTCTGGCCCGCAGGCCAGCCAGACCAGAGCCAACAAGAACAGCAGAAGTGAGCAATCCTGCCAGCAGCTTGCAGACGGATCAGGAGCCCAGAGATGGAACCGAAACTCGCGATGCAACGAAAGAGAGGCGTTCCACAAAGAAAGAGAGGAAGAAAGGGTCCAAGAGACATGCAGACCAGACTAAAAAGGTCAAGCGTAAGAGGAGGACCTCTGTCGACATTGAAGAAGAGCTTCCAGGGACTACAGAGGCACGAGCCGAGGGCCCTGAGACGGCTGAGACGGCTGAGACGGCTGAGGCGGTGGACACGGACCACAAACATCAAGGAATTCTCTCCAAGTACCGAAGATCGACCGGCGTAGCACGGAAGGATCCTGATGCAGGCGAGGCCCAACCGTCACCTCCAGCAGAAGCGAGACACGACGGGGATGATAATGTGCAGGAGCTTGCCGGTCTGACGGCGCTGCCTCAGCCGTCGCCACCGCCGACGACGAAAGCACAGCCAGTGCACCCCTTTCTTCCCTCGTGGCTTGAAGAGCCAATAAGAGTGCTATCCTCCGACAAGCAAGCCCTTGGTGACTACAGGCTTGCTCCAAAGCTGTTGTCGTCCCTGGAGGGCAAGGGCTTCAGGGAAGCCTTGCCTATCCAAGCCGCTGTTCTCCCGCTGCTCTTGCCCGGACCTGAGCAGCACGACGGCGATATATGCATCTCTGCAGCAACTGGATCCGGCAAGACCCTTGCCTACGTCATTCCGCTTGTGCAGAGTCTACGAGGCAGGGCCGCCATTCAGCTTCGTGGCGTCATAGTCGTCCCGACGCGAGAGCTGGTTGCCCAGGCTCGCGAGGTGTGTGAGATCTGCTGTGTCGGCTCTGATCTGAGGATTCAATCCGCCGTGGGAAGCCGGCCGTTCAAGGTGGAGCAGGAGGATCTGATCGAGAAGGTTCCGGAGTATGATGCGGCACTGGCGGCAGACCATCGCACCGAGGGCCAAGCGGCTCCGCGAGACACTGAGTACGATCCGGCGACCGACGACTTGAACGTTGAAGCGCTCCACGGCGGTGTCGTCGGGATTCAGGGGCACAGGGTGACCTACCAACTGCGTGCTGACGTCTTGGTCTGCACCCCGGGACGATTGGTCGACCACATTCGTCATACGCGCGGCTTCAGCCTCGATCGGCTGGAGTGGCTTGTCGTCGACGAAGCCGACAAGCTGCTGGATCAGAGTTTTCAGGGGTGGCTCGACGTGGTTGGGAGCAGTCTCCAGCGAGAACAGCCGCACGCAGAGCTCAGCATGGATCAGAGGGTCGGTAGGGCGATCGATTGGTGGCAGCGTCCACGTTTCGTCAGGAAGGTCATCCTTAGCGCGACGATGACCAAGGACGTCGGCAGGCTCAACGCGCTGAAGCTGAAGAGGCCGAGGCTGGTCGTGGTCGACAGTGGCAGCAGACCAGAACTGTCCTCGGATGCTGACCCCGCTGAGCCGGAACCGACGGAGGATCGGGGTGAGCCTGCCCCAGCCGATTCGTACGGGCTACCTGCCACCCTGGACGAGAAAGTTGTACCGGTCGGTGACGGAGGGAAGAAGCCGCTGTACCTGCTGCGGCTGCTGCAGACGAAGCTGTTTTCGCACAGCGAGAGGGCGGTGTCAGCATCTGCGTCTTCTCCAGAGTCGGCTCACGTGGATGCGGATATGATCGACGCAGCAAGCTCTGGCTCGGGGACTACATCCGACGCGTCGATGTCCGACGCCGCGTCAGAGGGCAGCTCAGAAAGCGAGACGTCCGTCGACGGTCCACCTATCAAGCAACGCTCCGTCCAGCCCAGCCAGCACTGCCGTCCGCGGGCGTCAAACCGCCCAACCAAGGACGGTGTGCTCATCTTCACCAAGTCCAACGAGTCCGCCCTTCGGTTGACCCGTCTTCTCGCCTTGCTCCACCCGCCCTACGCGAATCGCATGAGGACGCTGACTTCAACGCAAGCGTCTGCAGAGCGCCGCAGGACGCTGCGCTCGTTTACGTCTGGCACGATCTCCATCGTCGTCGCCTCGAACCTGGTATCGCGGGGCATGGACATCTCTGCGCTCGCTCACGTGGTCAACTACGACGTGCCGGCGAGCGTGCGGGACTACGTGCACCGGGTCGGACGGACGGCGCGAGCCGGCAAGGCCGGCGTCGCCTGGACGCTCGTCAGCCACAAAGAGGCCGGCTGGTTCTGGCACAGCATCGCGCGCGGCGTCGAGCTCAAGCGGGCGCCCGACAAGAAAGTCGTCCGCTGCAAGGTCGAACTCGGCCCGTTCTTCGAGCCAGACGGCAAGAAGGCGTACGAGGACGCGCTCGAGAAACTGGGCGAGGAAGTCCGGACGGAGAGACGGTAGTTGTGACCGATGGCCGGCGGACGAGGCACGACCGAGCGAGCGAGGAGATGGAGCCGGATAGGATACATCTCAAATAGCCTGGCCCATGCTCCATGCTCCATGATCACAACCATCCCGTAAAACCAAAATCCAAACGCACGCGAGTACTCGTAGTTACCATCTGCAACACTCTCCGGCGATTGCTCACCAAACCTATCGCTTTCCCTTCCAGTTCTACCAACACCCCAGCACACGAGTAATCTAGTCCAGCACGCCCAGCCAGTTTTAGAATGCAGTAGGAATTCAATACAATAATTACGGTCTGCTAGACCCCTGTTCCACTGAGCTGCATGTTTTCTTGCTGCTGGATCAGGTTGGGTCGGTGGTGGTGGTTGGTGTGGAAGCGGAAGCGGACGTGGGAGGGGAAGGGGAAGTGGAAGGGCATACAGTATCACAGCTGTCTCAAAGCCGATGCTAGAGAAATAAAGCCCGATAAGTACTGTGGGTTTCCTATTTCCCCTACAGGGTTTGAAGTTTTCCCGCAGTACGTACACTACAAACCACAGAGTGTACAGTAAATACGTGAGGTCCCCAAGTCAAGTCTACCAGAGACAAGAATCCTTCGAGAAGTTCTGCATAGCTCAACGGCTGAATCAGTGCAAGAATCAAATCAAATCAAAAAAATCAAATCAAGATTGAAATTTCATTGTGACTGTCTGAATGTACTGTTGTGCTTTCCAGATCATCGGCAGTACCATATCGACCATGTTCAGGCAGGGCCGAGACCAAACGGAGCAAACCAGCGCTACAAATTGTGTAACGTACTCCGATCGAGGATAGCAAAGTAAGTATACCAATCTTACATACTGGTTCTAGCAACGCCTTTCACGGAAGAAGTTGGGTAGACCCGCCGGCCCAACATCACTGCAGACTACCGGGACGCGCCCACAGCAACTTCCTCAGGCGAGAGCACATACCGTAAGGATTACAAAGTACCGATATAGAAGATCAGAGCTTAAAGCTCGAGGACTTATTAGTCTGACTGATTCCTGGAGGTAAAGACTACTGTCGGCGTGATATTATACAATAGAACGTATCTGGCCTTCTCTCCCAGTTCTCCTGGGCGCGGGATGAGTTCCCCCCCCCCCCCCCCCCCCCCCCTGCTTGACTGCCAAGCAGTCACCTTCCTTGTTCTATAGTTCCTCGGTAGGATGGCACCCGCCCAGGGGCCGCAGGGGAGGTTTTCATCCTATGGGCAGGTGGCTAGCCACCTGCGCCAGAAGGTTTCCTTACCACTTTCATAGTATTCCCAGCATAATCTAGCTTAGCTAGGTTTAGAATGGTGTAGGATCTCAATACAATACAATAACAATAGAATGAAAGGCTAATGAAAATCTTCAATAGGATAAACCCGGCTATCCTGATGGGACCGGCGGGTGCTGTCGGACGGCGGGCCCGAGGGCGGCGGGCCTGGGAGGTGGGTCGCTCGCGGCGGGGACGGTGGGCCCGGGAGCGGCGGGGACAGGGAGGGGGGGAGGGCGCGGCGGGCCCTGAATCGCTCTTGCTGTGAGTACTCGGCCTTCTTCTCCCTTGACCGCAATTGGCATTGTACTTCAAGGGTTAATTGGGGGTATATAAGCGGGCAGCTCGCCGAATCCGATCGATTCTGCTGGGCTCCGGCTGGAAGGACCGAGAGAAGAGAAGAACAGAGAGGGACGGAGAAGAATAGAGGGAACGGAGAAGCATAGAGGAACGGAGAAGAACAGAGGGAACAGAGATGACAGAGAGAATCAAGGGGACAGGAAGAGTCCTTCGAGAAGAGAAGAGTTTAGAGAACAGAAGAACTCAAAAGGACGCTCGAGACCATCGCCGTTGAACCTCCCCGAACGCAGTAGATGCCGCCGTCTCGACACCGTGAAAGGACTATTCGGATCAGACGCGCCACACTCTCCGTAGAGCATCGGAAGAAGAGAATCGAACTCCGCTGTGCTCAGAGCATTAGGAGAAGAGAACCAAGCCCCGGTGTGCTCAAAACATCCGACGACCAGATCCCTAACCGCCTCTGCTCGGAACATCAGGACCACATCTCAAACTCCCGCCGCTCAAAGCATCAGGAGAACGTCCGACTGACGAACGGTCGACACCAAGAGCGTCTGGGCGTTGTGGTCGCGCCTGACGAGGGCCGGGGTGATTGCGAAGCGTATGCGGTTCCCGACGGCGGGGCCGCCGACGACGAAGGACGGCGCGACCTCGTCGCGGCTCGTGTGCACGAGCGCGTTGAACGGGGAGGCGGTGGGCGGGTAGTCGAAGTACCACTCGACCGGGGCGCTGTACATGGCGAGGTGCAT